>CM053792.1:830550030-830607530 GCA_028749045.1 Cupressus sempervirens
AGCGCACCCTATGACCCCCTTTGACCCATATGAATGATTCAAATATGTTCTTAGGGGTCTTAGGACCCCTAAGGACATATGTCATCATTTAATGGGTCAAAGGGTGTCATAGGTCCACCCTATGACCCCCTTTGACCCATATGATCGATTCGAATATGTCCCTAGGGGCCATAGGACCCCTAAAACCATATCTCTTCATTTAATGGGTCAAAGGGGGTCATAAGTCACCCTATGACCCCCTTTGACACATATGAACAATTCGAATATGTCTCTAGAAGTTCTAGGAACCCTAGCGACATATGTCGTCATTTAATGGCTCAAAGGGACCCATATGACCCATTCGAATATGTTCCTAGGGGTATGAGGACTCCTAATGACATATGTCCATCGTTAAATGAGTCAAAGAGGGTCATAGGTCACCCTATGGACCCCCTTTGACCCATATTACCCATTGAATATGTCCCTAGAGGTTCTAGGATCCCTAGAGACATATGCTTTCATTTAAATAGGTCAAAGAGAGTCATACGTCACCCTATGACCCCCCTTTGACCCATATTACCCATTCAAATATGTCCTGTAGGGGTCTTAGAACCCCTAGCGACATATGTTCATCGCTTAATGGGTCAAAGGGGGTAATAGGTCACCATATGAGCCCCTTTGACCCATACGAACGATTCAAATATGTCCCTATGGGTCCTAGGACCGCTAGGGACATATGTCATCGTTTAATGGGTCAAAGGGTGTCATAAGGCACCCTATGACCCCCTTTGACCCATATGAATGATTCGAATATGTCCTTAGGGGTCTTAGGACCCCTAGAGACATATATCATCGTTTAATGGGTCAAAGAGGGTCGTAAGTCACCCTATGACGCCCTTTGACCCATATGGCCCATTTAGATATGTCCCTAAGACCTTTAGAGACATATGTCATTCTTTAATGGGTCAAAGGGGGTCATAAGGCACCCTATGACCCCCTTTGACCCACATGAACTATTCGAATATGTCCTTAGGGGTCCTAGGAGCCCTAAGGACATATGTCACCGTTTAATGGGTCAAAGGGTGTCATAGGTCATCCAATGACCCCCTTTGACCCATTTGAATAATTCAAATATGTCCCTAAGGGTTATAGGACCCCTAGAGACATATGTCATTGTTTAATGGGTCAAAAAGGGTCATAGGTCACCCTATGACCCCCTTTGACCCATATGAACGATTCGAATATGTCCCTAGGGGTCCTAGGACCCCTAGGGACATATGTCCTCATTTAATGGGTTAAAGGGTGTCATAGGTCACCCTATGACCCCATTTGACCTATATGAACGATTTGAATATGTCCCTAGGGGTTATAGAGCCCCTAAAGACATTTGTCGTCGTTTAATGGGTCAAACAGGGTCATAGGTCACCCTATGACCCCCTTTGACCCATATGAACAATTTGAATATGTTCCTAGGGGTTCTAAGACCCCTAAAGACATATGTCATCATTTAATGGGTCAAAGGGGGTCAAAGGTCACCCTATGACCCCCTTTGACCCATATGACTCATTCGAATATGTTCCTAAGGGTCCGAGGACCTCTAGCGATATATGTCATCGTTTAATAGGTCAAAGGAGGTCATAGGTCACCCTATGACCCCTTTTGACCCATATGAATATTTCAAATATATCCCTAGGAACCCCTAGGACCCCTAGGGACATATGTCGTCGTTTAATGGGTCAAAGGGTGTCATAAGGCACCCTATGACCCCCTTTGACCCATATGAATGATTCGAATATGTCCTTAGGGGTCTTAGGACCCTTAGGGACATATGTTATCATTTAATGGGTCAAAGGGGGTCATAGGGTGACCTATGACCCCCTCTGACCTATATGGCCCATACGAATATGTTCCTAAGATGCTTAGGGACATATGTCGTTGTTTAATGGGTCAAAAGGGGTCATAAGGCACCCTATGACCCCCTTTGACCCATATGAATGATTCGAATATGTGCTTAGGGGTTCGAGGACCCCTAAAGACATATGTCATTGTTTAATGGGTCAAAGGGCGTCATAGGTCACCCTATGACCCCCTTTGACCCATATGAACGATTCGAATATTTCTCTAGGGTCTTCAGACCCCTAGGGACATATTCGAATCATTCATATGGGTCAAAGGGGTATGTCATCGTTTAATGGCTCAAAGGGGGTCATAGGTCACCCTATGACCCCCTTTGACACAAATGAACGATTTGAATATGTCCTTAGGGGTCCTATGACCCCTAGGGACATATGTCATCGTTTAATGGGTCAAAGGGTGTCATAGGTCACCCTATGACCCCCTTTGACCCATATGAATGATTCGAATATGTCCCTAGGGGTTATAGGACCCTTAGAGACATATGTCATCATTTAATGGGTCAAAGAGGGTCATAGGTCACCCTATGACCCCCTTTGACCCATATGAACAATTTGAATTTGTTCCTAGGGGTGCTAGGACCCCTAGAGACATATGTTGTCATTTAATGGGTCAAAGTGGTTCATAGGTCACCTATGACCCCCCTGACCCATATGAACGATTCGAATATGTCCTTAGGGGTTCCAGGACCCCTAGTGACATATTTGAATCGTTCATATGGGTCAAAACCCCCTTTGACCCATATGACCCATTCGAATATGTTCTTAGGGGTTCGAGGACCCCTAGCGACATATGTCATCTTTTAATGGGTCAAAGAGGGTACAGGTCACCCTATGACCCCCTTTGACTCATATGAACAATTCAAATATGTCCTTGGGGGTTCTAGGACCCCTAGCAACATATGTCATCATTTAATGGGTCAAAGGGGGTCATACGTCACCCTATGACCCTCTTTGACTCATATGACCCATTCGAATATGTTCCTAGGGGTCTGAAGACCTCTAACGACATATGTCATCGTTTAATGGGTCAAAAGGGGTCATAGGTCATCCTATGACCCCCTTTGACCCATATGAACAATTCGAATATATCCGTAGGAGTCCTAGGACCCCTAGGGACATATGTCATCGTTTAATGGGTCAAAGGAGGTCATAGGTCACCTTATGACCCCCTTTGACCCATATGAACAATTTGAATATGTCTCTAGGGGTTGTAGGAGCTCTAGAGACATATGTCGTTGTTTAATGGATCAAAGGGGGTCATAGGTCACCCTATGACCCCCTTTGACCCATATGACCCATTCGAATATGTTCCTAAGGTTCTGAGGACCTCTTGCGATATATGTTGTCATTTAATGGGTCAAAGGGGGTCATAGGTCACCCTATGAGCCCCTTTGACCCATATGAACGATTCAAATATATCCCTAAGGGTACTAGGACCCCTAGGGACATATGTCATCGTTTAATGGGTCAAAGGGTGTCATAGGTCACCCTATGCCCCCCTTTGACCCATATGAACGATTCGAATATGTCCCTAGGGGTTATAAGATTCCTAGAGATATATGTCATCGTTTAATGGGTCAAAGGGGGTCATAAGTCACCCTATGACCCCTTTTGACCCATGTGACCCATTCGAATATGTTCCTAGGTGTCCTAGAACCCATAAGGACATATGTCGTCATTTAATGTGTCAAAGGGGGTCATAGGTCACCTTATGACCCCCTTTGACCCATATGACCCATTCGAATATGTTCTTAGGGGTTCGAGGACCCCTAGCGACATATGTCATCGTTTAATGGGTCAAAAAGAGTCATAAGTCACCCTATGACCCCCTTCGACCCATATTACCCATTCGAATATGTCCCTAGAGGTCCTAGAACCCCTAGGGACATATGTCATCGTTTAATGGGTCAAAGAGGGTCATAGGTCACCTTATGACCCCCTTTGACCCATATGAATGATTCAAATAAGTTTTTATTGGTCCTAGGACCCCTAGGGACATATGTCATCGTTTAATGGGTCAAAAGGTGTCATAAGGCACCCTATGACCCCCTTTGACCCATATGAACGATTCGAATATGTCCCTAGGCGTCTTAGGACCCCTAGGGACATATGTCATCTTTTAATGGGTCAAAGGGACCCCCTTTGACCCATATGGATCATTCGAATATGTCCCTAGGACCCTTAGGGACATATGTCATCGTTTAATGGGTCAAAGGGGCTGATAAGGCACCCTATGACCCCCTTTGACCCATATGAACAATTCGAATATGTCCTTAGGGGTCTCAGGACCCCTAAGGATATATGTCATCATTTAATGGGTCAAAGGGTGTCATAGGTCACCCTTTGACCCCCTTTGACCCATATGAACAATTTGAATATTTTCCTAGGGACATATTCGAATCGTTCATATGGGTCAAAGGGGGTCATAGGGTGACCTATGACCACCTTTGACCCATTAAACGATGACATACCCCTTTGACCCATATGAATGATTTGAATATGTCCCTAGGGGTTCTAGGACCCCTAGGGACATATGTCGTCATTTAATGGGTCAAAGGGTGTCATAAGTCAGCCTATGACCCCCTTTGACCCATATGAACGATTCGAATATGTCCCTAGGGGTTATAGGACTCCTAGAGACATATGTCATCGTTTAATGGGTCAAAGGGGGTCATAGGTCACCCTATGACCCCCTTTGACCCATATGAACAATTTGAATATGTCCCTAGGGGTGTTAGGACCCCTAAAGATATATGTCATCATTTAATGGGTCAAAGGGGGTCATAGTTCACCTATGACCCCCTTGACCCATATGAACGATTCAAATATGTCCCTAGGGGTCCTAGGACCCCTAGCGACATATTTTAATCGTTCATATGAGTCAAAACCTCCTTTCATCCATATGACCCATTCGAATATGTTCCTAGGGGTCTGAGGACCCCTATCCACATATGTTGTCATTTAATGGGTCAAAGAGGGTGACCTATGACCCCCTTTGACCCATATTACCCATTCGAATATGTCCCTAGGGGTTCTAAGACCCTTAGAGACATATGTTGTCGTTTAATTAGTCAAAGCAAGTCATAGGTCACCCTATGACCCCCTTTGACCCATATTACACATTCGAATATGTCCCTAGGGGTTCTAAGACCCTTAGAGGCATATGTTGTCGTTTAATTAGTCAAAGCAAGTCATAGGTCACCCTATGACCCCCTTTGACCCATATTACCCATTCGAATATGTCCCTAGGGGTCCTAGAACCCCTAGGGACATATGTCATCATTTAATGGGTCAAAGGGACCTATGACCCCCTTTGACCCATATTACCCATTAGAATATGTCTCTAGGGGTCCTAGGACCCCTAGAGACATATGTCATTGTTTAATGGGTCAAAGGGGGTCATAGGGTGACCTATGACCCCCTTTGACCCATATGAATGATTCAAATATGTCCCTCCGGGTCTTAGGACCCGTAGGGACATATATCGTCATTTAATCGATCAAAAGGGGTCATAGGTCACCTTATGACCTCCTTTGACCCATATTAACCATTGTAATATGTCCCTAGGGCTCTTAGGACCCCTAAGGACATATGTCATCGTTTAATGCATCAAAGGGGGTCAATGGTTGACCTATGACCCCCTTTGACTCATATATATTAATAATATACATATCTATTAATAACATACATATTAATATAATTATATATATATATATATATATATTACATTATTATATTTAATAAAAATATTACGTTATTATATATGTGTGTGTGTGTGTGTGTGTGTGTGTGTGTGTGTATTACTTTATTATATTTAATGAAAATATTATGTTATTATACATATATATATTAATAACATACATATTAATATAATAATATATATAATACATATTATATATTTATATTTAATATATTATGTTATTATATATATAATATATTATTATACATATTAATATAATAATATATAATACATATTATATTCAATGAAAATATTACGTTATTATATATATATATAAATTACGTTATTATATTTAGTAAAAATAATAATAATATAAATTATATTTATATATTGTAATAAGATTAACATAATATATTAGAATATATTGTTAAATTATATATTATATCTTTACATTATTTTATTATATATATATATATATAATATTAAAATACATCTTTACATAATAATATAAGTGAAATAATTTAGAAATAATAAGTTGTGACGTTTAAACTCAAATTTCCCTCCAAAATGGGTTGAGATTTTAAATTTGCCCACCTCAACATATTGGATTTCAGATTTATAATCGGATATCCGATTAGGCTTCGTAAATACCAAGCCTATCTGGTTAACGCAAAAGACGTGTTTGAAGAGGGTTTTAGTGATACTCAGACTTCAGGTAGTCGTCTGACAATGTTATTTTGATTGAAATTGAATAAAAACAAAAAGGATTTTTTAATATCGATCTCTAGATTCCATAAATATAATTTCTGTCAAATTTTGAGTTCGATAAGTATTTATTAGTTAATTATCAATGAAGATAATTGTAAAGTGTTGATTGACATACTGATTGAAAAATAGCTATAACTTTCAAACGGTATAACAATTTTTAAATCTAAAAGTTGCGTCACATTCTATACTTCAGCTAGTATAAGAAAAAAATTAAAATTAAAATTTGGTAAAATTTTGTATTAGTTAATGTGGTCAGACACGGGACTTTTTTTTTTCAAAAAAGTTTTGGTAGAAAATTCATAGTTAATTATTTATTTGGAATAAAAATACCGAAAAATATGCGTCACATCCGGGCATGAGTCTACTTTTCATATCTATAATTATATTAGAAAAATATTATGATTTGATTTTGATTAAGGTGGTCAGACATACACCTACTTTTTATTTTCGCCCTGAAATTTTTTTAATATTGCATTAAAATTCAAACTTTTGACCAATTAATTATTTTTTTCTCCTGATAAGGCCTGGTAGTTTAGAAACTACATTCAATTTCTTACAGATTATTTTGTTATAAATTTTTGATATAAATTCCATAACCACTTCAAAATTATGTGTCAAGTTGACATAAACCTGATTTGCTGATTTTTCACTGCCACTTAAGGCCATAGTTTGGTACACCATGATCTTGCACATACCCATTATCATAATGTTATTACATCTATTGAAGTGTATTATGACTTCATGCATGTTATGGAAAACAAGAAACAAGTTCTCCAAAAGCTCATTGAAGAGGTAAAGGAAGAAATACTCATAATGTCTACTCAGGAAAATAAAATTAAAGGAGCTTTTAAAGAATTGCCAGGTGAATTTATTGACGAAGAAAAAAAAAAAAGGAATCAACAAGAAGTTCTCACCAAGTTTGTAGAAGCCATTAACCTACAACTTCAATTGGATGATTTCAAGATCCTTGTGCTTGACATTCTTGTGAATTGAAAGTTTTCACTTAAGAATTTGTATAATCAAGTGGAAGATTCAAGCAAGGAAACATCTAGGGTAGTAAGCACACTCTGAAAGATTGTCGTGATTTTACCACATACTAGTGAACCAGATGCTACAATTGTACAAGAATCCCTATGTAAATTTGGAGAATTATTTAATACCATGTGAAATCTGCAAATTATATTTTTTTATGCTTTTAATAATTTTTTTGTAAGTATAGGATAGCATGTACTTGTGCAAGTAGCTCTTGTAGTCTAATTGCAATCACATTATGCATGGAATTTTCAATAAATTTAAATTAGTTAATAGTATAAGGATGAGTGGTTAAGGTTGTTCTACTTTTCCCTCCCTATATAAAGGAGATAGTTCATTATAAATAATCATCTTTTTCTATAGAGGAGAAAACTAAGTTTGTGACTAGAAGGCTTTGTATTTCTTGTTGCAAATTTATGAAGTGAATAAAGAAGCAATTTTTTCCCAAACTTTGTGTTGAGATACTTGGAATTGATCTTTTTTTTTTATGTTACATCAATTCTTTTTTCTTTTTTACCTCTTTCTTTGAAAGCATTTGAGAATTTTGGTGTTATTTTTGAAAGACTTTGAGCTTTCATTAATGAGATTGATTTAGATAAATAGTGGCTACAAGTGCTAATAATGTTAGACTTTGACCTGAACTTCTCAGTATATTATTTCACACTTGGATAGCTAAATGAAGACTTTGAGCTTTTTTTGTTATTCACTCTTTTATTTCAATAAGATTGTTCATAGGAGACTTTGAGTTCTTACTACCAATCACCCAAGTCAAGCTATAACTATTGTCTTAAGGTTTCTCTTATGCCAACACTTAAGCCACTAGTATCACTATAGAAATCAATTCCTTTCATTTAATTCCAAGTAATAGTTGGTAATATAAAATCATTCCAGAAGAAAGAGGAATTGATTCAATGAACCACACCATTGTTAATTCCAGTTAGGTCTTTTTTGTAGCCACCTATGATAAGAAGGGAGCCCACCTGATTACTAAGAGGAGAGATTTATCTCAGTAAATTGTTGCCTAAAAATCTCATTTTGTAAGTTGTGGTCACAATGGCTTACAGAATATTTAGCCAATGGTCTATAGATTATGAATCTAATTAGAAACACTTGGACGGGTCATACAAGAAGATTAAGGAATCTTAATTATTAAATTTCCACTTTCTTTCCATTTGAAAATTTACCTAATAAATTTCTTTTTTTAAAGTATAGGTTGGTTACTCAACCACTCCCATAGTTAACAAAATGGCCAATAATTTGTTATAGTAATGAATAAAATTTTTGCACATGTGGCAACTCAACTTTGAGTTGTTGGTAACAAGAGTCCAGTTTAATTGTAGTTGTGTCGTAGAGTTCTAGTTTGACAAAATGACTAACTATAGATTTGTCTCTTGGATCCACTTAGCTATCTAGAGTAGTCCACATGTCTATTACTCTTGTTGTGTTGTTGGATCCTCTTATTATGTTGTCAAAATCTTAATAGTTTGTTGTCAATCTCCTTTGCAATATTTTAGGAATGTAGGTTGTTCATTCAACTCTATAAATAGGCTTCTATTATTCAATAATATCAAGTTTCTAGTTCATCTTCACTTATCTACTTTCTTCTTGTGTAGTGCATCTCTATTTTTCAATATGGTATTAGTGCCAAGTTTGAGATTCATTTAGTGGTATTTTCAAAATTCTTTGGAATGTTGAAGATGCAAAATGCTTGAAAAAGAAAGAATTTCTGCAAGTTATATCAGCTCGTGTGCTGATCTAATTGGCAACATTGGGAAAGAGTACTTATTGTGACAATACTCTCAAGTATATCTTGAATTTTTCTGGTAAAACATTTCTTGTTAGTTTTCTCTTGTTATGACCGATCTTATAGATTCTTATCTAATTGAATCAAATAAATTAGATGGTACAAATTATGTTAATTAGAAATTTAAGATGCTGACTCTAATGGAGGGGCATCATGTTTGGGCCATTGTAAATGGAAAAGAGGCCTAGCCTATATCATCTACAACAATACCAATTGTTGTCAAATATTAGGAGAAAAAAGAATTAAAAGCCAAGATTCTCTTGTGCTTGTTAGTAAAAGACTTAGTTATCCCTCACATAAGAGACATTACTACTTATAGTGGTACATGGTCAACTCTGAAAGGTTTTTATGAGATTACAAACACAAATAGATTTTTGTTTAAAACAGAAAATTATTTTCTATCAAAATGGAAGTAAAAGAAAGTGTTAGTGAATTTCTATCAAGAGTTAAGGAATTGAGGTATAAGTTAGATGATGTTGGTGAACAAGTATCTAGTAATGATCTAGTAACAATTACTTTGAATGGTTAGTGACTATCAATTTTTCATTATTGGCTTGGCTACAAGAGAAAATACACCTTGTTTTGAGAATTTGATAGGTATCCTTCTACAAGAAGAGGAGAGAAAGAAGCATGTGAATTATATATCTCAAATTGTAGAGTTAACTTTGATCGTAAAAGACAAGGAGCTATATAATAGAAAGCAATGGTCAAAGGACAAAGAAGAAGAAAGATACCATGATGTGGAAGCATCAAAATCAAATGTAAAGAAAAATAGAAATTGTAGTTATTGTGGCAAAATTGGTCATTATGCATATGAGTGCTACAAAAGGAAAACTAATGAGTAAAAAAACAACAAATATGAAGGTAATTTTGTGAATAGTAATGATACAATAAGTGATAACCTTCACAATTTAAAGATGTGTGTCTCTAATTATTCTCTTTTAGTTGAATCAAGTGATTATAATGATTGGTTTATAGATTTAGGGGAATCAATCCATCTGTCATATCATAAAAAATGGTTTCAAAATTTTCAAGAGAAAGATGATGGTGGAAAGATCTATTTAGGAGATAATAGCTCACATGATGTAGAAGGATGTGGATATATAATCATATAAGTACCTGATGGTCATCTAAAGAAACTTTCTAACGTTATGCATGTCCCATGAATTAAGAAGAATTTGATTTCAGTTTTAGCTATTGTTGATCTTGAGGTCTAAAGGTTGAATTCTTGAAGATAGTTTGTCAAGTTAAAAATATGGAAAATCACAATAATGTGATTGCTAAAGAAATTAGGATGGGAGTTTTGTATAAACTTGATGTAAGTTGGAAAGTTTTCATGCAATGACTACTACATGCATATCTGTTGAAGAGCTATGGCATAAGAGGTTTGGTCATTTAAATTTAAAAGATATGATTTCTCTACAAAGAAAAGAGATGGTGCAAGGTCTTCTAATATTTAAGGATGAAAAAATCAGATGTGATGGATGTGCATTAGCCCAGAAAAATAGAAATGAATTTCCAATAAGAAACAATGTGAAGGAAATAACTATTCTTGAATTAGTGCATTTAGATGTGTGTGGCCTTGTGTAAACTCAATCACTTGGTGGAGCATCGTACTTTCTTAAAAAAATTCTTATGAAGCTCTTCTTGTAATTAAGCCAATTTTTAGTCATTTGAGAATTTGTGGAAGGCATACTATCATATTCCAAAAGAGAATAGAAGAAAACTTGATGCAAAGTCATTTAAATATATATTTGTTGGTTATTATATTGATCACAAAGCCTATGAGATGTATAATCCTACTACTCATAATGTATTTGCTAGTAGAGATGTTATATTTGATAAACTCAATCACTTAGGGGAGCATCTTACTTTCTTATATTTTTTTATGATTTCACTAGATTTACTTTGATATATTTCTTAAGGAATAAGAGTGAAATTTTTGAATGTTTCAAACAATTCAAAATAATGATAGAAAAATAAACAACTCACAATGTTAATATTCTTAGATCAGCTCAAGGGGGCAAACATACTTCTGAAATTTTTGTGAAATATTGCTAAGATATTGGCATTCTTAAGCAATATGCAATTGCCCATAGTCCTGAACAAAATGGTGTAGCTGAAAGAAAAAATAGAATAATTGTTGAATGTGCTAGGATTATGTTGAAAGAAAAGAATCTCCCTAATAATGTGTGGTTTGAAGTAGTCAATATAGTTGTGTATATGTTAAATAGAAGAGCTACCAAGTCTTTTTCTTTAAAAACTTCTAATGAAGCTCTTCTTGTAATTAAGCCAATTTTTAGTCATTTGAGAATTTGTGGAAGTAAGGCATACTGTCATATTCCAAAAGAGAATAGAAGAAAACTTGATGCAAAGTCATTCAAATATATATTTGTTGGTTGTTTTATTGATCACAAGGCCTATGAGATGTATAATCCTACTACTTATAAGGTATTTCCTAGTAGAGATGCTATATTTCCTAAATTTGCAAATGTTGTTCAAGAGGAAGAAAAATTGGACAAAACCATTTCATTGAAACTACTTGAAGAAGACGATGAAAGTTCAGATATTGTAGATCAACAAAATCATAATAAAAGTGGGCATGAGGTAAGTCAAGGCCACTCCATCAAATAATGAAGCAATAAGGAGATCTACAAGGAAAATCAAGGAACCAATTAGTTATAATGATTATGGTTTAATGACTCATGTAATGAGTGTAGATGAACCTCAAAATTTTGAAGAAGTTAAGTATCATAAAGAATGGATGGATGCAATGCATGAAGAATCTATTTCAATTATGAATAATGAAACTTAGGAACTAACTGAACTACCAGCAAGTAAAATTCCTATTGGTTGTAAATGGTTGTTCAAAAAAAAGTTTAATATTGATGGAACTGTTGATAAATTCAAAGCTAGATTAGTTGGAAAAGGGTACTCACAAAAGGAAGGAATTGATTGCGAATATACTTTTGTACCAGTAGCTAAAATGAATACTATTAGACTAATGATTTCCCTTGCTACTAAATTTGATTGGGTTCTTCATCAAATGGTTGTTGAATCAACATTTTTAAATGATGATTTAAGAGAAGACAATTATCTTGTTTTGCCTAAATGTTTTGTAAAACAAATAAAATAATATTTGGTATCTAAGTTAGAAAAATACATTATATGGTCTTAAACAAGCACCAAGATCATGGTATGAGAAAATTAATAAATTCTTTCAACAAGGATATATCAAGAGTAAAAATGATTCAAATTTGCACATAAAGAATGATGAAGATGGGAGTGTTGTTTGATTTCTTTGTATGTGGATGACTTAATCATAACAAGAAGTTTTATAGATTTTACTGGTGCAATCAAGGCAATTTTATCACATGCATTTTAAATGAAGGATCTTGGCAAAATGCATTATTGCTTAGGAATTGAAGTGTCAAAAAAAATGGTAGGAATTTGATTACTCAAAGTAAGTATGTAAAGAAGTTAATCCAAAAGTTTAATATGCAAGATTGTGAAGTAGCATGTACTCCATTGGAAAAAAAATTCAATTTCTCTTGTGATAGTGATACTTCAAAAGTCAACAAGACATTGTATAGGAAAATGGTGGGAAGTCTAAACTAATTGACTACTACAAGACCCAATATTTCATTTTTTTTCAGCATACTTAGCAAATTCATGTCTAATCCTCTCGAGGTCCATTGGAATGCAAAATAAAGAGTTCTTTGATACCTAAAAGGTACCATATATTCTGGCATTAAATATACTAACCATTTGAATGTTCAGTTGACAAGTTATTCGAATTCTGATTGGGTAGGAGATCCAAATGATCATATATCAACAACTGGTTATGCATTCAACATAGGATCATGCATTTTCTCTTGAAGTAACAAGAAGCAACCAACTATTTCTCTTTCATATACTAAAGCTAAGTACAAATCATTATTTTGTCCTACCTATGAAGCAATTAGGCTAAGGAGAATTCATGAAGATATGGGACAAAAGCATAAAGGGCCCACTTCAATCAAGTGTGACAATAAAAGTACAATCAAACTTGTAATAAATCATATTTATCATGCAAGATCAAAGCATATTGAAATGCAACATCATTTTATAAGAGAGAAAAATCAGTTTCAAGAGATAGAGATGAACTATTGTAATATCAATGATGATGCAGCTGATATATTTACTAAGTCCTTGGGAAAAATAAAGTTTGTAACATTTAGAGAGATATAAGGGGTCAAAATTTTTTTGGTTATAATCATTAACGGGGAGTGTTAGAGTAATGAATAGCAATGTTGCACATGTGGCAAGTCAAGTTTGAGTTGTTGGCAACCAAAGTCTAGTTTAATTGTAGTTGTTTCATAGAATTTTGGTTTAAACAAATGACTAACTGTAGATTTTTCTCTTAGATTGAACTTCCTATCTAGAGTAGTCCACTTTTATATTACTCTTGTTGTCTTGTCAAATCCTCTTAGTCTATTGTCAAACTCTTAACAATTTTTTGTCAATCTCCTTTGCAATATTTTAGGAATGTAGGTTGTAATTCAACTATATAAATAGACTTCCATTGTTCAATAATATCAAGTTGCTAGTTCCTCTTCCCTTATCTACTTTATTTTTGTGTATTCGATCTCTAGTTTTCAGTACAATTAACAATGCAATCTACTTGATTTAAATAATATTAAAATTAATTATATGATTGAGATTATTCTAATATGATATAAAGACTAGACACTAGCTTGAAAATAAACATAGAAAAATTTGTGAACAAATTGATTAGTTTTATGATCTTGAAAACATCTATTAGCCTACTCAAGGTTCTTCGACAATAAGCATTACTGAGGATTTTGCAAGATTTAGAAGCTCTAAATATGATGAAAGGAGGGCATCAACTACATCCATAAGCCAATTTACTAAAGGATTATTTGAAATAGGAGGTGATATATATTTGAAATTAGGAATTTTATCAATTTCTTGTAGGAAAGGAATTATCCTTTTCACAGTGCCATAAATACTAACTATTTCTTGTGTTTGGCTTACAGAGGATCGAAACTAGGTACATAATAGAATAGCCCTAAAACCTGGGGTGACTTATAGCAGAAGGATGATCAAACCACTAGACCCTTGTTCAATATTATATTTATTTGAGTTCAAAAACAATTGTACATTAATTTTACCAAAACCATGGCTACCATTTCTTCTTCTTCTTCTTTTAAATAGTTGAGTGAGAAAATGTCTTCTCATACAACACCATTGACATCTTTAGATCTTTTTTTCAAAGATAAACAATTGGGCTACAAATAAATCTTGAAACAATGTAGACACATGTGTCCAATAGAACCTATCATTGTAGATACATTAGTATTATTTGCTTGCACTTTGAGCAATGCCTAAAAATCATGACAACTTGCATGTGGTAGTAGATTAGATAGATAACAACAATGATAGCGGCAAAACAATAGTCAGGTTCAATGGGGAAGGTTCATGGTAAATATCTATGTGAAAACTTAATTCCATGTTTTAAAATTAGGTATTATTATTATGCTAGAATTTATTTATTATAATTAATGATTTATTATGTAGAACAAGTATTATATCAAATGGTTAAAGGCAGTCACATCTAAAATAGGCATAAGCTTATTTTCCTAGAAATTTATATGTAAATATGTAAATATCATACATGCATTGAAGATATATTTATATAATTTGCAATATCTTATATATAAGATATCCATATTTTGTGTACATAAAATACAATCTTAATTTAAGATTGATTATTTATTTTCAAGTTATCTTATTTTTCCTTATCAATTTTACACCAATATTTTAATATAGGTGAAAAGATTATATCATTTTCATGAACTAATGTCAATAGATATTAGTATTAGATAAATATTATTATATAACTATAGAATGGTATTGGACACCAAAGCCTTGTCAACTCGAAATTTAGAAAGACAAGCCAGTTGGATTGACTCAAAACTTACCAATTACATGAAGCATTGTTGAAGATTACGAGTCAATGGGATATTATGTGTAGATGAATAGTGAAGATGACTATGATTTGGATATGGTGAGGTGGTCTAAAGTAATACATCCTAGAAAATAATTATATCCATGTGCAATCAACATTCTCTTGCATGCAAACATATTAGAAAAGGCTATCTAAATATATGAAATCATGGTTACATCTTTAAGTGGACTAAGAGTTTGAATGGTTGTAAATATCAACAATAATAACAAGATATAATATCAAAGAAGTTCTAGACCAACACTATTACAATGTTTGCAATAGTAGTTATAAATGAAGTAAGAAACTGTGTATAAAAATGGAATAAATTTTACATCCCTAAATCAAAGTACAAAATTCTATTATAGAAAATAACAATAATCATTGTGATTTATAAACTCAAAATATGTGAAAAATGAGCACAAGTAAATATAGAATATTGTCGTAAAAATATACATTATAAAATAGCATGAAAGTTTTTTTTTTTTAATAATATTTTATGCTATATAAAAAGGTATGATCCATATAGATAATTATTACATGTTTGTTCTACAAGAATTTTTTTTTAATGTGGTATGGAAGAGAAATCCACTATATATCTACAAGGAAAAATACTCTCTTGTATTTGAGGAATCTACATTAGTAAAGGTACAAACATCTTTGGGTTATAGACTCCAAAAGGAAAATATATCATAATTTTTTCATGATCCTCTACATCACTTACTTTACAAAGGTGTGCTAAAAGTTGTTAACTTTGGTATAAATATTTTCCTAGTTTCAGATGAGTATACTAATTGGTCAACAAGGATTGTAGTGCTTGTACATTCAGGTGCTCAATATCAAAGGAATACTTGTATAAATCCCTACAACTATGTAAATCATAATAGAGATGCTTATGTTTTCTTTATTGCCAGTGGCAAAGTACAAACACAACATTATCAAACAAAAGATCTATTTTTTCTCTTTCGTGTGTGGTTCTAGAAGATTAGTTATCAAGATTTGTCTTCAAATGAATCTGAAAGGAGCTATATGTGTGTGTGTGTGTGTGTGTGTGTGTGTGTGTACATGTATATATATATGTAATATATGTATATATATGTATATATATGTATATATATATATGTATGTATATATATATATATGTATGTATATATATCTATGTATGTATATATATCTATGTATGTATGTATGCATGTATGTATGTATGCATGTATGTGTATGTGTGTGTGTGTGTGTGTGTGTGTGTGTGTGTGTGTGTGTGTGTGTGTGTGTGTGTGTGTGTGTGTGTGTGTGTGTGTGTGTGTGTGTGTGTGTGTATAACATATATATACATACATGCATACATACATACATACATATTGTGGATATGTTATAGAGTGCAAGTTACTTGTTTGAATTAAATGTTCAATTTATATAGAAGAGCACATGATTTATTAATATGTTTACTTTATATGTGTTGTCATATATATAGTTTTTATGGAAATACTTAGCTTGCCAAAAAGTTAACTAAACTTTGGTCTTATAAGTATTTTATCATATCAAAATCATTAGAACCTATTTAGATTGGCTATTCATGTATAAATATACTCATAGGATAAATATGTCACTATGGATATATTCATTATGTACAACTTAAATTATTCATTTAATTTCAAGAATCACTACTACACAATCTGAAGACATTGACAGTGTAGATAGTTCTTCCTACAAGTCACACTTGACAATAAACCTTCATAGTGTTGTCATGTTTTTATTTCATTTAGATTCATTGTGTACAACTTAAATCATTCATTTAATTTTCAGAATCATTGCTACACAATCTAAGGACATTGAGAGTGTAGATAGTTCTTCCTACAAGTCACACTTGATAGTAAACTTTCATAGTGTTGTCATGTTTTTATTTCATTGAGATTCTCCTTTAAGTCAAAATCTTGACTTGTAGCACACCATATATGACAAACCTCATCAAGTAAAAATTTTAAAATGTGCTTCTAAATGTTAAAAAATTAGTTATTCTTTACTTATTTTTTCACGGGATTAAAAAATTAAGGGAAAAATAATTGAAAAAATAGAATGCATTCTATGTTAGAAAACTAAAAAGATGTAGTTGAAGAAAATAAATTGAGATCGAATTCTAGCTCAGTACTCCGTTCTTTCACTATTCAACTTTTTAATTCCTTATTTTTCTTAGTTATGATTATATTTATATTGTTTATTTTGTTAATTTTCAATCCCTAATAATATATTGTATCACAATTTTTAGGGAAACCTTTGTTAAGAATAATTTTTAAAATATACTACTGAATATATATTGATAAATTAATGATTATTACTAAATTTGGTATGGGATTAAAAATATAACCTAAGTGCAAGCCAACTATCATATTTATGTAACTTAGACTACACAATAGGGATCACAAGAAATAAAATGCACACCTGGATATTGGTTGAATCATATATTACACACATGGAAAGCATTATGGAATACATCATTATTTTTTGCATTATTGTATTGCATTAGTTGAAGAGTGTCAACAAAAGGAGCAAAATATCTTGAAATTTCTCTCCAATCTCCCTTGGTCTTCATGTCATATGGATCTAATTTTTTCTCATGATTAAATCCCATTGCTAAAAGAGAGAGGATGTATAGCCACTTTGCCCATTTATATAATACAACTTGGCTTGAATCCTTAATCTAGAAATTGTACACATAAGTTATGTAAAGTTTTCCAATACTAGTAATACCCAACTAGTAAGACAAAATTGCATATTGTGGAGGAATATCATATTATTGCGATTAGGAAGAACACACACAAATACAATGGGATGAAGATGTTAAACATCGAATGTGTACTTATTTTCAACAAAAGGATCTTCTCTTAATAAAGATCTTTTATTGACCCCACTAGGTTTATATCTATTAGAAAAATGATACAAGGCTCATCATAGTTAGAATATTCTCAAGAATCCTAATATGAATATATATCTGGAAAATAATGATAAAAAAGATTAGGACTCCATCAATACCTTGAGTGCACAAAACTTCAAAAGATGAAAATCTAATGTTAAAATATGTCAATGAACCTCTAGAAGCACATGGAATCAAATCATATGGTTGCACACAATACATCAAAGTAAACTTTGTCATGGTGCCTAAAATTTAAACTCACTTACAATTTCAAAAGAGCAAACACATGCACAATTATTGCCAATATTTCTAAATAATAAAATTTTGAAAAAAAAATCTATCATTGAATATAATCAAAATAAAATAGAATTTAGCAAAATGTCAATATATTCACTTTATCACACTAGTGATATTTGAAATATGTCATGATCTTGAAGTAAAGGAAATTTTATTCGTAAAGGTAGGCTAGATTGTATGAAGAGTTGAACTAAAGCCATATAAAGTACAATTGAGAAAAGTTAGTCCAAAACCATATAAAAATTATTGTAAACATGAGTCAGTCTCTTATAAATATAAGACTAGAAATAAGAAGTTAGAAGATGGTTAAAAAAAGTGAGATTGAAATTTAATGAAGGAAAGGAATTTTCAAATGTTACATTTCATCTTAACTATAATTAGTAGAAATAATAGATATGATGTTTCCACAATTTGTGAAGTAATTAAATATGATTCTGATGAAATATAGTGCAAGTGTTTCTCATTGAAGTATTTGGATTATACTATGTAATCCATACATGTAGAAAAATTGACTACTGTTTAATTTCTAGGAAAACATAAATTGAAGTGTATTATTCTACGGGTATTTTGAAGAACTTGCCTCATCTTTTTGTTCTTGATATTTTATCTCTATTTTATGAATCAGATAGTTCAAGTTCAATCAAAGAAAGCATTTTCAATCATTTTGTAGGAGAACATATATCTCTTTGCTTGCATTCATCTTCTTTGGAAATACTTGAATTGCAATTGTCATATTGTCATCCTGAGATATCCTCAATTAAATCTTAAATATTAGACATTACTATAGATTGGTCATGTTCTCGTACACTCCTTAATGAAGTTTCTAGGAAAATCTCAATAGCATTTCTTTCTTTTAACATTCCTTTGAAAAATAACTCGATTGTCCTTAATTGTTGCTTTCTAGTGAATCCCACTAGACTTTATCACATTCAAAAGATTGGACATCATTTCTTGAGAAAGATGAACTACTATGAATTTTCACTCCATTTGTAGCTTTATTTCTTGAAATATAGTATTACAATTTTTAGTGTTTTTTTTTTAATTAATTAAGAAAATTTTAATTACTAATTAATAAAAATTGAAGGAATAACATCTATCTAAGAATTGTAATAAATAATTATAGTAAATAATATATAAATTATTTTTAAAGAAAAGTAAGAAACAACAAATTATTTATTATACTATTATAACATAATATATAGTTTTCTATTCTAGAAATCTATATACACTAATTAAAGTGTTAAAATAGAAATTTAACAATTTTTTAATAAATAGATAAAAATACAAATTAGGAATAAGAAAAATTAAAAACCACATCTAGCAATCTGGAAAATCCCATATAAGACTCTAATTCATTCATCCAATCAAAAGTTAGAAAATAAATATAAATAAATTTTAGAGTTAAAAAATTCACATGTATTTCTTCATAAACAATATATTTATAGAAACACATGGAATGAAATAAATTTTAATTGGTGTAGTAAAGGTCATTTAATAACTAGTTAAAGTGATCAATCCAAAAAGTGACACAATAGTACTTAGCCTACCGGCAAGTACTAATAAGATTTTTTATAAAATTATTTAAATTTAAATATATCTTTTAAATTATTTTTAATGTATTATTTAGTTTTATATGATGGTATTCAATATTATAATATTTTAATTTGAATGCATGTAAATTTAATTTAAAAATAAATATCACATTTAATTTTGTGCAACTAATAGTGAAGTAGACATTAACAAATTATCACACATAAATAAATACACTTTTTTTTATTCTCTTTACTATTATATTTTTATAAAATAGAGATATGCCTCTATTTTATAAAATAGAGGTATGGGCATGGCATCACTTGGAAGGGAATGGAGGGATCCAGGCAGTACAAATATGTTGTACTGTAGCAAATATGTTGAATCGTAACTGGTGCCCATTGGGATGGGCTAGACTGTACCTATGATGGGTTCTCGTCCCTAAAGATTGTATTATTCTCGTTTGGGTTAGGGTGAAGTGAAAAGAAAGATGTGTTATGCTAGTAACCAATGTTGGGTGGAGAATTAGAGGCAGCAAAGCCATTCCAGGTGTGTGTTTAGCATGTGTTTTGAATGGAAAAGGGATGCTACAAGAACACCCTTTTACAACTACCATTTTTTCTTTTCTTTCTTTGCACAACTCGGGACAATTTCTCAGTTGCGACATCCACTGATGTGCAAATCATATGCTTGAGTCACTGCTTCTAGTTTCTGATTCCTCAAAACATATATTTTTTCTAGCATTTCATTTTTTCGCCCTTCAAAAACCACATCTTGTTCTTCTCATTTGCCCTTTTCAATCTTCGATTTCATGCCCTCTGCAAACTGCTTTTATTTTTTGATTCTCATTATTGTGTTCTAATGTTTGCTTCTTAAATGGGCTAAGGAAGGTGGTAAACACAAATTTTATTTGAGAAAAATATATAATTTTTGCTCATAACATGACTAGGTGGACCCTATTTCGTTTTTGCTAGAGCTAGATAGGTTTGGATATTTTTTAATACTGGTTTTTTCTTTTAAAAATCAGGTGTGTAATGGTACAAGAGCACACCAAAGAAAATTAACTTTTGTGTTCTGTGGTCATACGATTTGTCATAAATTTCATTGCATTGCAAGGCATCACAAGGGTAAAACCTTTCTTTCATAAAATGTTTGTGAGCTTAATTGATCCACCACTTGGATGTTATTGACCAGCATATCAATTTTATTGCAATAGTTGATCCAGGGCATTAAGCTTGTTCTAAAATATTCTACTAAGTTCTATAAAAAAAATTATATGCTTTGTGAAACATGCACACATCAACGTTTTGATGAAGTATCAGGCACATGTGCATGAGACAAATGAAAATATAATAAAAGAATTATTCTCAATTTTCTCAAGTCTCTATTTTCAAAAACAAGTAGATGTAAAACAAACAAGAATTAGAATAAGCAGGGTCAAATAAGCTTAGAAAAATAAAATTAGAATTAGCAAACAAAAGTTAGCATATTGAAGTTAACATAATAGTATTCAAAAATCATCTAAACAATTTTGTTTTCACCCATTAAGTTATCGGGTACTATATTCCTAACCCCAATAGATGGAATAAGAAATCAATAAAAAAATGTGGCAAACATTAGCTGAAACTCTTCAACCATGGTAAAGAGACACATCATAAATGACAAAATAGTAGATGCATTATTTAATGGGTAAAAGTTTGTCAATTCAGTGAAAGGGAGTGTTGTTGGCATATCCTAATCTACAGGACAAGATACAATATTTTAGTGCGGAGAAAAGGACAAATGAAGATCATATATGCTTGACTCCACACCAGACATACAAATCAAAGCTATCTAAGCTATCTATATTACCATCAATGCTCTATCCTTCTTTACATAACAACCATGTATTTTACTAATATCCATCTGCCTATCATATTCATTTTGAAAATGGATTACACAAAAATTCTACGGATGTTTGCTAGCATAGACAAGATGAGGGTAACCTTATAAAAGTAGTAGACAAGACGAGGGTAACCTTATAAAAGTATATAGAACTAGGATTATGGATTCTTAGTATAAAACATTTAAGAATCGGATCAACATGAAACACAGCTTGGCAAGCCAGGATTGAAGAAAAAAATCATAAGGCCCATTTTTGGACAACCTAACACAAACTTAATCACAAATTAAGAGAATTATAGAGTAGTTTATTATGCATGAACACTATATGTAATCAAACTCAAAGCATCAAGGATGAAATGTTGAAAGGCTAGTTTTTGGTGAAATGTACTAATACATTCCCTACATAGGTTTTAGTGTTGGAATATTAATTACAGTTGGTCGTTTCTCCCTGGAGCCAAATGCCCACCTACCTCCATGATAGCTTGTAGAACGATCAAAAGAATTTATTGCTTGGTAGGTGAGTTTTCAAATTGGCAAATGAGGGGGAAAACATTTTTGTGGTAGATGACAAAAAAGGATGATCATATTCATTCGACCAGATAGAGAGATAGGCAGAGAAGCAAAAGAAGTTCAGAAGAGCAGAGAGAAGTTGCAAAGAAAGTGATTAGCAAATCCAATTTGTTGCAGGGACAGAGGAAGTTTATTTCATGACTGCAGTTGCACATGCTTCTTTATGTCATCCTGTAAGTTCGTAGTTTGTTGTTTGATTCGACCTGTTGAAGCAGTGATTGCTCTAGGCATTGTAGTATGCAACCATTAGAGCTGTAAGTTTGAAGATTTCCAGTTTGAAGTTTTAGGGTTATTTTAGGGTTTTCTGGTTGAAGCCGAATGCTCCCAGATTTTGTAATGATTTAATCTAAGTTGAATAGAAAGAAAGCAGGCATACTTGAATCCATTGTTGTCCTTCTTCTATTCATTGCATTTGAAAAATTTATTTGAAAGCTTCAAGTTTTGGCTCTCTAGTTTTAATGGTGAAAAGGAGTTCACGTTTTAGTTCTGTCACTCAGTATTGTCTTTTGTAGAAGTCATCTGCAGTTCAAGCCGAGTTCACTTGATAACGTCATCTACTGAGCTCCTCCCTGCAGTGACTACTGAACTCACTCAGTGCTTTCTTCTACCGAGCTCCACCCTCCTATGGCTATTGAGTTCACTCGGTAATCACACTACCGAGCTCACTCAGCATCCTTTGGCTACCAAGTTGTTTGTTCTTCATTTACTGAACTCACTCAGTAAACTCTATTGCCACTCAGTTTCTTAGTGTTTACCGAGCAAAATTGTCACTTGGCAATTGTGAGTGCCGAGCAATTTTTTTTGGGTTTAGGGTT
Source organism: Cupressus sempervirens (assembly GCA_028749045.1). NCBI lineage: Eukaryota > Viridiplantae > Streptophyta > Pinopsida > Cupressales > Cupressaceae > Cupressus > Cupressus sempervirens. Next base: position 830,573,220 of record CM053792.1, read on the forward strand.
ATTGGTGACTTTGATTTATATTTCTCACATTTAGGCCAAATAACCAGTGTCCTATGCATAAAAAGACTTACGGTAGATGGCCTGTTACCCTATATAGAATAAGAACCTGATAACTGATTTTACAAGAAAATCGTGACACAAATGATGAGAGAGATCTTTATTTCACAATGGCCCAAATCAATTCACATCAAAAGAAGGTTGAGCAAGCTGCCTACTATAGAAATCTTGAGCGACCAGATGATCATTCCTCAAGGAAGGCATCAGGTAGGGCTCAACACCATGTACCCCATCTTTAATTCCCCTAACTAAACCTTCTCTGTTGGACCTTACTGACATGGTTTTCTTTGTGTTTGAAGATATGGATAAGCCTACATATAATGTAAATTTGTTTTCATCCACATATAAGTGTGTGTTATTCTACAAAAGGATAGGATAGAAGCCCGTCCTTTGATTAATATAACTACCATGGACTTGGCTATTGATATACAATTTTAAGATATCCACATTCCCAATTATGCTTCCTACATGGTTGATACTATAAATCATGAACTATAATAGATGAAGAATGACCCAAACTAATTATACTTCAAGTATTATTACCTCTTGATGTATGTGCTCCTATATACTAGCTAGGATTATTTTGTATATATGATTTTTTGATTCAAATGTGGATGTTTGGATAATATGATCAAGAGCTGGGGTGGTCAATGTTTTATATAGCTATATTTCATATAAAATTAGATAAGTTTATTTAAGGAAAAATAAGGAAAGAAAATTGTAAATTATTATCTATGCAATATTATTACAATAGATATATCTTTGTAAATTTTCAGCATGTTACAAAATGTATGTTTTCAAATATTATAAATTTGTATGCCTATTATTTATCCTTGTTCATGCTGTGTAAATGTCTTTCTGTTTTTCATGAGACAAGGTTGATGGACTATTCCATTTTTAAGGGCAGTGCTTTTCCTGCCTCTTTATATATATATAATTAAGAGCTAGGGTGGTTAATGTTTCCAACATATTTTGTGATCCATTATCACAACACAAAAATGGGGTGATCAACATTTCTATTATCTAATCCATCGAGGCAAACTAAAAGTTATAGAGTTGAAGTTGGTTATTTGTATATATAATCTATAGATCTAAATGTGTAGGTTTTGTGATATTACTATCAGAATCTAACTGTGTAGTTTTTTCAGTCAAACTCATTGACCCGTGTATCATGAGTAATGAATCCATATCTCATGAAATGAATGGAACACTGAGAACTCATTGGATTTATGTGATGCTCACAGAAGTGAGCACCAAGACCCTCCATGATTAAACCCACTTTGTGTAGGATTTGATTTGTATCAACATTTTAAATGTCGATAGATCCATGTGTTTCCATTGTCAATAATAGTTGTTGTACTACATAAACTCCAGTAATTATATTTATATCTTTTTACTAATTACACTCAATACTAACTCCTTTATGTGGTTGTAGGTCATTCGATGGATCCTATTGATGATATTGAGGTTCATGGAGCCATAGTTAGGAAAATTAAGATCATGTGAATACTTGTTGTTTTACTTGCAACAATTGCAGTATTCATAGTAGCATTTTCACAAGAGGCTAGAAGACATAGGTGTAAGTGAAAAAGAGTTGCATGTCCTTTTTATAAGCGTATCATCCATTCCAATAACATAGATTTCCATGAACAAATATGCATGAGTAGAGTAGCCTTCTTTCACTTGGCCAATATTCTAAGGCAAAAAGGGAGCATTCAAGATACAACAAACATAACATTGGAAGAACAATTAGTGATGTTCCCCACACCCTTGGCCATAACTTTGGTCACTCAAGAGAGACAGTGAGTCGACACTTCCACAAGGTCCTAAAGGCTATCAAAGCACTTCATAGTGATTACCTTTTACCCCCTATTGCAACTACTCCTCTAGAAATAGCTTGGAAGGACTATTTTGATCCATATTTCAAGGTAAATATCCTATTGGCATGTATTTCATTGCTAGAGAGTTATTTATATTAATTTATATTTGATATTAATATTTCTTGTTATAGGATTGTATTGGTGCAATTGATGGAACCCATATCCCAATTACTATCAATGTGGACATTCAAGAAAAAAAAATGATAGAAAAGAAAATTTCTCACAAAATGTCATAGATGTTTGTTCTTTTGACTATAAGTTTCAATACATTCTTGCTAGTTGGGAAGGGTTTGTAGCAGATAGTCGAGTACTTGCTTCAACTCTGTCTAGAGCAGATTCACTTGTGGTTCCTCCTGGTATATAAATTCATATTTGATATTGTCATTATATTAAATCAAAACTTTTATGCTCTATTTTGACTATATCTTTATTTCCATTTGTGTAGGAAAATTCTATTTAGTTGATGTCAGGTATCCAAATGTACCAAGATTTCTTGCCCATTATCGATGTACACATTACCGCCTAAAGAGTTTTGTAGAGAAAACTCGATCAGCACTCCCAAAGAATTATTTAACCATCAACACTCCTATCTTAGGAATGTGATAGAGCGGACATTTGGTATATTTAAGCAACATTTTCCTATCTTGAAGCATGCGACATCCTACAATATATTTACCCAAACAAAGATTGTTTTGGCATGCGGCATACTACACAACTTCATTACCACGGAGGATGGTCTTCCATCCGAAGTGGATATTAAAGAGGATGATGATGTTACTGGGATAAATGTGCCAATTCTTGAGACTTATGGAATGAATCAATGAGATAGAGATTCTTGGGGGAAATTTTGAGATGAAATAGCCCAAAAGATGTGGGAAGACGACAACTCTTGAACTTAGTTGTATTGCAAAACATTAACATTTATTTGCACTTTGTAGTATATTGGTATTGCACTCTTCAGCAAGTTTTTGGTGTGGTAATATTAGTTTTAACAGTCCAGAGTTTTTCTGGTATATAGCTCATTATATAGCAGTTATGAGATTTTATAATATCTGTACTTGGTATTTCTATGAATATGTGATTGTGGATTTGGATGATGTTTGGTAAAATATGACTTTCTATGAACATTTTTTTACGATTGATATATGTCTGGTACAATATGACTTTGTATGAGTATGGCATTGTGGCTTTGGCACATGTCTGGTACATTTCTTTAGCTTCAGATTTCTGAGCATCTGAATTACGATGAAATATTGTTGTAACATCACAAACATCATCAAAATAAGTGGTAAAGGTGTTAATATTGATATCCAACTCCATGCATTGGCAGAGAATGTACAACGATACCAATAATCATCACTTATCTAAATATATCTACATTTCTGTTTTTAGAATAGGTGATTCAAAATTGTAAAACCCTTATTATATAATTAATATTTAATCAAAATTCCTTTCAGTATTTCTGTTAACTAGTGTACAATGACTACGAAGTGGTGAATATTTCAGATGATTTATAATGTATTTAAGATAATGATGTCATATTCAGAGTTTGTAATAGGACCCAGATGATCACAGTATGGAATATTATCCAGTTATCATCAGAATGGGACTGATCACTGTTTTCAAAGCTTGATTCATGTCATGCTCAGCTTTTGGAGCAGTGTTTGTATAGCAGTTATACATGCTACTTTGTAAAGTAGATAATGTAATTCAGTTATACAGAGTTTGTAATACGATCCAGATGATCACAGTATGAAACATTATCCAGTTATCATCAGAATGGGACTGATCACTCTTTTCAAAGCTTGATTCATGTCAGCTCAGCTTTTGGAGCAGTGTTTGTATAGCAGTTATGCATGCTACTTTGCAAAGTAGATAATGTAATTCAGTTATACAGAGTTTGTAATAGGACCCAGATGATCACAGTCTGAAACATTATCCAGTTATCATCAGAATGGGACTGATCACTCTTTTCAAAGCTTGATTCATGTCGTTCTCAACTTTTGGAGCAGTGTTTGTATAGCAGTTATACATGCTACTTTGTAAAGTAGATAATGTAATTCATTGTAATCCCTATCCTTGCTCATCCCCAAACACAAATAGGTACAAAGGAAACTACAGACATTTGTAGAAGTTCATTCACAATACAAAGAAGATCATGGAAACACTTACAAAACTTTCTTAAGATGGACATACTATAGTGTGTTCTATTCAACAGCTGCAGGGTTCAATATATAAAAAGTTTGATGACTTGATATTATTATCAGAAGGTACACGAGAATGACTGCAGATAGATGGGGATACAGGTGCCCTGGTTAGAATCAATTTGTTAGGATTATCAAAATATCAATTTTTTGGGTCCATGGTCTAACTATGACCTTCAATTTGCCACTGCCTTTTAACTGGCCATAAGGGTGCAAGTTTAAATTTTTTCCTACCAGCATGTATAAATTACTATGATGTCACGTCAGTACTAGACATGGGATTGGTTGTTCCGTCATGGGAATGAAGAATGAATAATGCATTCAACATATTCATTGAAGAATCAATTCATTGATTATTGATTCTTCAGAACCAGTCATTAATTCTATTAACAATGAATAGTTGTGAGCATCAGAATAGTTGTGAGCATCAGAAGTAGAACTTCAATATAAGTGTCCTGAATTTACTTAGCTTGGTATTCAAGCACTTTCACCTAGTAGAACTTCAATTTGTGCGTGCCTTGAATCTCAACTTAGCTTGGTAGTATGTTTGAATTGTTGAGGTAAAGCATTGGTCTTCCTGTCTAGCACTGCTTCATCTGAAGTGCCCTATATTATTGAATATGCTTAGAGAGCTGAGTCTACTGCACACTTAGTCTACTCTATTTGATACTTTCAACATTATATGACTTCTTTGATACCATTTTATTGAGAATTTAAAGGATTTCATGAGAATGAATAAAACCAGTGTATTGAAGATAGCAATTAAATTGTTTGTCTGTGATATACATACTAGATGGAAGGATATAAATAATTAGAAGAAGCCATATTTGGGAGAGTCTTGGATCTACAATGAGAGGTGGCATACCATTGATTAGGAGACCATGATGAAAGCACAAAGATACCAACCTATATAATCACGCTAGGAGAAGGACGTGATTAAACAAAGAAAGCATATGCCATTGACAAGTCACTGTTTGGAGCAGCAAGACCCAGTTTGTAGTCCACATTGGTAAACTATTAATCGTTTGAAGAAATCATTTATGCAATGATAAATGAACAAAGAAATAAATTCAACTTGGAGCAGCAGTGACATCTAACAGAGATCACAGTGATGAGTCATGCATTAATATATTGGTCAAGGATGTGATATATATTATGCAGAGAATTGAATATTCAGTGGCAAAAGCATGAAGGGCCAAAGACAATCTTCAGTGCCGAGCTAATGATCAAATAAACGTAACTCCGGCAGCGTAACTGAGGGGATCTGTATGTGACATCTGAAATAGCCTGATGTGAAAAAGTAAAACAATCCTATACCTAGTCAAACTCTCCAACGCTGATGACTGTGAAAACATCAAACAATTTCTATATGAAGCGAAGATTATAAGCAATGGTCTTTTTAATACACGATGGTAGTGGTCTGGATAAGGAAGAACAATATCAAATGAACAGAGCCAGCAACAAGTATTAATATGGAGCGAATATTATAAGTGACAAAACAACTATATCTTAATATCTCCCATAACGACGGTGACTTCACATGATGATTCAGCTTGATCACCGAGCAGCCCGATATAGTCTAGAAGGGGCATCACTTCAGAACAAAAGTAATTTTTGGCGGCAATAAAAATCATACAGATAAGTCTTGAGGAAATAAATTTAAGAATCAAAATCTTCATCCAAACAGAAAGCTGCTAATTACAAATATTGTGGGGATACAGGTGCCCTGGTTAGAATTAAGTTGTTAGGATTATCAAAATATCAATTTTTTGGTCCATGGTCTAACTACGACCTTCAATTTGCCACTGCTTTTTAACTGGCCATAAGGGTACACGTTTAAAATTTTCCTAACAGCATTGCATAAATTACTATGATGTCACGTCAGTACTAGACATGGGATTGGTTGGAGTGAAGAATGAATAATGCATTCAACATATTCATTGAAGAATCAATTCATTGATTACTGATTCTTCAGAACCAGTCATTAATTCTATTAACAATGAATAGTTGTGAGCATCAGAAGTAGAACATCAATTTAAGTGCTCTGAATTTACTTAGCTTGGTATTCAAGCACTTTCACCCAGTAGAACTTCAATTTGCGCGTGCCTTGAATCTCTAATTAGCTTGGTATTATGTTTGATTTGTTGAGGTAAAGCATTGGTCTTCCTGTCTAGCACTGCTTCATCTGAAGTGCCTTATATTATTGAATATGCTTAGAGAGCTGAGTCTACTGCACACTTTGTGTCTACTCTATCAGATACTTTCAACATTATATGACTTCTTCGGTACCGTTTTTCATCAGTGACCTTCGTTGTTGTTTGGAATATAAATTTCCTCGACTCAACGCTGACTTGGAGTCGTTTATTTTCTACAGTCCTTCGCCACTGTAAACACTAGATCTCTGTAATTGGAACAGTGATGCAAATATGCTACAGTCTTATACTTCCAGGTGTCTTATCACTGTCTTCATCTATTCAGGTTACCTCAACATTTTGTTTCTATCTTGCGATTATTGACTTCATTATCTTCCCCATTTGATCCTTCATTAATTATAGTCACTTGCCTGAAAACTCAATATATCCATCGCTTTCTTTTCTCAAATGCATCAATGTTATTATTTCTCTTGTTTATTCGCGTGATAATACATCCGAATTTCATGTTTCAACTCCTGGTTCAAATGGTGACTCTTCTGGTTTATTACTTGAGGTAATTTCTTATTCATATACCATTGGTCTGTTGATTTTATTATCTAACATTCATAACATGAACTCCTAATGACTCCTTTATATGCATGATGATTGTTATATATGCCTAGATAGCTGAGAAAGTTTTGTCTCAGCTGAAGACTTTGTAAAACTTTTGCTGACACCATAGTTTGTTATGTCAACCATTATATCCGATGTGATTGTTGCTAAAAGAGTTATGTTAGATGCTGATTGTTTTTTTGGAAGTTTTGGTAGTTTCAAATATCATTCACCAATCTCTTAACAAGAATGGATGAGGGGGTACATGTGACCGCGGTTGCTACTTCGGCTAAAAATGTCAAAGTGGTGTGGACAAGAGAGATGAAACAAAAATTTCTAGATTTGCTTTTTGAGCAGATTCAATTAGGAAGAAAAGGTGACGGGGGCTTTAGAAAAGAAGCTTGGGCAGCAATACAAAAGAAGTTCAACGAAGATATGCATATGAATCTTGGAATGGATAACTTTAAAAACTCGTTAAAAATGTGGAAGCAAGGTTTCAGAATTATGAAAGAGTTGTGAAACATGAGCAGTTTTGCATGGAATGAAATGACTCAATGTGTGGATGCTGAAGATAGTGTATGAGATGAGTTCTTGAAGGTAATGTTCTCTAGACAATATTTTTATGTCAGTAAATTATCTCTCAGTCACTTGTGCTGCAGTGGCAGAGAAGAGAAATGCTATAGGAGGCAACATTGTTGAAAATGTAATAGGGAATTTAATGTTATGTTTTAAATGCTTTTAGTTTTTGAAGTTTGTAATAACGTCCTACATGTGGTGGCATACCTAGAGTAGTAGTTTGATAAGCTCTACAGATATAGCCACCTAGGACCAGGTGTGTGGATCTTAAATTAGAATAGTTTTTTTTTTTTTTTTAGTTCGTAGGTGGAGTGTTTAATAATTTTTAGAATCCAATAATAGGTAGTAGGCAGTTTTTGGAATATTCCTGACTTAGAAAATGACAGTCATTTTCTAAGTCAGGAATATTCCAAAAACTGCCTACTACCTATTATTGGATTCTAAAAATTATTAAACACTCCACCTACGAACTAAAAAAAAAAAAAAACTATTCTAATTTAAAATCCACACACCTGGTCCTAGGTGGCTATATCTGGAGAGCTTATCAAACTACTACTCTAGGTATGCCACCACATGTAGGACGTTATTACAAACTTCAAAAACTAAAAGCATTTAAAACATAACATTAAATTCCCTATTACATTTTCAACAATGTTGCCTCCAATAGCATTTCTCTTCTCTGCCACTGCAGCATACTCCCATGTAGAATGAATCTCAAGTCCTCTTGAGATGATGTGTTGTAGAAATGAATCTCATTCTTCTTTCGAACTTTCCAATTTTTTTGAACTAGGATAAGCATATCTACAAGAAAAACAAAAATAATATCCAACTTCTCCACATTGTAGCTTTGATTCTTTAATGTTGTAAATGTCACAGAAAATTCTCCAGCATGATTCACTATACATGAAATCTGCATCCCTGCATAAACATTATTAGAAGAAAACATATCTTCAGCATTAAAATTATTTGAGTTCTCTTTTTGAATATGAGCTTCCTTATACACCATGTAATGTGCATCATATCTATCTTCATCAATAGTAACCATAAACTTATCTGCTTCTTGACTATCAACCAGTTTCACATCTTGAATCTTAAGAATCGTATTTATCTCTTCTTCCTTTATTAAACATTTATCATCATCTTGATCTTCTGTAGTAATCTCACTTTCAAATATCTCTTTCTTATTACAACTTTGCTCAAGAACAATAACAGTATTGCACTCTTTCCTTTCTTCTTCAAGCTGAGTTTCCATAGTACCACCATGCCTTTTCCATTCTCCCATAATGGCTGCAAATTTTTTCCATAAATCAGATTCTTCTTTAGAACTTGCTGTTACACATTCCTTAGCTTCATCTTCATGCCATTCCTCTTGACATTTTTCTTCATTATTCATATTTAAGATTTCATTAGTTGCCTCTAAAATCTTTTCCATAGGAGTACCTTCCAGCATTGTACTCTTCTCTATTTTCAAAGGACATGTTACTGTTCCAACCACAGATTGTTTGCATTCAAATCCAATAGGGCTTGTCTTATTACTACTCTCGTCAAGAGATACTTTCTCCACTTCTTGTTGCTGCACTTTGTGTTCTTGCTGCACTTCTTTCAACTTAGCTTTATTCTCTTTCAATTTAGCGTCATTCTCCTCAAGTCTCCTTCTCAAATTGTTTATCTCCTCTTCTATCTTGCTTAGCTCTTCTCTTTGTTTTCTCCTTTCTTCTTTCTCTCTTTTCTTCTTTTCTTCTATCTCCTTCTGTTTAGAATCCTTTCTCTGCCGATACCTTCTAAAAAGATACAATAAAGCTGCTTCTTCTTGTCTCATCATTCCTCAGTTAGGTTATTTTCTTCTTATCTAGTCTCTTGAACTTCTTCTCAGACTATTTCTCTCAATCTTTCACAATCACACAAACATATACCCAACTACTTTTTCCCAAACCTTTTGCTGAGCTCTGATACCAAAAATGATGCAGAGCCACACTTTGGAAAACTCAGGAGGAATCAGTCACTCCACTGAGTTGCTTCAAGGGGCATCTACAACCTTCAGGAACACACACTAAAATCAGATTCAATAAACAAAACTTTGAAAATAAAATCCCCCAAAATATCTTCTTGCTACCTTCGGATAGACCTACACTCAGACATGAATAAATTTTGAACCAGACAATATTTTCTCAATCCAACTGTTGATATTTTTCATAACGAGGTTTCAAACAACATATAAAAATTTGAGAGAAATCCAACAGTGCATTTGGGAGATATTACCCATGCACTAAGACTAATTTTCTGCAAACATACCGAATTCGACCCAAAACTAAAACTTTTTAAATCTTCTGCAAACTATCAACTTGTTTCCAGTGAGAAGATAAGAAAAATTCATTCAAAACTCAGACCATCGAAAACTTGTACAAAGACAAAATGAAAAAAACATTCCATATCTCTCCAAATTCGATTCCTCTGCTACATAGCCGACTGGCTCTCATTTTAAAACTAACTTTCTTTTCCTAATTAAAGGATGTGAAACGCTTTCTTCTTATTTAGAAAAGAAGAACGTCTTCTATCCAAAAAAAGGATAAGAATCTGAAACATTTTTTCTACCAATATTAGACAGTCATTTTCTATGTCAGGAATATTCCAAAAACTGCCTACTACCTATTATTGGATTCTAAGAATTATTAAACACTCCACCTACGAACTAAAAAAAAAAAAAACTATTATAATTTAAGATCCACACACCTGGTCCTAGGTGGCTATATCTGGAGAGCTTATCAAACTACTACTCTAGGTATGCCACCGCATGTAGGATGTTATTACAAACTTCAAAAACTAAAAGCATTTAAAACATAACATTAAATTCCCTATTACATTTTCAACAATGTTGCCTACTATAGCATTTCTCTTCTCTGCCACTGCAGCATACTCCCATGTAGAATGAATCTCAAGTCCTCTTGAGATGATGTGTTGTAGAAATGAATCTCATTCTTCTTTCGAACTTTCCAATTTTTTTGAACTAGGATGACCATATCTACAAGAAAAACAAAAATAATATCCAACTTCTCCACATTGTAGCTTTGATTCTTTAATGTTGTAAATGTCACAGAAAATTCTCCAGCATGATTCACTATACATGAAATCTGCATCCCTGCATAAACATTATTAGAAGAAAACATATCATCAGCATTAAGATTATTTGAGTTCTCATTTTGAATATGAGCTTCCTTATACACCATGTAATGTGCATCATACCTATCTTCATCAATAGTAACCATAAACTTATCTGCTTCTTGACTATCAACCAGTTTCACATCTTGAATCTTAAGAATCGTATTTATCTCTTCTTCCTTTATTAAACATTTATCATCATCTTGATCTTTTGTATTAATCTCACTTTCAAATATCTCTTTCTTATTACAACTTTGCTCAAGAACAATAACAGTATTGCACTCTTTCCTTTCTTCTTCAAGCTGAGTTTCCATAGTACCACCATGCCTTTTCAATTCTCCCATAATGGCTGCAAATTTTTTCCATAAATCAGATTCTTCTTTAGAACTTTCTGTTACACATTCCTTAGCTTCATCTTCATGCCATTCCTCTTGACATTTTTCTTCATTATGCGTATTTAAGATTTCATTAGTTGCCTCTAAAATCTTTTCCATAGGAGTACCTTCCAGCATTGTACTCTTCTCTATTTTCAAAGGACATGTTACTGTTCCAACCACAGATTGTTTGCATTCAAATCCGATAGGGCTTGTCTTATTACTACTCTCGTCAAGAGGTACTTGCTCCACTTCTTGTTGCTGCACTTTGTGTTCTTGCTGCACTTCTTTCAACTTAGCTTTATTCTCTTTCAATTTAGCGTCATTCTCCTCAAGTCTCCTTCTCAAATTGTTTATCTCCTCTTCTATCTTGCTTATCTCTTCTCTTTGTTTTCTCCTTTCTTCTTTCTCTCTTTTCTTCTTTTCCTCTATCTCCTTTTGTTTAGAATCCTTTCTCTATCGATACCTTCTAAAAAGATACAATAAAGCTGCTTCTTCTTGTCCCATCATTCCTCAGTTAGGTTATTTTCTTCTTATCTAGTCTCTTGAACTTCTTCTCAGACTATTTCTCTCAATCTTTCACAATCACACAAACATATACCCAACTACTTTTTCCCAAACCTTTTGCTGAGCTCTGATACCAAAAATGATGCAGAGCCACACCTTGGAAAACTCAGGAGGAATCAGTCACTCCACTGAGTTGCTCCAAGGGGCATCTACAACCTTCAGGAACACACACTAAAATTAGATTCAATAAACAAAACTTTGAAAATAAAATCCCCCAAAATATCTTCTTGCTACCTTCGGATAGACCTACACTCAGACATGAATAACTTTTGAACCAGAAAATATTTTCTAAATCCAACTGTTGATATTTTGCATAACGAGGTTTCAAACAACATATAAAAATTTGAGAGAAATCCAACGGTGCATTTGGGAGATATTACCCATGCACTGAGACTAATTTTCTGCAAACATACCGAATTCGACCCAAAACTAAAACTTTTTAAATCTTCTGCAAACTATCAACTTGTTTCCAGTGAGAAGATAAGAAAAATTCATTCAAAACTCAGACCATCGAAAACTTGCACAAAGACAAAATGAAAAAAACATTCCATATCTCTCCAAATTCGATTCCTCTGCTACATAGTCGACTGGCTCTCATTTTAAAACTAACTTTCTTTTCCTAATTAAAGGATGTGAAACGTTTTCTTCTTATTTAGAAAAGAAGAACGTCTTCTATCCAAAAAAAGGATAAGAATCTGAAACATTTTTTCTACCAATATTAGACAGTCATTTTCTAAGTCAGGAATATTCCCAAAACTGCCTACTACCTATTATTGGATTCTAAAAATTATTAAACATTCCACCTACGAACTAAAAAAAAAAAAAAACTATTCTAATTTAAGATCCACACACCTGGTCCTAGGTGGCTATATCTGGAGAGCTTATCAAACTACTACTCTAGGTATGCCACCACATGTAGGACGTTATTACAAACTTCAAAAACTAAAAGCATTTAAAACATAACATTAAATTCCCTATTACATTTTCAACAATGTTGCCTCCTATAGCATTTCTCTTCTCTGCCACTGCAGCATACTCCCATGTAGAATGAATCTCAAGTCCTCTTGAGATGATGTGTTGTAGAAATGAATCTCATTCTTCTTTCGAACTTTCCAATTTTTTTGAACTAGGATGAGCATATCTACAAGAAAAACAAAAATAATATCCAACTTCTCCACATTGTAGCTTTGATTCTTTAATGTTGTAAATGTCACAGAAAATTCTCCATCATGATTCACTATACATGAAATCTGCATCCCTGCATAAACATTATTAGAAGAAAACATATCATCAGCATTAAGATTATTTGAGTTCTCTTTTTGAATATGAGCTTCCTTATACACCATGTAATGTGCATCATATCTATCTTCATCAATAGTAACCATAAACTTATCTGCCTCTTGACTATCAACCAGTTTCACATCTTGAATCTTAAGAATCGTATTTATCTCTTCTTCCTTTATTAAACATTTATCATCATCTTGATCTTCTGTAGTAATCTCACTTCCAAATATCTCTTTCTTATTACAACTTTGCTCAAGAAAAATAACAGTATTGCACTCTTTCCTTTCTTCTTCAAGCTGAGTTTCCATAGTACCACCATGCCTTTTCCATTCTCCCATAATGGCTGCAAATTTTTTCCAAAAATCAGATTTTTCTTTAGAACTTGCTGTTACACATTCCTTAGCTTCATCTTCATGCCATTCCTCTTGACATTTTTCTTCATTATGCATATTTAAGATTTCATTAGTTGCCTCTAAAATCTTTTCCATAGGAGTACCTTCCAGCATTGTACTCTTCTCTATTTTTAAAGGACATGTTACTGTTCCAACCACAGATTGTTTGCATTCAAATCCAATAGGGCTTGTCTTGTTACTACTCTCGTCAAGAGATACTTGCTCCACTTCTTGTTGCTGCACTTTGTGTTCTTGTTACACTTCTTTCAACTTAGCTTTATTCTCTTTCAATTTAGCGTCATTCTCCTCAAGTCTCCTTCTCAAATTGTTTATCTCCTCTTCTATCTTGCTTAGCTCTTCTCTTTGTTTTCTCCTTTCTTCTTTCTCTCTTTTCTTCTTTTCCTCTATCTCCTTCTGTTTAGAATCCTTTCTCTGCCGATACCTTCTAAAAAGATACAATAAAGCTGCTTCTTCTTCTCCCATCATTCCTCAGTTAGGTTATTTTATTCTTATCTAGTCTCTTGAACTTCTTCTCAGACTATTTCTCTCAATCTTCCACAATCACACAAAAATATACCCAACTACTTTTTCCCAAACCTTTTGCTGAGCTCTGATACCAAAAATGATGCAGAGCCACACCTTGGAAAACTCAGGAGGAATCAGTCACTCCACTGAGTTGCTTCAAGGGGCATCTACAACCTTCAGGAACACACACTAAAATCAGATTCAATAAACAAAACTTTGAAAATAAAATGCCCCAAAATATCTTCTTGCTACCTTCGGATAGACCTACACTCAAACATGAATAACTTTGGAACCAGACAATATTTTCTCAATCCAACTGTTGATATTTTGCATAACGAGGTTTCAAACAAAATATATAAATTTGAGAGAAATCCAATGGTGCATTTGGGACATATTACCCATGCACTGAGACTAATTTTCTGCAAACATACTGAATTCGACCCAAAACTAAAACTTTTTAAATCTTCTGCAAACTATCAAGTTGTTTCCAGTGAGAAGATAAGAAAAATTCATTCAAAACTTAGACCATCAAAAACTTGCACAAAGACAAAATGAAAAAAACATTCCATATCTCTTCAAATTCGATTCCTCTGCTACATAGCCGACTGGCTCTCATTTTAAAACTAACTTTCTTTTCCTAAATAAAGGATGTGAAACATTTTCTTCTTATTTAGAAAAGAAGAACATCTTCTATCCAAAAAAAGGATAAGAATCTGAAACATTTTTTCTACCAATATTAGACATTCATTTTCTAAGTCAGGAATATTCCAAAAACTGCCTACTACCTATTATTGGATTCAAAAAAGTATTAAACACTCCACCTACGAACTAAAAAAAAAAAAAAACTATTCTAATTTAAGATCCACACACCTGGTCCTAGGTCGCTATATCTGGAGAGCTTATCAAACTACTACTCTAGGTATGCCACCACATGTAGGACGTTATTACAAACTTCAAAAACTAAAAGCATTTAAAACATAACATTAAATTCCCTATTACATTTTCAACAATGTTGCCTCCTATAGCATTTCTCTTCTCTGCCACTCCAGCATACTCCCATGTAGAATGAATCTCAAGTCCTCTTGAGATGATGTGTTGTAGAAATGAATCTCATTCTTCATTCGAACTTTCCAATTTTTTTGAACTAGGATGACCATATCTACAAGAGAAACAAAAATAATATCCAACTTCTCCACATTGTAGCTTTGATTCTTTAATGTTGTAAATGTCACAGAAAATTCTCCAGCATGATTCACTATACATGAAATCTGCATCCCTGCATAAACATTATTAGAAGAAAACATATCATCAGCATTAAGATTATTTGAGTTCTCTTTTTGAATATGAGCTTCCTTATACACCATGTAATGTGCATCATACCTATCTTCATCAATAGTAACCATAAAGTTATCTGCTTCTTGACTATCAACCAGTTTCACATCTTGAATCTTAAGAATCGTATTTATCTATTCTTCCTTTATTAAACATTTATCATCATCTTGATCTTCTGTAGTAATCTCACTTTCAAATATCTCTTTCTTATTACAACTTTGCTCAAGAACAATAACAGTATTGCACTCTTTCCTTTCTTCTTCAAGCTGAGTTTCCATAGTACCACCATGCCTTTTCCATTCTCCCATAATGGCTGCAAATTTTTTCCATAAATCAGATTCTTCTTTAGAACTTGCTATTACACATTCCTTAGCTTCATCTTCATGCCATTCCTCTTGACATTTTTCTTCATTATGCGTATTTAAGATTTCATTAGTTGCCTCTAAAATCTTTTCCATAGAAGTACCTTCCAGCATTGTACTCTTCTCTATTTTCAAAAGACATGTTACTGTTCCAACCATAGATTGTTTGCATTCAAATCCAATAGGGCTTGTCTTGTTACTACTCTCGTCAAGAGATACTTGCTCCACTTCTTGTTGCTGCACTTTGTGTTCTTGCTGCACTTCTTTCAACTTAGCTTTATTCTCTTTCAATTTAGTGTCATTCTCCTCAAGTCTCCTTCTCAAATTGTTTATCTCCTCTTCTATCTTGCTTAGCTCTTCTCTTTGTTTTCTCCTTTCTTCTTTCTCTCTTTTCTTCTTTTCCTCTATCCCCTTTTGTTTAGAATCCTTTCTCTGCCGATACCTTCTAAAAAGATACAATAAAGCTGCTTCTTCTTGTCCCATCATTCCTCAGTTTGGTTATTTTCTTCTTATCTAGTCTCTTGAACTTCTTCTCAGACTATTTCTCTCAATCTTTCACAATCACACAAACATATACCCAACTACTTTTTCCCAAACCTTTTGCTGAGCTCTGATACCAAAAATGATGCAGAGCCACACCTTGGAAAACTCAGGAGGAATCAGTCACTCCACTGAGTTGCTTCAAGGGGCATCTACAACCTTCAGGAACACACACTAAAATCAGATTCAATAAACAAAACTTTGAAAATAAAATCCTCCAAAATATCTTCTTGCTACCTTCGGATAGACCTACACTCAGACATGAATAACTTTTGAACGAGACAATATTTTCTCAATCCAACTGTTGATATTTTGCATAACGAGGTTTCAAACAACATATAAAAATTTGAGAGAAATCCAACAGTGCATTTGGGAGATATTACCCATGCACTAAGACTAATTTTCTGCAAACATACCGAATTCGACCCAAAACTAAAACTTTTTAAATCTTCTGCAAACTATCAAGTTGTTTCCAGTGAGAAGATAAGAAAAATTCATTCAAAACTCAGACCATCAAAAACTTGCACAAAGACAAAATGAAAAAAACATTCCATATCTCTCCAAATTCGATTCCTCTGCTACATAGCCGACTGGCTCTCATTTTAAAACTAACTTTCTTTTCCTAATTAAAGGATGTGAAACGTTTTATTCTTATTTAGAAAAGAAGAACGTCTTCTATCCAAAAAAAGGATAAGAATCTGAAACATTTTTTCTACCAATATTAGACAGTCATTTTCTAAGTCAGGAATATTTCAAAAATTGCCTACTACCTATTATTGGATTCTAAAAATTATTAAACACTCCACCTACGAAATAAAATAAAATAAAAACTATTCTAATTTAAGATCCACACACCTGGTCCTAGGTGGCTATATCTGGAGAGCTTATCAAACTACTACTCTAGGTATGCCACCACATGTAGGACGTTATTACAAACTTCAAAAACTAAAAGCATTTAAAACATAACATTAAATTCCCTATTACATTTTCAACAATGTTGCCTCCTATAGCATTTCTCTTCTCTGCCACTGCAGCATACTCCCATGTAGAATGAATCTCAAGTCCTCTTGAGATGATGTGTTGTAGAAATGAATCTCATTCTTCTTTCAAACTTTCCAATTTTTTTGAACTAGGATGAGCATATCTAAAAGAAAAACAAAAATAATATCCAACTTCTCCACATTGTAGCTTTGATTCTTTAATGTTGTAAATGTCACAAAAAATTCTCTAGCATGATTCACTATACATGAAATCTGCATCCCTGCATAAACATTATTAGAAGAAAATATATCATCAGCATTAAGATTATTTGAGTTCTCTTTTTAAATATGAGCTTCCTTATACACCATGTAATGTGCATCATATCTATCTTCATCAATAGTAACCATAAACTTATCTGATTCTTGACTATCAACCAGTTTCACATCTTGAATCTTAAGAATCGTATTTATCTCTTCTTCCTTTATTAAACATTTATCATCATCTTGATCTTCTGTAGTAATCTCACTTTCAAATATCACTTTCTTATTACAACTTTGCTCAAGAACAATAACAGTATTGCACTCTTTCCTTTCTTCTTCAAGCTGAGTTTCCATAGTACCACCATGCCTTTTCTATTCTCCCATAATGGCTGCAAATTTTTTCCAAAAATTAGATTTTTCTTTAGAACTTGTTGTTACACATTCCTTAGCTTCATCTTCATGCCATTCCTCTTGACATTTTTCTTCATTATGCGTATTTAAGATTTCATTAGTTGCCTCTAAAATCTTTTCCATAGGAGTACCTTCCAGCATTGTACTCTTCTCTATTTTCAAAAGACATGTTACTGTTCCAACCACAGATTGTTTGCATTCAAATCCAATAGGGCTTGTCTTGTTACTACTCTCGTCAAGAGATACTTGCTCCACTTCTTGTTGCTGCACTTTGTGTTCTTGCTGCACTTCTTTCAACTTAGCTTTATTCTCTTTCAATTTAGCGTCATTCTCCTCAAGTCTCCTTCTCAAATTGTTTATCTCCTCTTCTCTCTTGCTTAGCTCTTCTCTTTCTTTTCTCCTTTCTTCTTTCTCTCTTTTCTTCTTTTCCTCTATCTCCTTTTGTTTAGAATCCTTTCTCTGCCGATACCTTCTAAAAAGATACAATAAAGCTGCTTCTTCTTGTCCCATCATTCCTCAGTTAGGTTATTTTCTTCTTATCTAGTCTCTTGAACTTCTTCTCAGACTATTTCTCTCAATCTTTCACAATCACACAAACATATACCCAACTACTTTTTCCCAAACCTTTTGCTGAGCTCTGATACCAAAAATGATGTAGAGCCACACCTTGGAAAACTCAGGAGGAATCAGTCACTCCACTGAGTTGCTTCAAGGGGCATCTACAACCTTCAGGAACACACACTAAAATCAGATTCAATAAACAAAACTTTGAAAATAAAATCCTCCAAAATATCTTCTTGCTACCTTCGGATAGACCTACACTCAGACATGAATAACTTTTGAACCAGACAATATTTTCTCAATCCAACTGTTGATATTTTGCATAACGAGGTTTCAAACAACATATACAAATTTGAGAGAAATCCAACAGTGCATTTGGGAGATATTACCCATGCACTAAGACTAATTTTCTGCAAACATACCGAATTCGACCCAAAACTAAAACTTTTTAAATCTTCTGCAAACTATCAAGTTGTTTCCAGTGAGAAGATAAGAAAAATTCATTCAAAACTCAGACCATCAAAAACTTGCACAAAGACAAAATGAAAAAAACATTCCATATCTCTCCAAATTCGATTCCTCTGCTACATAGCCGACTGGCTCTCATTTTAAAACTAACTTTCTTTTCCTAATTAAAGGATGTGAAACGTTTTCTTCTTATTTAGAAAAGAAGAACATCTTCTATCCAAAAAAAGGATAAGAATCTGAAACATTTTTTCTACCAATATTAGACATTCATTTTCTAAGTCAGGAATATTCCAAAAACTGCCTACTACCTATTATTGGATTCTAAAAATTATTAAACACTCCACCTACGAACTAAAAAAAAAAAAAAACTATTCTAATTTAAGATCCACACACCTGGTCCTAGGTCGCTATATCTGGAGAGCTTATCAAACTACTACTCTAGGTATGCCACCACATGTAGGACGTTATTACAAACTTCAAAAACTAAAAGCATTTAAAACATAACATTAAATTCCCTATTACATTTTCAACAATGTTGCCTCCTATAGCATTTCTCTTCTCTGCCACTGCAGCATACTCCCATGTAGAATGAATCTCAAGTCCTCTTGAGATGATGTGTTGTAGAAATGAATCTCATTCTTCATTCGAACTTTCCAATTTTTTTGAACTAGGATGACCATATCTACAAGAAAAACAAAAATAATATCCAACTTCTCCACATTGTAGCTTTGATTCTTTAATGTTGTAAATGTCACAGAAAATTCTCCAGCATGATTCACTATACATGAAATCTGCATTCCTGCATAAACATTATTAGAAGAAAACATATCATCAGCATTAAGATTATTTGAGTTCTCTTTTTGAATATGAGCTTCCTTATACACCATGTAATGTGCATCATACCTATCTTCATCAATAGTAACCATAAACTTATCTGCTTCTTGACTATCAACCAGTTTCACATCTTGAATCTTAAGAATCGTATTTATCTATTCTTCCTTTATTAAACATTTATCATCATCTTGATCTTCTATAGTAATCTCACTTTCAAATATCTCTTTCTTATTACAACTTTGCTCAAGAACAATAACAGTATTGCACTCTTTCCTTTCTTCTTCAAGCTGAGTTTCCATAGTACCACCATGCCTTTTCCATTCTCCCATAATGGCTGCAAATTTTTTCCATAAATCAGATTCTTCTTTAGAACTTGCTATTACACATTCCTTAGCTTCATCTTCATGCCATTCCTCTTGACATTTTTCTTCATTATGCGTATTTAAGATTTCATTAGTTGCCTCTAAAATCTTTTCCATAGAAGTACCTTCCAGCATTGTACTCTTCTCTATTTTCAAAGGACATGTTACTGTTCCAACCACAGATTGTTTGCATTCAAATCCAATAGGGCTTGTCTTGTTACTACTCTCGTCAAGAGATACTTGCTCCACTTCTTGTTGCTACACTTTGTGTTCTTGCTGCACTTCTTTCAACTTAGCTTTATTCTCTTTCAATTTAGTGTCATTCTCCTCAAGTCTCCTTCTCAAATTGTTTATCTCCTCTTCTATCTTGCTTAGCTCTTCTCTTTGTTTTCTCCTTTCTTCTTTCTCTCTTTTCTTCTTTTCCTCTATCTCCTTTTGTTTAGAATCCTTTCTCTGCCGATACCTTCTAAAAAGATACAATAAAGCTGCTTCTTCTTGTCCCATCATTCCTCAGTTAGGTTATTCTCTTCTTATCTAGTCTCTTGAACTTCTTCTCAGACTATTTCTCTCAATCTTTCACAATCACACAAACATATACCCAACTACTTTTTCCCAAACCTTTTGCTGAGCTCTGATACCAAAAATGATGCAGAGCCACACCTTGGAAAACTGAGGAGGAATCAGTCACTCCACTGAGTTGCTTCAAGGGGCATCTACAACCTTCAGGAACACACACTAAAATCAGATTCAATAAATAAAACTTTGAAAATAAAATCCTCCAAAATATCTTCTTGCTACCTTCAGATAGACCTACACTCAGACATGAATAACTTTTGAACCAGACAATATTTTCTCAATCCAACTGTTGATATTTTGCATAACGAGGTTTCAAACAACATATACAAATTTGAGAGAAATCCAACAGTGCATTTGGGAGATATTACCCATGCACTAAGACTAATTTTCTGCAAACATACCGAATTCGACCCAAAACTAAAACTTTTTAAATCTTCTGCAAACTATCAAGTTGTTTCCAATGAGAAGATAAGAAAAATTCATTCAAAACTCAGACCATCAAAAACTTGCACAAAGACAAAATGAAAAAAACATTCCATATCTCTCCAAATTCGATTCCTCTGCTACATAGCCGACTGGCTCTCATTTTAAAACTAACTTTCTTTTCCTAATTAAAGGATGTGAAACGTTTTCTTCTTATTTAGAAAAGAAGAACATCTTCTATCCAAAAAAAGGATAAGAATCTGAAACATTTTTTCTACCAATATTAGACATTCATTTTCTAAGTCAGGAATATTCCAAAAACTGCCTACTACCTATTATTGGATTCTAAAAATTATTAAACACTCCACCTACGAACTAAAAAAAAAAAAAAACTATTCTAATTTAAGATCCACACACCTGGTCCTAGGTCGCTATATCTGGAGAGCTTATCAAACTACTACTCTAGGTATGCCACCACATGTAGGACGTTATTACAAACTTCAAAAACTAAAAGCATTTAAAACATAACATTAAATTCCCTATTACATTTTCAACAATGTTGCCTCCTATAGCATTTCTCTTCTCTGCCACTGCAGCATACTCCCATGTAGAATGAATCTCAAGTCCTCTTGAGATGATGTGTTGTAGAAATGAATCTCATTCTTCATTCGAACTTTCCAATTTTTTTGAACTAGGATGACCATATCTACAAGAAAAACAAAAATAATATCCAACTTCTCCACATTGTAGCTTTGATTCTTTAATGTTGTAAATGTCACAGAAAATTCTCCAGCATGATTCACTATACATGAAATCTGCATCCCTGCATAAACATTATTAGAAGAAAACATATCATCAGCATTAAGATTATTTGAGTTCTCTTTTTGAATATGATCTTCCTTATACACCATGTAATGTGCATCATACCTATCTTCATCAATAGTAACCATAAACTTATCTGCTTCTTGACTATCAACCAGTTTCACATCTTGAATCTTAAGAATCGTATTTATCTATTCTTCCTTTATTAAACATTTATCATCATCTTGATCTTCTGTAGTAATCTCACTTTCAAATATCTCTTTCTTATTACAACTTTGCTCAAGAACAATAACAGTATTGCACTCTTTCCTTTCTTCTTCAAGCTGAGTTTCCATAGTACCACCATGCCTTTTCCATTCTCCCATAATGGCTGCAAATTTTTTCCATAAATTAGATTCTTCTTTAGAACTTGCTATTACACATTCCTTAGCTTCATCTTCATGCCATTCCTCTTGACATTTTTCTTCATTATGCGTATTTAAGATTTCATTAGTTGCCTCTAAAATCTTTTCCATAGAAGTACCTTCCAGCATTGTACTCTTCTCTATTTTCAAAGGACATGTTACTGTTCCAACCACAGATTGTTTGCATTCAAATCCAATAGGGCTTGTCTTGTTACTACTCTCGTCAAGAGATACTTGCTCCACTTCTTGTTGCTGCACTTTGTGTTCTTGCTGCACTTCTTTCAACTTAGCTTTATTCTCTTTCAATTTAGTGTCATTCTCCTCAAGTCTCCTTCTCAAATTGTTTATCTCCTCTTCTATCTTGCTTAGCTCTTCTCTTTGTTTTCTCCTTTCTTCTTTCTCTCTTTTCTTCTTTTCCTCTATCTCCTTTTGTTTAGAATCCTTTCTCTGCCGATACCTTCTAAAAAGATACAATAAAGCTGCTTCTTCTTGTCCCATCATTCCTCAGTTAGGTTATTTTCTTCTTATCTAGTCTCTTGAACTTCTTCTCAGACTATTTCTCTCAATCTTTCACAATCACACAAACATATACCCAACTACTTTTTCCCAAACCTTTTGCTGAGCTCTGATACCAAAAATGATGCAGAGCCACACCTTGGAAAACTCAGGAGGAATCAGTCACTCCACTGAGTTGCTTCAAGGGGCATCTACAACCTTCAGGAACACACACTAAAATCAGATTCAATAAACAAAACTTTGAAAATAAAATCCTCCAAAATATCTTCTTGCTACCTTCGGATAGACCTACACTCAGACATGAATAACTTTTGAACCAGACAATATTTTCTCAATCCAACTGTTGATATTTTGCATAACGAGGTTTCAAACAACATATAAAAATTTGAGAGAAATCCAACAGTGCATTTGGGAGATATTACCCATGCACTAAGACTAATTTTCTGCTAACATACCGAATTCGACCCAAAACTAAAACTTTTTAAATCTTCTGCAAACTATCAAGTTGTTTCCAGTGAGAAGATAAGAAAAATTCATTCAAAACTCAGACCATCAAAAACTTGCACAAAGACAAAATGAAAAAAACATTCCATATCTCTCAAAATTCGATTCCTCTGCTACATAGCTGACTGGCTCTCATTTTAAAACTAACTTTCGTTTCCTAATTAAAGGATGTGAAACGTTTTCTTCTTATTTAGAAAAGAAGAACGTCTTCTATCCAAAAAAAGGATAAGAATCTGAAACATTTTTTCTACCAATATTAGACAGTCATTTTCTAAGTCAGGAATATTCAAAAAACTGCCTACTACCTATTATTGGATTCTAAAAATTATTAAACACTCCACCTACGAAATAAAATAAAATAAAAACTATTCTAATTTAAGATCCACACACCTGGTCCTAGGTGGCTATATCTGGAGAGCTTATCAAACTACTACTCTAGGTATGCCACCACATGTAGGACGTTATTACAAACTTCAAAAACTAAAAGCATTTAAAACATAACATTAAATTCCCTATTACATTTTCAACAATGTTGCCTACTATAGCATTTCTCTTCTCTGCCACTGCAGCATACTCCCATGTAGAATGAATCTCAAGTCCTCTTGAGATGATGTGTTGTAGAAATGAATCTCATTCTTCTTTCGAACTTTCTAATTTTTTTGAACTAGGATGAGCATATCTACAAGAAAAACAAAAATAATATCCAACTTCTCCACATTGTAGCTTTGATTCTTTAATGTTGTAAATGTCACAAAAAATTCTCCAGCATGATTCACTATACATGAAATCTGCATCCCTGCATAAACATTATTAGAAGAAAACATATCATCAGCATTAAGATTATTTGAGTTCTCTTTTTGAATATGAGCTTCCTTATACACCATGTAATGTGCATTATATCTATCTTCATCAATAGTAACCATAAACTTATCTGCTTCTTGACTATCAACCAGTTTCACATCTTGAATCTTAAGAATCGTATTTATCTCTTCTTCCTTTATTAAACATTTATCATCATCTTGATCTTCTGTAGTAATCTCACTTTCAAATATCTCTTTCTTATTACAAGTTTGCTCAAGAACAATAACAGTATTGCACTCTTTCCTTTCTTCTTCAAGCTGAGTTTCCATAGTACCACCATGCCTTTTCCATTCTCCCATAATGGCTGCAAATTTTTTCCATAAATCAGATTCTTCTTTAGAACTTGTTGTTACGCATTCCTTAGCTTCATCTTCATGCCATTCCTCTTGACATTTTTCTTCATTATGCATATTTAAGATTTCATTAGGTTCCTCTAAAATCTTTTCCATAGGAGTACCTTCCAGCATTGTACTCTTCTCTATTTTCAAAGGACATGTTACTGTTCCAACCACAAATTGTTTGCATTCAAATGCAATAGGGCTTGTCTTGTTACTACTCTCGTCAAGAGATACTTGCTCCACTTCTTGTTGCTGCACTTTGTGTTCTTGCTGCACTTCTTTCAACTTAGCTTTATTCTCTTTCAATTTAGCGTCATTCTCCTCAATTCTCCTTCTCAAATTGTTTATCTCCTCTTCTATCTTGCTTAGCTCTTCTCTTTGTTTTCTCCTTTCTTCTTTCTCTCTTTTCTTCTTTTCCTCTATCTTCTTCTGTTTAGAATCCTTTCTCTGCCGATACCTTCTAAAAAGATACAATAAAGCTGCTTCTTCTTGTCCCATCATTCCTCAGTCAAGTTATTTTCTTCTTATCTAGTCTCTTGAACTTCTTCTCAGACTATTTCTCTCAATCTTTCACAATCACACAAACATATACCCAACTACTTTTTCCCAAACCTTTTGCTGAGCTCTGATACCCAAAATGATGCAGAGCCACACCTTGGAAAACTCAAGAGGAATCAGTCACTCCACTGAGTTGCTTCAAGGGGCATCTACAACCTTCAGGAACACACACTAAAATTAGATTCAATAAACAAAACTTTGAAAATAAAATCCCCCAAAATATCTTCTTGCTACCTTCGGATAGACCTACACTCAGACATGAATAACTTTTGAACCAGACAATATTTTCTCAATCCAACTGTTGATATTTTGCATAACGAGGTTTCAAACAACATATAAAAATTTGAGAGAAATCCAACGGTGCATTTGGGAGATATTACCCATGCACTGAGACTAATTTTCTGTAAACATACCAAATTCGACCCAAAACTAAAACTTTTTAAATCTTCTGCAAACTAACAACTTGTTTCCAGTGAGAAGATAAGAAAAATTCATTCAAAAATCAGACCATCGAAAACTTGCACAAAGACAAAATGAAAAAAACATTCCATATCTCTCCAAATTCGATTCCTCTGCTACATAGCCGACTGGCTCTCATTTTAAAACTAACTTTCTTTTCCTAATTAAAGGATGTGAAACGTTTTCTTCTTATCTAGAAAAGAAGAACGTCTTCTATCCAAAAAAAGAATAACAATCTAAAACATTTTTTCTACCAATATTAGACAGTCATTTTCTAAGTCAAGAATATTCCAAAAACTGCCTACTACCTATTATTGGATTCGAAAAATTATTAAACACTCCACCTACGAACTAAAAAAAAAAAAAAACTATTCTAATTTAAGATCCACACACCTGGTCCTAGGTGGCTATATCTGGAGAGCTTATCAAACTACTACTCTAGGTATGCCACCACATGTAGGACGTTATTACAAACTTCAAAAACTAAAAGCATTTAAAACATAACATTAAATTCCCTATTACATTTTCAACAATGTTGCCTCCTATAGCATTTCTCTTCTCTGCCACTGCAGCATACTCCCATGTAGAATGAATCTCAAGTCCTCTTGAGATGATGTGGTGTAGAAATGAATCTCATTCTTCTTTCGAACTTTCCAATTTTTTTGAACTAGGATGAGCATATCTACAAGAAAAACAAAAATAATATCCAACTTCTCCACATTGTAGCTTTGATTCTTTAATGTTGTAAATGTCACAGAAAATTCTCCATCATGATTCACTATACATGAAATCTGCATCCCTGTAGAAACATTATTAGAAGAAAACATATCATCATCATTAAGATTATTTGAGTTCTCTTTTTGAATATGAGCTTCCTTATACACCATGTAATGTGCATCATATCTATCTTCATCAATAGTAACCTTAAACTTATCTGATTCTTGATTATCAACCAGTTTCACATCTTGAATCTTAAGAATCGTATTTATCTCTTCTTCCTTTATTAAACATTTATCATCATCTTGATCTTCTGTAGTAATCTCACTTTCAAATATCACTTTCTTATTACAACTTTGCTCAAGAACAATAACAGTATTGCACTCTTTCCTTTCTTCTTCAAGCTGAGTTTCCATAGTACCACCATGCCTTTTCCATTCTCCCATAATGGCTGCAAATTTTTTCCAAAAATAAGATTCTTCTTTAGAACTTACTGTTACACATTCCTTAGCTTCATCTTCATGCCATTCCTCTTGACATTTTTCTTCATTATGCATATTTAAGATTTCATTAGTTGCCTCTAAAATCTTTTCCATAGGAGTACCTTCCAGCATTGTACTCTTCTCTATTTTTAAAGGACATGTTACTATTCCAACCACAGATTGTTTGCATTCAAATCCAATAGGGCTTGTCTTGTTACTACTCTCGTCAAGAGATACTTGCTCCACTTCTTGTTGCTGCACTTTGTGTTCTTGCTGCACTTCTTTCAACTTAGCTTTATTCTCTTTCAATTTAGCGTCATTCTCCTCAAGTCTCCTTCTCAAATTGTTTATCTCCTCTTCTATCTTGCTTAGCTCTTCTCTTTGTTTTCTCCTTTCTTCTTTCTCTCTTTTCTTCTTTTCCTCTATCTCCTTCTGTTTAGAATCCTTTCTCTGCCAATACCTTCTAAAAAGATACAATAAAGCTGCTTCTTCTTGTCCCATCATTCCTCAGTTAGGTTATTTTCTTCTTATCTAGTCTCTTGAACTTCTTCTCAGACTATTTCTCTCAATCTTTCACAATCACACAAACATATACCCAACTACTTTTTCCCAAACCTTTTGCTGAGCTCTGATACCAAAAATGATGCAGAGCCACACCTTGGAAAACTCAGGAGGAATCAGTCACTCCACTGAGTTGCTTCAAGGGGCATCTACAACCTTCAGGAACACACACTAAAATCAGATTCAATAAACAAAACTTTGAAAATAAAATCCCCCAAAATATCTTCTTGCTACCTTCGGATAGACCTACACTCAGACATGAATAACTTTTGAACCAGACAATATTTTCTCAATCCAACTGTTGATATTTTGCATAACGAGGTTTCAAACAACATATAAAAATTTGAGAGAAATCCAACGGTGCATTTGGGAGATATTACCCATGCACTGAGACTAATTTTCTACAAACATACTGAATTCGACCCAAAACTAAAACTTTTTAAATCTTCTGCAAACTATCAAGTTGTTTCCAGTGAGAAGATAAGAAAAATTCATTCAAAACTCAGACCATCAAAAATTTGCACAAAGACAAAATGAAAAAACATTCCATATCTATCCAAATTCGATTCCTCTGCTACATAGCCGACTGGCTCTCATTTTAAAACTAACTTTCTTTTCCTAATTAAAGGATGTGAAATGTTTTATTCTTATTTAGAAAAGAAGAATGTCTTCTATCCAAAAAAAGGATAAGAATCTGAAACATTTTTTCTACCAATATTAGATAGTCATTTTCTAAGTCAGGAATATTCCAAAAACTGCCTACTACCTATTATTGAATTCTAAAAATTATTAAACACTTCACCTACAAACTAAAAAAAAAAAAAAACTATTCTAATTTAAGATCCACACACCTGGTCCTAGGTGGCTATATCTGGAGAGCTTATCAAACTACTACTCTAGGTATGCCACCATATGTAGGACGTTATTACAAACTTCAAAAACTAAAAGAATTTAAAACATAACATTAAATTCCCTATTACATTTTCAACAATGTTGCCTCCTATAGCATTTCTCTTCTCTGCCACTGCAGCATACTCCCATGTAGAATGAATCTCAAGTCCTCTTGAGATGATGTGTTGTAGAAATGAATCTCATTCTTCTTTCGAACTTTCCAATTTTTTTGAACTAGGATGAGCATATCTACAAGAAAAACAAAAATAATATCCAACTTCTCCACATTGTAGCTTTGATTCTTTAATGTTGTAAATGTCACAGAAAATTCTCCAGCATGATTCACTATACATGAAATCTGCATCCCTGCATAAACATTATTAGAAGAAAACATATCATCAGCATTAAGATTATTTGAGTTCTCTTTTTGAATATGAGCTTCCTTATACACCATGTAATGTGCATCATACTTATCTTCATCAATAGTAACCATAAACTTATCTGCTTCTTGACTATCATCCAGTTTTACATCTTGAATCTTAAGAATCGTATTTATCTCTTCTTCCTTTATTAAACATTTATCATCATCTTGATCTTCTGTAGTAATCTCACTTTCAAATATCTCTTTCTTATTACAACTTTTCTCAAGAACAATAACAGTATTGCACTCTTTCCTTTCTTCTTCAAGCTGAGTTTCCATAGTACCACCATGCCTTTTCCATTCTCCCATAATGGCTGCAAATTTTTTCCATAAATTAGATTCTTCTTTAGAACTTGCTGTTACACATTCCTTAGCTTCATCTTCATGCCATTCCTCTTGACATTTTTCTTCATTATGCGTATTTAAGATTTCATTAGTTGCCTCTAAAATCTTTTCCATAGGAGTACCTTCCAGCATTGTACTCTTCTCTATTTTCAAAGGACATGTTACTGTTCCAACCACAGATTGTTTGCATTCAAATCCAATAGGTCTTGTCTTGTTACTACTCTCGTCAAGAGATACTTGCTCCACTTCTTGGTTCTGCACTTTTTGTTCTTGTTGCACTTCTTTCAACTTAGCTTTATTCTCTTTCAACTTAGCGTCATTCTCCTCAAGTCTCCTTCTCAAATTTTTTATCTCCTCTTCTATCTTGCTTAGCTCTTCTCTCTGTTTTCTCCTTTCTTCTTTTCCTCTATCTCCTCCTGTTTAGAATCCTTTCTCTGCCGATACCTTCTAAAAAGATACAATAAAGCTGCTTCTTCTTGTCCCATCATTCCTCAGTTAGGTTATTTTCTTCTTATCTAGTCTCCTGGACTTCTTCTCGGACTATTTCTCTCAATCTTTCACAATCACGCAAATATATACACAACTACTTTTTCCCAAACCTTTTGCTAAGCTCTGGTACCAAAAATGATGCAGAGCCACACCTTGGAAAACTCGGGAGGAATCAGTCACTCCACTGAGTTGCTTCAAGGGGCATCTACAACCTTCAGGAACACACACTAAAATCAGATTCAATAAACAAAACTTTGAAAATAAAATCCCCCAAAATATCTTCTTGCTGCCTTCAGATAGACCTGCACTCAGACATGAATAACTTTTTAACCAGACAATATTTTCTCAATCCAACTGTTGGTATTTTGTGTAACTAGGTTTCAAACAACATATAAAAATTTGAGAGAAATCCAATGGTGCATTTGGGAGATATTACCCATGCACTGAGACTAATTTTCTGCAAACATACTGAATTCGACCCAAAACTAAAACTTTTTAAATCTTCTGCAAATTATCAACTTGTTTCCAGTGGGAAGATAAGAAAAATTCATTCAAAACTCTGACCATCGAAAACTTGCACAAAGACAAAATGAAAAAAACATTCCATATCTCTCCAAATTCGATTCCTCTGCTACATAGCCGACTAGCTCTCATTTTAAAACTAACTTTATTTTCCTAATTAAAAGATGTGAAACGTTTTCTTCTTATTTAGAAAAGAAGAACATCTTCTATCCAAAAAAAGGATAAGAATCTGAAACATTTTTTCTACCAATATTAGACAGTCATTTTCTAAGTCTAGAATATTCTAAAAACTGCCTACTACCTATTATTGGATTCTAAAAATTATTAAACACTCCACCTACGAACTAAAAAAAAAAAAAACTATTCTAATTTAAGATCCACACACCTGGTCCTAGGTGGCTATATCTGGAGAGCTTATCAAACTACTACTCTAGGTATGCCACCACATGTAGGACGTTATTACAAACTTCAAAAACTAAAAGCATTTAAAACATAACATTAAATTCCCTATTACATTTTCAACAATGTTGCCTCCTATAGCATTTCTCTTCTCTGCCACTGCAGCACATATGTTGTCCTCAAGGCCATGCTCAAACTTAGTAGGGAGACTTTGATTACAGCATATGACTTTTTACTTCTAAACCTACAAAAGCCTAGGGGTTCATAGAGATGACTAAAGTGGAGAGGGAAGATTACATTAGATTTAGGTTTGGAGGAGCTCTTTGATATATTACAATATTTATGAACTTACAATTTTTTTGAGACTATTTTTGAACTTACAATCTTTTTGAAGCCAGATCTATAATCCTAATGACATATATTTTATGACTTACTTGCAATGGTTGTTTCTATGTTCACAGATATAATGATCTTGTTGAGTGGTTCAAACTTATCAAAATCCATATTCTCAATCTTGTCAATCTTTTCTCTGTTTGCTTCAACTTTAATGGCACAATTTTCACCTTCAATCAAGACTTGAGATATATGACTTCAGAGGCTTTGTAGTTTGTGTATAGTATTTTACCACATTAGTAAATTGTTTTAATCTATTATTATAGAAATAAATTATTTTATACATTCATTAAATCTATAATAATTTCTTGTATATAGGTGCTAAATGATCTTATGAATTGCTTCATTCCTTGCTTGGCTGAATTGTTGTTGTTTTTATGAAGATGGGGTCATTTTCTACTACAGAATTGTTTATAGCTCCACTAAATTATGTTTTATGACTTAGTTGCAATAGTTGTTTCAATGTTTAGGGATATAATGATCTTGTTGAATGGTTCAATCTTGTGAACATCTATATTCTCAATCTTGTCAAAATTTTCTCCCTTACCATTGTCAAATGACAACAAGAAATCAAATCTACAAGTATATATATATGTCAGTTGAATCCTCTCCAACAAGAAAATCTCAACTATCCATCCATTTTATAATACAATGTACAAACTTGTATCCAAGCAAATAGTCCTCATCATAAATCTGTCCATAGGATTCATATTTATTATTTCTTGGAATTTTAGGTGTAAATACTTACGATATCTATGTTACTTATGTAGTCATCAACAATGACAATGGATTTCATTGTGAAATAACATCTACTTGTTGCATATTGCTAGTTGTATTTTCTTAAAAAGTTAGAAGACCATGATGGGTTATTGTGTTGCAATTTGGATTGTCTCTTGTAATATTTTCTTGTTATCTTCTTAATTATTCAAGCATTATTATTGCATATGAAGAATGAATTATAATTAGTAATTTTCTAGTGAATTCTTTTAACATGCTTTAGAGTTATGTTTACATTGAGTGGTAAGAAATTTTGTTTATAATTTGTAATTATTCATTTGCTCTTATTATATTTGTTCATTATTTATATAGGGTTGATGGCTTTTAAACTTTTTCAATGTGTGACGATGGCATTGGCACTGTATTAATGAAGACCTCACACATAGAGCGTAATCCTGGGCATAAATTTTATTGTTGTACAAATAGTCAAAAGTTTGTTACTAATTTTTTAAAATTTTGTAGCAGATTTTAGTGCTAGGTTTAGTTGGGTCATAAATAAGATAGCTCCATTATTTTTTATGTACTAATTATTCTAGCAAGTACTAGTTTGAGAATACAAGGAGACAATGGCGTTAATTTCTTTCAATGGGTCAAAGATAGCCCATCTACGTCAACTACATCTAACTATACAAAAGATGGAAGGAACGGTTGCAAGTTGTGCAACATTTGAGATACTATTGCTAGGGAGATTTCTTTGATAACAAAAGCGGAAATCATGTTTCAACGATCTGTTATTTTTGTTCTAATTGCTATAATTGTAGTATTGGTTATGATGGTTTGGGACCAAATGCATAAATATGGTTAAAAAGAAAAACATTGGAGATGTAAATTATATTATGACTTTGTATACCTGATGGTGACAAATTTTAGTAATGACATGTCCATTTTGTTGTGTTGAACTTAATTATGGTCATGGAGACTATTTGTTTTATGATTTTGTATATAAATGACCAATGTTTTTATGATGTTATCTATTTATTTAAAAGAGTTGAAATAATTTAAATTTGCCATTAACTAGAATGAATAAAAAAAAAAAAAGGTATACATTCTTCTTTACAATTATTGAAAAAAAAACCAAAAAAATAATAAACTAAAACAAATAAAACTAGAGGAAAACAAAAATTATAAACTTAACCTTATTCCAATTCCAATTTTATACAACCAAACAAGGGATTAACATATTTTCAAGCAAATTCCAGGTGAACCAAATAGGATTGGAGTACATATTTTCCATTCCCATTCCCCATTCCCCATTCTTGTTTTCAATTGTGATCTTCAATTACTATGTCTGCAACCAAATGGGGGTTCGTTTGGTTTGTGGAATTGTAGAAATTGAGATTTTTACAAATCTTGATTTAGCCAAATCAAAGTTTTGCAAATCTTCATTCTTATTTTTGAGATTTTACTTGAATCATTTGTTTCACTTGGAAGATGAGTGAAAAGATCAATTTTTATGCAAAGGTAGACTACAAAAAAAAGTCCAATCTATTATTTTTACACTCCTAAAAAAACATAATCAGGTTTTAATTTTTAATTCCTAGTTGCTAATGGGAACTTTGATAATCTAGGTTTGAGACACAATTAGAGTATTCTAATTCCATTTTTCCAATTTTGAAACCAATGCAATTTTTTTCAAATCGAGATTATGAAAAAGCCAATTCCCATCATCTTCCATGAACCAAACGGACCCTAGGCTTAGTCATTTTGAATTAAGAGTATTTTCAACATAAGATAGTGTTTTATATTCACATGTTTATTTATCTTCATAACATATTTTTCTTGATTCTCTTTGACGTTGTGGTTCTTTACTTTCCACTTTAATGAGAAGCCATCATGATATACATAGCATTTCAGATTTGAAGCCTAGCTTAAGATTTTCCTTACTATTTATTTGTTTTCCTTAGGAATATATTGTTTTCTTTTGGAAATTCTTTTAAGAGAATGGTAATTATTAGTCCTTGAGACTATAATTTTCATCTATCATTCTTCCTATTAATCTATCTTTGAAATCTGTGTAAAAAAATTAAACCTATGGTTTTCTTCCTTTTATTTATAATAGTTGATTTTTTATTGTGTTATTTCTATTTTCTAATTGGTTTACACTATTTTTCTGATAGTATTTTCTTTTATCAGTAAAAAAATTGATGAAAAATCTGTAGCTTGCAGTTGGCATTAGAAAAAAACTTTTCACGTGCAAGGATAGGTGGCAATGATGGCTCACATGACTAACCACTATCTTCTACTTTTTGTTGTTTTGTGTAAACTACTTGCTCTAGCCATGATTTGTGAAGATACTGACATGTGAATGGAAGGAAGAGATAGTTGCAATCAAAGCATATGGATAATGGGAATGGATAAGGGGAGGGGAGTAGGGTCAGCCTTAGGCTCATAGGGGCTTCCTCCTCAAAATCAAGTAATGCAAGGTATGGAATCGATGCTAAAATGTGTAGTTTGAAGCTCTTGCATCTCTTTTGGGTTCAAAATAGTCTCTTGTATGGAAACTAATACACTTGTATATTCCTGAGTGCTCAAATACTTAGAAGATTGAATCCAACCAGAATAAAGATCCTTTACAAGGACTGCATTTGAATTAATTTATCCTCCAGGAATTAGAAGATCAAGTGTCTCAAGATTTAATCATTTCAAAGATAATTTGATTTCTTGTTGTAATAGAGTATACCGCTTGTATAAGATGGGTGAGTGAGGAATGCCATTCTCTATGTTGTTTTTTGCAATTCACTCACATTTTGTGTTGGTTTCTAATTTAATTCTCCATGGAGATTGAAATGATATTATATCAAGCTTGTATATTTGGGATTACCGATGCTAGTTTTACCATCATTACTAGTCGCTACAATTTGAACTGATCCTATGGAATTCTGACATAAATTATCCTTAGATTTCATTATATCTACTTTTTTTTTTCCCTATTATAGGTAATATCACTTCATTCTATAAACATAGATGAAAGGGGAATAGGTTG
>CM053792.1:830610030-831027530 GCA_028749045.1 Cupressus sempervirens
TTCTATAAAAAATATGTATATACAAATAAAATATTAATACAATTTTATACAATTCCTTATTTTGGTTGTTCCTATTTTGTAAGCCATACTTGAAAAGAAAAATGTTGGAAAATTTATTGTGGATGGAAGAATGTGAGAGAGAATGAATATAGAAAGGAGATTCATAGAGTAGGGAGGAGGGAAATGATTTGGTGTCATGAATTAATGAATCTGAAGGGAAGAAGAATAATGAAAATTAGAGATGTAGAACAATAGAGAGAGAATTAAACACAAATAAACATGAGAAAGTAAGACATATTTTATTGATCTATAAATCTCTTTGATATGATACATCGGCTGTGGTATTGCCTCTAATTTATATGGGCTCCCAACAACTAAACCAATAGATGGTTCTAGGCTTTTAACAATTGGATGGTTGCACAAGGTGTAGAACTCAGTCCACATGAAGATGTGCATTTCTAATATTTAGATTTTTAGGAGTATACAACTGGCACCATAGCTCAATTGAAACTAACTCTAAATGTGGAGTGTTCATTGCAACACCCTCCCTTAATTTCTACCACAAAAGACTTTGTTTTTGGGAGAAATTATTACAATGAAATAATTCAAATACGATGGGTCCTAACATTAAGTCTTCTTAGGTACCCATTTACATCATAAGATTTGTGTTCCCCTTATAAATATCAGTTTTTTCCTCATGTCATTATGATGTGACCCATAACCATTTAGGATTCTCCCCAATGAATACAATTGCTTTTCCTTTAGTTTTTTCACCAAACCAAGTGGTTTTGGCTTACCACAAACCCTTCAAGAATTTTAAGATTTTCACCTAAACAAGTGGTTATGGCTTACCACAAATCCTTCAATAGACTTTAGGTTTTTCACCTAAACAATTGGTTTTGGCTTACCACAAACCCTTCAATAGACTTTAGGTTTCTCACCTAAACAAGTGGTTTTTGGCTTACCACAAACACCTTATTAGACTTTGCAGAAACATTGTTCCATTGACAAGGAAACGACTCTCAAGTTTTCTCATGCATGATAATTATTGAGTCCATATGAAAAATGATCCATCTACCGAGACACATGGATACCCAACCGCTATGCTCGCTAGTTCTCTAGGAATGTTTTTTAGATACATGGTTCATAAATAAAGAAAAAAATATATTTAAGAGTGTTGCACACTACTAGTAATGCACTCCTTTCAATAGATCAAGTACAATACTCACTTGAGGGATATTTGATGCAACATTCTTCTATTTCATGACTACATCTTGACAACAACATAGCCTTCACAGTTAGATAGACACATCCACTTAGTACTAATCCATACATTTACATCCCACATCAGAAATACATTTTAGACAATCTTTATTGTGTGATAGAAAAAAGTTTAACATACCATCTCCCAACTATTTTCTATACCTAGACACTCAACTCCCATAAAAGACCACAAATTTAACAACTAGCATAAAGCCCAAACTACCAAAGAATTTTTTTATTTAAAAGAGCCACACAAACAACAATATCCTTTCTTTCTACAATGTTCAACACTTTTATGATAATTCTTCAACTTGGTAGTAAAACACTTGCTCTAACAATTCTGACAAACACTTCATCAGATTTTTTTTCTTTCTCCAAAATACTCAAAGATTTATTTGATGCTACTCAATCAAAAAATAACTTGTAAAAAAACAAAAACAAGGAAAAAACTTCACACAAACAAATGTGAATCATAGATGCTCTGATATAGTCATATATCAGAGCAAGAAACCATATCACAACCTTGTAAATCAAACTATGCTTTGATACCATGATAAAAATGAGAGATGTAGAACAATAGAGAGAGAGAATTAAACACAAATAAAACTGAAAAAGTAAGACATATTTTATTGATCTATAAATATCTTTGATACAATACATTGACTATGGTATTGCCTCTAATTTATAGGGGCTGTCAGCAACTAAATCAGTAGAGGAAGGTTCTAGGATTTTAACAAGTGGATTGCATGAGGTGTAGGACTTAGACCATAGGATGATGTAGATTTTTAATATTCAGATTTCTAGGAGTATATAATTGGCACTGCAGTTTAGTTGAAACTAATTACGAATGTGGAGAGTTGAATCTGTCTATTCCAACAAAGAAACATGTCTTAGGATGAGAGTCTTGGAAATACATTACATTGAATTCAATTCAGGAGGTGGTTGTAGATAGAAAATTAATAAGAGATCTGGCAATTATTTCTAGGTTCGTTGAGACTAAAAATGACAAAGATTCAATCAAAGAGTACACCAAAGATAATTGGAAAACAAATTCATTGTTAAGTTTTGATGAAAAAAAAGACAACATAAAATTACAATATTTTAATCATCACTTTCTAAATTCAAAACCAATGAAATAGTTTTTGACATTATTATAGATCTTAGCAGAAAGTCACATCTTGTGATGAAATTTTCTAACTCTGCATCCAACACATGATCTGAGAGGAGATGAGAAAGAAAAACCACAACATCTCAATCCTATCCAAGCACAATGAGACATGCAAATAAAAATAGAAATAGCTCACCAAAGACTAAGAAACACAAAATTTGTAGCTACATGAAAACTAATACCAATCTATGTAGACTAGTGTATAAGAACATGGATTACTAATAAAAAGATTCATTATTGGAGTGTGAAGTAATTTGGATAATAACAAGTACCCAATCTCATTGGAGATAAAGGCTTTCTCTTGGACCAAATGCCACTCAAATCAAAGTTTCCACCAAATCATAGACAAAATAGAAGTGCAACTTTGTTAGCTCATGCTAGAGAGAATTATAACCACTAAAAATGTGATATAATTGATAATACATTAGTACACTTGACAACATCAAACAAGCCTATTTCTTTGAGAATCAATTTACTTCTAGTAAATCTTGTGATAGGGTTAGCAACATTCATGCGAAAAGGTGAAAGTTCTTTGTTTTCTTAAAGTAATTAATAGGAATTTTAGTATAATACTAGTGTTTTAGGGAATAAAAATTATGAGGACATATTTATACAAGTCCCTAGTAGATAATGCATATAAAATTTTTGTGCATTTTGAGAGAAGTATATAGAAAAATTGGTAAAAGTATTTTTTTGAACATACGAGTTTAATATTTTGGCAAAGCCTCACATTACAAGTACTTATCTCCACTTCTAGCTTACAAAGTGAACATTTCATAAATATGATATTCTACACAGAGTGGATTGTGGATAGTATGGATACCCATTATGTTATTAATTAATATAAAGAATTCCCTACCAAACTCCTAGAACAAATAGCATACATAAAAGAATTAATTTTTTTGTCATTGCTCTCTCTTATAGTATTGAATTTGGAAATTTAAAAATTTGTCTTTTAACTTTTTTTATTATATGACAAAGAATTTGTTATTCTATAGTTGCTAATATCATGAATGTAATGTCCCCTTTTTTGGCTAGTTTGTGTGGTTGATAGAGTTAGCTCATCATAGTGACCCTCATGAGCTGACGGGGCATTTTGGGGTCTCAGTTATGGATTTACTATTTTTAGTAGTTATATTCATGGCAGTGTAGTGTATGGTTTGGCAGTTGGTTGTCACCTATGGTTGATCAGGCTAATAAGTGCATGAGCTCTTATTTATTTATTTATTATTCATTGAGTTACATTATAATAATAATAATGACTTTTACAGATATTTTTAAAAAAACAAGTTGGAAAGTTTCTAGTGTTGAGTTCTTTTGGGAAACTTCCACATTTTCTGAAGTGAAGTTTTATGAAAACTTTTTCCAACAAAAGATTATAAATGAGAGCTCATTTCATTGGTAAAGGCATGCTTGATTTTATATTTGATTTTGTGCCTTTTCCAATGAAATATAATGGTAAAGAAATAGGACAACCCATAATTAATTTAATATTCAATATTTGTTAGTGTTTCAAGTACAATTTATTCTCATAAAATAATTTTATAATTTTTATAACTATTTTACTTTATAATTGGTTGCATTTTAGCTTTATTACCGAATAGAGAATAGGCTTCAATAAAAAGTTTTAAGGTACACTAAACATATTTCTTTATGTTATGATATTATAATTACTATATGATTTGAATGTGTTCTATAATATTAGATGGTTAGTCATTAGGATGATTTTGTCAGGAAAAATATATTTGTTTTATTTTAAATACATCAATAAGATATATACATTATTACTATAATAAATATAAGTTAATTTAAAAGAATGGTTGTATTGATTTGTTTTATTAGATAAAATCTTATGTGCAATGTAAGATATGCTTGACTCTAGTTATTACATTGTCAATATATTTGATAGGGTTAAATATTTTAATCTGGGTGACCCTCTTAACATTATAGAAGATATAAATGGTTATAGTGATATCATAATTATGATGAAAATGTAGTTTATTAGTAATGAAATAACCTAGTTGATGTTCTTGTGTGAAGTAATTCATTATCATTGTTGAAAGTCTTCATTTTTGTGTGTCATGTGAGGTAGTTGAGACCTTAGGGTTCCTCTTAGTTATTATTTTGAATTTATGTTAAAGCACTTTTATAAGTGTTCCTCGAACTCTACATTAGTGTTCATGAATGTTATTTTTATTTGTTAAAGTATGATTATGCAACTCTATGGTAATGTGTTTGAGTAAGAAAAATGTGTTGTCATTGAACTATATTATTTCTTTTTGTGATCTCTCTCTCCTTATTGGTGGGTTGCATTTTTTGTTTAGTTTTTGATGATTATAATTATCGAGCTCATTTGAGATAACTAAATTATGTTATTTGTATTTATATTTGGTACTAAGTTATAATGGTAAGTATTTGGGGTTTTCTTTTCTTTATTCTACTAGAGGGTTAGGTGTGATTTTATTTTTACCTCTATTTAAGTTTATCTCTTGGTTTGATGGCATTATCATATGGACTTGGTTTATTATCTCAGTTAATGTATTTTGTGGAGCTTTGTTGTTATATGCTTTGGAACAAAGTGTGTTATTGAGGTCACATGAGCGTCCTTGCTATTTTTCTTTACATCTTGATATTATGGATATTTATAAGCATAGTTCCCTTGGTATTCTTTGACAAGTGGTGCTCTTAATTATTGATACTTTTGGACCTTGATTATATTTCAAATGATTAAGATGCTCTAGTCTAATCGGTTTATTAGTATGGATCTTGAAGAGGACTTATAAATGTTGTAGGCCTAGAATCATGGTTATTTTTAGGAACCTGGAGAGTTACCATTTGATTTTCAGAGTGATAGATTGGTTGTCCCTTTTCTATACTCTCATTATATAATCTTTGATGACTATGTGTCTATTCTCTAAATGTAGCATTTTGTGATCATTTAACTATGAGAATTTTATAAGGTTCCATTTGAGGTTTTTTTAAATTTTCTTCACTCTTTTGATTTTATTTTAGAGCATAGGAGGAGCTTTCTAGGAACTTAGTGTGAAAGGTGGCTCACAATGGGGGTTAGAGCCCACGGTGGCTAGTCTTGGATAACATATTGTAGATTGTTTAATCAAGTGATAACTTCATAAAATTAATTTGGTTTGGTATTTCACATTATTAAAAGATAATGGTGTGTCACCCATGCTTAAAGTATGCATGCACTCTTTTATGAGGATGGGTGGAGAAGGCTTGGCCATTCGTGGGGTGTTGATCTAGCGATATGACAACTTGGTCATCTAAGGTTGCCATTTCCATTTGATGTCCATCTAGGCACTGAGTCAAGAGAGACTGAAAGGTGTTGCTAGTTTGGGATCATGATGATGACACCCTTTAGTTTGTATCCCATGAGTTCCCTCATGTTGTCTTAGACTTTCCTTTGGTATAGGATGTTTTTCCATTATTATCTTGTGGCAATTTGTTGGTTATTTTGATGAACTTCTATGTCACATCTTGAATGAAATTTCTACGTCATGTTTCATTTATTTATCGATAGATAGTTTAAAGTCATAAGAGTCAAGCTATGAAGTCTCTAAGTGTGAACATAGGCAAGGCCATCAATGATGTGCCCCCAAGGATTAGGTCCAATCCCTTAGGGTTTGTCCTTTAATTTGAATGTACTTGTATTACTTCATCTCAATAATGATTCACTTAGAGAAGATATCACTAGAGTTTTTAATCACGATCATGCATCTAACTTTTGAACCTATTTGTTGAGAGTTGCTACACGTGTTGGACATAGTGGTCAAAATGCAAAAAAAGTGATGTTCAAGTATGTAATGATTATTATTATGACTATGTTAAATAGTATAATACTTTTAACCCTATCAAGTTCTATGATATAAATCAATTGGGTTTTAAGATGTTGATTACTTTATTATTGCACTATTTAATTTGGATTTTAGTCTACTTGAGTAGTGTAAATGGATATTGTATAGAGTAACCACACCATAAGAACGCTTGGAAAAGTTAGATGGGTAAAATATTTTTAATTCCAAAATGTGATAAGGATATTATTTACATGTATGTTACCTTGCTTCCATGTTCATTTTATGCATGCCCAATGCTTTAAAAAATGCATCAAATTTACATCTAGATAGTTCACTTTCTCATGGGTTCTTAGGTGGGGCATTACATTGGCTTCCTATGCTCTTCAACATAGAATCAATAGAACTTCCAGGGGAGAGAAGTGGTTTTGATGTTTTTTTTTTTGGTTATTGCTTACAAAGTAAATATGTTATTTTGGAAAAGAATGATTTTTTTGTTAGTTCAAACTAATGAGAAATGAGAATGTTTTTATTTTATTTTAAACTATTAAAAATAAATGTTAAAATTTAGCTATTATATTGATTATTAAAATTGCATAATTATGTTCATTGTTTGATTAACTTGATCAACTAAACATATTTGCATCAAAGGAATGCCTAGATATTTTGTAGTAGACATGAACCAGTAAGTGTCGAGTATCAAAGGTATGTAGTCTAGTAAAAGCAACTAGAATGATTTCATTCTCTTTGGTTGATTGACTTAGCCAAATTAAAAATATTGCATGAAAAAGATGCATATAAACATCCTTAGGCATGAGCTAATAAGAGTCAAGAATTGAAATGTATTCAGTCTACAAAGATAGTCTACAAAAAGCAACTTTACGACTTCATTCTCATCGGTTGACTAACTTATTCAAATAAAACAATCCTCATCAAAAGAATGCATAAATATTCTCTTGTACACATGAGCTGAAATTATCAAGCATAAAAATATATTTAGTCTACCAAAAACAGCTAAAATAACTTCATTCTCATTTATTAATTGATTTAATCAAATAAAATAAATCCAATCAAAGGGACATGAGCTTATCAAATAATTAAATACATTCAGTCTTCTAAAAAACACTAGAGTGACTTCATTCGTTATGTCAATTCTTGGAAAAAGGAAATAGACTATAATGCAAAGGGCTGATCCTCCACCACGAAAAACAACGAATAAATGAGTGAGCTCGGAGGCCTGCAGAGACAATTGGTGCAAAGGACATGACTTATCCAATACACGCGTTTACAAAAGACTTGCCTTCAACGACCCTTCACGAATAATTACAAAGAACGCGAGTGACGAAAGAAGTCAAGCTCTAAACTCACATACGGCCTAGCCTGTTTGATTTCTATTTAAATTCCAAGATATACAAAAACAACACTACTTTGAAATGATCACAAATTCAGATGGGAAAGTACGTACCAGATGTGGATGCAAGGATAGCAAGTGAAGCGAATATTGATGAGGTGAGAAGGGCCGCTGTGGTAGCCGAGCATGACTAAGTGGTGAAGATGTTGGAAGGAACAATGAAGATTGTTGATCAGGTAGACGAGTCACGCCAATAGCGGCAGTGAAGTGGTTACGTACACGCAAAAGAGCAGCCGGTTTGGAAGGGAAAGGTTCATGGTAAATATCTATGGGGTGAACTTAATTCCATGTTTTCTAATTAGGAGGAGAGGATTCCAGTATAAGTGTAGTGGAGGAGTGGAGATATATATGTGCGTGAGTTTTTGGTTAAATTTTGTATCATTATGTTAACTTTTAGACCATACTTAATTATGCACAAGTAGTATTATACTATTTTAGAGAATATAATAGTATATATATGCGTAGAAGATATGTTGATAGATTTTTTAATATCGTATGTTTTATATATACAATTTTAAAATATAATTTTGATTTTATATTGATTATTTATTTTCAAGTTATGTTTTCTTTATTAGTTTTATATCGAGATTTTAAGAGAGGAGAAATGATTATATCAATTTTCTTTTGATGAATAGATCTTTTTTATTAATTATAATTTAAAGATACATATTCACAAAAAACAAGGGGTCGGGAGATACAAGATCACCTCGTAAGTTCAAATGAGACAAGACCAGAATAACAACTATTCATTAAGAAGCATATTAAGCAATAAGCAAACAGCCCTCAGGCTACAGGAACAGTGCTAGTCGAAGGAGGGTCTTTATCATCAAAACACTAGAAGTCCTTGGGGTTGGTGGTTGGCTCAGGGGGAGCCCAACCATCATCAACAAAAATATCAACATATTTATCTCCCTCCAGCCTAGGCAGAGAAATGGCGAAGTCTAATCGAGGGAAAGCCCATTTGGGGTCTCGTTGTACAAATGACCAACCTGCATCAGCGGTAGCAAGAGGAGCCACTAGGGACTAGCCCAAACCCATCCTTTGTGGAGGCGAGGCCAAGCGACAATGACCACCAAAACTACCACTAGGAGAGTGGCGATGAGGCTATGACTGGGGAGTCTGTGACTGGCTTGTAGATCTACTCTAGCCTTGTCGATGATTGTGACGAGTGCAGTCACTGGACAAAGCATCCGAAGGCACACGAACAACCGTACAAGGTGTGTTTCCCCAATGAGCTACTAACTCCTATAGGTGA
Source organism: Cupressus sempervirens (assembly GCA_028749045.1). Classification (NCBI taxonomy): domain Eukaryota; kingdom Viridiplantae; phylum Streptophyta; class Pinopsida; order Cupressales; family Cupressaceae; genus Cupressus; species Cupressus sempervirens. Next base: position 830,618,937 of record CM053792.1, read on the forward strand.
GCCACCTCTAGTGCAACTTTGTCAAATTGTACTTGAATCTGCATCATGACATTATTACAGGTACATGCTTTAGAGTACATAATAACATGTATATCAAGAAAGTTGTGAGAGAATAAAACAACATTGCGGTCCTTCCAAATAGTAAACAAAATCTCCATTCTAAAAGCATGCCAAATCTAGGCATATTTAAAAGGAACTCTGGGCAGATCTCCCAGAACAACCATATGCCAAGTGAAAGCCTCTGGATAGAAATGCTTTAAAAAATTATGTATCCAGAGCCAACAGTTCTAGGCTTGCCTATAGAACTAAAAAATATGTAGTAAGCTTTTGGGCTGACCACAAAAAGGGCATCCCAAATCAGAGGGCCCAATAGCAAGCCCTAGAAAAGGAGACACAAAGAAAAGTGAGCAATCTTTGGCTCGATAATGGTATGCTCGATAGTAGAAAATCAAAACTCCAAGTCTTATGAGAAGAATACCAATGCCAACGCTGATTGAGAGTATCAACCATTGGAAGATGGGGTATTAGCCACCAATACCCCAACTTGGGCTTGTAACTGGTCATAGGAGTGGCATGATACCACTTCCAATCTTTCCACCATGGGCAAGATGAGTAAATACCAAGCTTGTGTAAAAAATTGGGAGGCACTGCAGAAGCTAGAAGCTCAACTATCTACCCATCTGAACGGATAAGCTTAAACTATACCTACAAGTCCTCCCATGAGTGAAGGCTCATAGTAACCCTAGAAAATAAATCATTGGGAGTTTTAATACCCCTTTGAAATAAGCGCAGAGCACTAAGTCCTTCGATCTTAGCTAAAGAAATACCTTGAGTAGCAAACAAGGGAGACCACCAAAGGTTTTGCTAGTTCATTGGGAGTCCATCTCTGAACCCATTACCATCTCAACAAATCCATGGTTTGATGGCTTCCCAAGTTTCTAAATGCTCTTAACAAAAAAAATCCCTTGAATCTGAATAGGTTTAGGAGTCACAAGAAGGGTGTAAAAGCAATCCCCTTCCAAGAATGTCAGTTAACTAGAAAGCTTGAAGAAATGCAGTGTTGTAACAAAAGTTTCTAGGCCTCATTGCTAGTGAGCACCTGAATGACCCATTTGACACAAAGGGCAATCCCCTTCTTGCAAGTGGACAGTAGCCCAAGCCCATAAGAGTCTTTGGGCAATCAATAATAATCCCAGGCCATTCTGTGAAAGCCATGATGCATAGTATCCAAGGCCTAGAGAAAGTCTCAAAGGAGATGCTTGAGCTTGAGGTATGAAGCTTTGGAAGGGGCCCAAGAGGAATAGTAGTACACATGCATAGCAACAAGTACTTTAGAACAAATTTGAAACTTTCCCCCAACAGAGAGGGGCTTAGTGATCCAATATTCCACCTTCTTTTCAGTTCACATGATAACAACATTCCATAACTCCATAGGGGAGGCTTGAAAAGAAAATGGAATGCCCAAAAACTTAAAAATTTCTCCATGTTGGACCAATTTCCACCCATACTGTTACAACCATTGAGGGCCTAGAAAGAAAGATTGTTTTTAACAAAGGGATTTGTGCCATTGAATAACAGACCCAGAGGCAAGGAAAAAATTGTCCAAGCATTGCAAGGCATTGGCAATATTGTCCCCATCTTCCACCAAAGTAAGGAAGGAGTCATCTGCAAAAAAGTCATTTACAAGTTGCATGGAGGACTTTCAAAGAGAAATGCCATGTACCAGACCCTAAGAGATGGTGTTGGCAAGAAGATAGCCAAAACCTTCAGCCACCAGCCAATAGAGAGGTGCAAGAGGGAAACCTTGACGAATATATTTGAAGAGCCCAAAAGCTTCAGACTGCTACCCATTAATGGTGATGCAAGTAGAGACATCACCAAAAAGCATCTGCACAGACTGCAAAAAGATTGGACCAAAACCCAGAGCTTGAAGCATGACCAAGATGAAATGCCATTCAATCTAGTCATAAGCTTTGGCAAAATCAATCTTGAGAAATAAAAAGTTGTTGCTTGGATTTCTAGGCCCATTTCATACATTCCCAAAAAACAATAATCTTATCCAAAATATGTCAGTACTTGATGAAACCAGTTTGTTCAGCTCGAACAATCTAAGGGAGGAAATGCCAAATTTTAAAAGAGAGGGCTTTGGGAATGATCTTGTAGGAAATATTTAGCAAAGTGATGGGTCTCCAGTTGCAAATTTCCTCGGGATCACTAGCTTTAGGTATGAACTTAATATCACCCTAGTTAATAATGTTGCCTAAGTAATTAGAGTTGTAAGCTTCATGATATACCTAAAGCAAATCAGAGCCAATATCATCCCATAGGATTTTGTAGAATTCATAAGGGAAACCATCACAACCAGTGGCCTTGTCATCAACCATAGATAAAAACTTTCTTTAGGTCCGCAAGAGTTAACTTTTTCTCACAAAAGATATATTGCTTAGGAACATGCCTATTGGGAGTAACAACAAGGTAGACTTTTAAAGCTTGTCACACGCAATGCAAGGCCCTTGAGCCATGAAAACCTGCTCATAATGGTGCACAAATTCTTGGAGAATGTTTGACATATCAGTAAGAACTTGTTGGTCTTCTCTAATGCATTTGATGCCAACTGTAGAATGGCGAGCCCGCACAAAATTAAAAAACTCTTTAGAAGCCTGATCACCAAGCTCCAACCAATGGAGATGGGCCTTGATCTGAGCTCCTCTAGTAGCATAACTATTTGCAACCTATTTCTAGTGCCAAAGATTGGCAAGCCAAACCTAGAGATCCATGTCAAATGGATTCATGGTGAGGGCTTCTGAGGTCATACACAAATCTTTAGTTGTGGCTTTATAATATCTTAAGTGGTACATAGCCAACTGTCTACCATAACTGTAAAGAAATCTCATAGTACAGAGGATGGCATCATTCCACCATTGAATCTACCCAACTTGGGTGTGGAGTCAAGGCTCAAGATTCCAGAATTGAAGAATGTGGGCAACAGTCAGTGGATGGGACAACAAAGAATTATTGAGATTAAACTGAGTTTTACAAGGACAGTGTTGAGCTATTTTCTAAGTGATAGAAAAGAGAATGGGGGAATGATTTGACAACATCACATCTAGAAAAGGGATGATAGGTAGGGAATACTTGTGAGAAAAGGAAAAAAATGACTACGCATAAATCATATCCCTGTCAAGTCTCTTTAAGACTCTACCGAACTTGGCTCAAAAACTGGACCATGTATGCCAAACCCCATCTAGACGACGGCAACTAGCATTGGGATCAAAAAGACCTAGCTTGTTCCACATGTAAAACCACGCCTCTCTTTTGTTGACTACCTATCAAAAAGGCAGAAGTCATTCCTTATTAGTGGCCAACTCAACCATGTTAAAGTCCCCACAAAAAAGCTAGGTCGTAGGTAGAAAATGATTTGCCAACCAAATCCATAGGTGTGAGAATTCAACATCAATAGGGGCATAAATGTTAACAATCCCAAAAGAAAAATTCTGAGAAGACAACAAAATCCAAACCACCCTGTGCAATAGGTCAGAACCATGTAAAATAACAAAAGAAAGTAAACAAGGGGACAGAAGAGTAACAACTTCACCTCATCTAGCCTCATGCTGGAAAGAAAATATGACACTGTTTGACCAAATAACATGGCAAGTTGAGGTGAGAAGAATCCCATCAACTTTAACTTCTTGAAGACACAACACATCAAGATTACCAAGCCGACGCTTGGTGTCATGAAAAAAATATTTTCTAGGGAGGTCTGTCAGCCCTCGCACATTCTGTGAGAGGAAATTCATGGTAAACCATTTTTCATGTCATCCTTGTCTCTAAGAGAGGAGAAGCTATTGTGAAAAAATGTGGGAGCATAAAATGAGGAGTTATCAAGAGAAATGACCCTCCAAATCCTCTCCCCATTATCAAGAAACTCATAATGGCCATTTGGGCTGCGAGATTGATGTAGGGTTTGTTATGCAATCATCAATGCCCCTTGCAGTGCTCAAATCCATAAAGGATGAAGACCAGGGGTATGAATTCTTGTTGTCCCCTGCACTCTAAGGTTTGAAACATGAGGCAAAGGGAGCAAAGGGAGTGAAGGCTTTGATGGTATCAGGCTTGAGCTAGGTTGTAACGCCCCATCAAGGGATCCAAAAGAATCAACCTAAAGTTTCACTAAGTTTGGTAAACATTTTTTTTTTTAAAAGTAAGAATGTATAACATACACATCAAACACATAGTAGCGAAAGAAATAACATGTAATCACCAACAAACATACATCACAAGTTACACCTTAAGGATCCCAAGACATTGAGTCACATTTAAATTTAATTAATTCTAAGTCTAACAATTACCACATACATATGAAAGAATAATCATAAGGTCCCATGTCCATAATATACATTTGATCCGAATGCCTCTTGGCAAATTAATTCGGAATGCTCAATCATCCACTATACAAGTCACAGGTTATGAAAGGCTTAAAAGAATATACATATGTAAAGATAAAGATACAACATCCTCAAATCCATGATACAAAGTATAGTAAAAATATATGAAACTATTCACCATACATGATACATCCATACATCCATAATGATAAAACATCTATCATAAAATCTAACCATCCATCATAATAATCCAAGAACATAGTGAAGGTAAATGCCAACCAAGAAAACTCCAGCCTCGGTGACCACGGACGGATCTCAATGGTAAGCGTAAAAGCACTACCACCCGACCGCGTGGAACCTAAATGGTCCACTCCCACCGCGCTGAGGAGATAGTCTCAAGTCCCAAACAAGGTATCAAAACACAAAACACAAGTACTCTCTAAGTCTGGGAAATCTTAAAAGTATACTAACTCAAGGGTTCCTAAAAAGACCGACATCTAAACCCAGAGGCACCACAAAGACACATAGGAAACCTAATATGCAAGTGGGAAAGTGTCATCGCAAAAGTCATGTAGAAGTTACCCGAGCAATCCCTTAGGAATCTCGGGTCCCTACTGATCCCTGCGGCCACTAGTATCCTCTTGTACTGACGAGGCATACTATGGAATGCAAGGTCGTAACCAAGCATTCTCTCTACCCCATCCTAGTCTGTACTAGCACTCAAGGCATGGGAGAGAACATACAATTATCTTGTTAGGTTCATTTTTTCTCATTTAGTGTAAATGTTTTCACTTATTAAAACAACTTACAATGGGTTACTCCAGGTAGCCTCTTAGGGCCCCGATCCCCATTGCAAGCCACTTCCCGACACTACACATAGATAACCTACCCTAGGCTCATGAAATCACGAATCAAAGAATCATAATAAAATCACCTCAGTCCTATACAAGCAACTGAAAAACATCATAAAAGATAAACCACAAAATTACATCATTTCTTCATGAGCAATCGATAAGCATCCAATAATAATCATATGATCACGACAGTTCTCCATCAGCAACTGAAGGCATCAATGATAAATCACAAAATCCAATGGTTCTCCAATGAGCAACCAAAAAGTATCACAATAGTAAATTACAATACTGATCGAAGACTCCAAAATGGTCAAGTCAAAACATGACATCATCAAGAACATAACAAACACTTCAATCCTCTCGAGCGATCGAAAAGCAATCCAAGTATAACTGATCGAGACTCAAAAATGGTTATCAAATATAACTGATCAAGACTCGAAAATGGTTAAGTCAGGTATCTCAAATACATACATCTCAGCTTCACACAAGGAAATTGGAAAGCAATAACAAACAGTAAACACAATCATGTCATAGAGCACTTCATTACATCACCATGGTCGGGTTAAGAAAGATCAAGACCAAATCTTTATTAGTTTTATATCGAGATTTTAAGAGAGGAGAAATGATTATATCAATTTTCTTTTGATGAATAGATCTTTTTTATTAATTATAATTTAAAGATACATACTCACAAAAAACAAGGGGTCGGGGGATACAAGATCACCTCGCAAGTTCAAATGAGACAAGACCAGAATAACAACTATTCATTAAGAAGCATATTAAGCAATAAGCAAACAACCCTCAAGCTACAGGAACAGTGCTAGTCGAAGGAGGGTCTTTATCATCAAAACACTAGAAGTCCTTAGGGTTGGTGGTTGGCTCAGGGGGAGCCCAACCATCATCAACAACAATATCAACATATTTATCTCCCTCCAGCCTAGGCAAAGAAATGGCGAAGTCTAATCGAGGGAAAGCCCATTTGGGGTCTCGTTGTACAAATGACCAACCTGCATCAGGGGTAGCAAGAGGAGCCACTAGGGACTAGCCCAAACCCATCCTTTGTGGAGGCGAGGCCAAGCGACAATGACCACCAAAACTACCACTGGGAGAGTGGCGATGAGGCTATGACTGGGGAGTCTGTGAGTAGCTTGTAGATCTACTCTAGCCTTGTCGATGATTGTGAGGAGTGCAGTCACTGGACAAAACATCCAAAGGCACATGAACAACCGTACAAGGTGTGTTTCCCCAATGAGCTATTAACTCCTATAGGTGAGCCACCTCTAGTGCAACTTTTTTAGATTGTACTTGAATCTGCATCATGACATTATTACAGATACGTGCTTTAGAGTACATCATAACATGTATATCAAGAAAGCTGTGAGAGAATAAAACAACATTGCGATCCTTCCAAATAGTAAACAAAATCTCCATTCTAAAAGAATGCCAAATCTGGGCATATTTAAAAGGAACTCTGGGCGAATCTCCCAGAACAACCATATGCCAAGTGAAAGCCTTTGAATAGAAATGCTTCAAAAATGTATGTATCCAGAGCCAATAGTTCTGGGCTCGCCTGCAGAACCAAAAAATATGTAGTAAGCTTTTGGGCTCACCACAAAAAGGGCATCCCAAATTAGAGGGCCCAATGGCAAGCCCTAGAAAAGGAGACACAAAGAAAAGTGAGCAATCTTTGGCTCCATAATGGTATGCTCAATAGAAGAAAATCAAAACTCCAAGTCTTATGAGAAGAATACAAATGCCAACGTTGATTGAGAGTATCAACCATTGGAAGATGGGGCATTAGCCACCAATACCCCAACTTGTGCTTGTAATTGGTCATAGGAGTGGCATGATACCACTTCCAATCTTTCCACCACGAGCAAGATGAGTAAATACCAAGCTTGTGTGAAAAATTGGGAGGCACTGCTGAAGCTAGAAGCTCAACTGTCTACCGATCTGAACGGATAAGCTTGAACTACACCTACAAGTCCTCCCATGAGTGAAGGCTCATAGTAACCCTAGAAAATAAATCATTGGGAGTTTTAATACCCCTTTGAAATAAGCGCAAAGTGCTAGCTCCTTCAATCTTAGCTAAAGAAATACCTTGAGTAGAAAACAAGGGATATCACCAAAGGTTTTGCTAGTTCATTGGGAGTTCATCTCTAAACCCATTACCATCCCAAAAAATCCATGGTTTGATGGCTTCCAAAGTTTCTAAATGCTCTTAACAAAAATCCCTTGAATCTGTATCGGTTTAGGAGTCACAAGAAGGGTCTAAAAGAAGTCCCCTTCCAGGAATGTTAGTTAACTAGAAAGCTTGAAGAAATGCAATGTTGTAACAAAAGTTTCTAGGCCTCATCACTAGTGAGCACCCGAATGACCCATTTGACACAAAGGGCAATCCCCTGCTTGCAAGTGGAGAGTAGCCCAAGCCCATAAGATTCTTTGGGCAATCAATAATAATCCCAGGCCATTCTGTGAAAGCCATGATGCACAATATCTGAGGCCTAGAGAAAGTCTTGAAGGAGATGCTTGAGCTTGAGGTATGAAGCTTTGGAAGGGGCCTAGGAGGAATAGTAGTACACATGCATAGCAACAAGAACTTTAGAACAAATTTGAAACTTTCCCACAAGAGAGAATGGCTTAGTGATCCAATATTTCAACTTCTTTTCAGTCCACATGATAACAAAATTCCACAACTCCATAGGGGAGGCTTGAAAAGAAAAAGGAATTCGCAAAAACTTAAAATTTTCTCCATGTTGGACCCATTTCCACCCATACTGTTGCAACCACTAAGGGCCTAGAAAGAAAGATTATTTGTAACAAAGGGATTTGTGCCATTGAATAACAGACCCAGAGGAAAGGAAAAAATTGTCCAAGAATTGCAAGGCATTGGCAATATTGTCCCCATCTTCCACCAAAATAAGGAAGGAATCATCTACAAAAAGGCCATTTACAAGTTGTGTGGAGGACTCTCGAAGAGAAATGCCATGCACCAGACCCTAAGAGATGGTGTTGGCAAGAAGATAGCCAAAACCTTCAGCCACCAGCCAATAGAGAGGTGCAAGAGGGAAACCTTGACGAATATATTTGAAGAGCCCAAAAGCTTCAGACTGCTACCCATTAATGGTGATGCAAGTAGAGACATCACCAAAAAGCATCTGCATAGACTGCAAAAAGATTGGACCAAAACCCAGAGCTTTAAGCATGACCAAGATGAAATGCCATTCAATCTAGTCATAAGCTTTGGCAAAATCAATCTTGAGAAATAAAAAGTTGTTGCTTGGATTTCTAGGCCCATTCCATACCTTACCAAACAACAATAATGTTATCCAAAATATGTCAGTACTTGATGAAACCATTTTATTTAGCTCAAACAATCTGAGGGAGGAAGTGCCAAATTTTAAAACATAGGGCTTTGGGAATGATCTTGTAGGAAACATTCCGCAAAGTGATGGGTCTCCAGTTGCAAATTTCCTCAGGATCACCAGCTTTAGGTATGAACTTAATATTACCCTAGTTAATAATGTTGCCTAAGTAATTAGAGTTGTAAGCTTCATGATATACCTAAAGAAAATCAGAGCCAATATCATCCCATAGGATTTTGTAGAATTCATAAGGGAAACCATCACAACCAAGGGCCTTGTCATCAACCATAGATAAAAACTTCCTTCAGGTCCACAAGAATTAACTTTTTCTCACAAAAGATATATTGCTTAGGAGCATGCCTATTGGGAGTAACAATAAGGTAGACTTGTAAAGCTTGTCACGCGCAATGCAAGGCCCTTGAGCCATGAAAACCTGCTCATAATGGTGCACAAATTCTTGGAGAATGTTTGACATGTCAGTAAGAACTTGTTGGTCTTCTCTGATGCATTTGATGCCAACTGCAGAATGGCGAGCTCGCACAAAATTAAAAAATTCTTTAGAAGCCTGATCACCGACCTCCAACCAATGGAGACGGGCCTTGATCTGAGCTCCTCTAGTAGCATAACTATTTGCAACCTATTTTTGGTGCCAAAGATTGGCAAGCCAAACCTAGAGATCCATGTCAAATGGATTCATGGTAAGGGCTTCTGAGGTCATACACAAATATTTAGTTGTAGCTTTATAAGATCTTCAGTGGTACATAGCCAACTGTCTACTATAAATGTGAAGAAATCTCATAGTACGGAGGATGGCATCATTTCACCATTGAATCTACCTAACTTGGGTGTGGAGTCGAGGTTCAAGATTCTAGAATTGAAGAATGTGGGCAACAGCCGGTGGATGGGACAACAAAGAAGTATTGAGATTAAACTGAGTTTTACAAGGACAATGTTGAGCTATTTTCTAAGTGATAGAAAAGAGAATGGGGAAATGATTTGACAACATCACATCTAGAAAATGGGTGATAGGTAGGGAATACTTGTGAGAAAAGGAAAAAAAGGACTACGCATAAATCATATCCCTGTCATGTCTCTTTAAGACTCTACCGAACCTGGCTCAAAAATTGGACCATGTATGCCAAACCCCATCTAGACAGCGACAACTAGCATTGGGATCAAAAATACCTAGCTTGTTCCACATGTAAAACTAAGCCTCTCTTTTGTTGACTACCTATCAACAAGGCAGAAGTCATTCCTTATCAGTGGCCAACTCAACCATGTTAAAGTCCCCACAAAAAACCTAGGCCATAGGTAGAAAATATTTACTAACCAAATCCATAGGTGTGAGAATTCAACATCAATAGGGGCATAAATTTTAACAATACCAAAAGAAAAAATTTGAGAAGACAACAAAATCAAAACCACCCTGTGCAATAGGTCAGAACCATGCAAAATAATAAAAGAAAGTAAATGAGGGGACATAAGAGTAACAACTTCACCTCGTCTAGCCTCATGCTAGGAAGAAAATATGACATTGTTTGACCAAATAACATGGCAAGTTGAGGTGAGAAGAATCCCATCAACTTTAACTTCTTGAAGACACAATACATCAAGATTACCAAGCCGACGCTTGGTGTCATGAAAAAAATATTTTCTAGGGTGGTCTATCAGCCGCCGCACATTCCATGAGAGGAAATTCATGGTAAACCATTTTTCATGTCATCCTTGTCTCTAAGAGAGGAGAAGCTATTGTGCAAAAATGTTGGAACATCAAATGAGGAGTTATCAAGAGAAATGACCCTCTGAATCTTCTCCCCATTATCAAGAAACTCATAATGGCCATCTGGACTGCGAGACTGATGTAGGGTTTTCTATGCAATCATGGATGCCCCTTGTAGTGCTCAAATCCATAAAGGATGAAGACCAGGGGTATGAATGCCTATTGTCCCCTACACTCTAGGGTTTGAAACATGAGGCAAAGGGAGCAAAGGGAGTGAAGGCTCTGATGGTATCAAGCTTCAGCTAGGTTTACTATTATCCATAGGAAAAGAGCTAACCTTAGCCACAACCAAACCCTTTCCTTTTTTAACCACCATAGTCCATTCATCTTTCTTTGTAGCCATAGCTAGCTTGACTTCCAAGATGGGTGGACAGTTGCGGTCCAACAAAGGATAATCCCTAATCTTATGCTTAACGGACTAGCATCAATAATATGTATTCAGAAGGTTTAGGTAAAGAACATTATGAGTTTAGGTGGTTAAACCTATCTAGATATCCACTAAATCTTTGAGGTCCCTAGAAACGTCAACCTCAACACAAACCCAACACTAGGGCTAAGCATTGAAAAGCTTGTCTGGCTCAAGGCAAACAACCTTGCCAAAAATTTGCACAATGAATGTCAAAAAAGACAAGCATGGGATGGGAAGCTTAGGAAACTCCACCCAAATGTTCACCTTGCATAAAAACATGTTCAACTTGGCCTAAAGTGCCAAAGTGGAAAAGGAAAAAGCCTTTGGTAAGGCTTTGAATGCTTTCAAGGTGAACACCTTGAGGTGCCCAAACATTGGAAACCCATTCCTGCAACATGCTTTTAGAAGGAGTGCGACCCAAAAAATACCCAATCATGGTTTTTTGCTCTAGCCAAATGCATGCAATATCAAACTCCTTGACATTCAAAAAAATATTAGGAGAGGAATTACCTCATGGAACACCTTGGGAATGAACTTGCATGATCATTTGTTTAGTAGAGCTATTCTCTCCAACACCAACTTTAGCTCTAGCACTAGCATCAACTGTTGTGTTAGAGAAGGCCGAGGCCATTATAAAAAAAAAATATTCCCACACTAAATGTAGTATGATATGTGATAGACCAACGAGAGTTCAAATGTAAGTTGTACAAACCCTACTAGAGCACTATGTACAAACCTTTGATTATATCAATTTTAAAGAATAACATTAATAGATATTAGTATCAAGCAAAGATTATCATATAAGCATGGAATCACATTGGACACCAAATCTTTGCCAACTCAAAATTGAGAAAGACAAGTCAATTAGATTGATTCATGACTTACCAATTACATGAAGCATTATTGAAGATTAGAAGTCAATAAGACATAATGGAGTGATGAATAGTGTAGATGACCATGATTTTGGATTTGATGATGTAGATTTCAAGTAATCCACCCTAGAAAATAATTGTATCTATGTGCAATCAATATTTTGTTGCATGCAAACATATTAAAAAAGAACTATGTGAATAAATGAATCACTGTTGCATCCCTAAATGGACCAAGAGTTTGAATTATTGCAAGTATCAACAATACTAGTGAGATATAATCTTAGAGAAGTTGAAGGCTAACACTTTTACAATATTTGGGGTAGTAGCTATAAATGAAATAAGAAACTATGTATATAAATGCAATAAATGTTACATACCTAGATGAAATAAGGTTTTGTATTATAGAAAATATAAAATCAAAAGAAGTGAAAAATGAAGACATGATAAAGATAGAATATTTTTGTGAAAATATACATTTTCAAATATTATGAAAATGTAATTTTTCCTTATATATTTGTATTATATATAACAAGTTATGACCCATATAGATTATTGGTACAATTTTGTTCTACAAGAAACTAGAAAAGGGTGGCATGAAAGATACATTTACTATATATCTCCAAGGAAAAATGCACTCTTCTATTTGATGAATCTACATTTTTAAGGGTTAAAATATCTTCTTGTTATATATTCCAAAAGGAAAATCTATCATAAGCCATTTATGCTCCTCTACACCACTTTCTTTACAAAGGAGTACTAAAAAATGTTAACATTTCCATTGACATTTTCATAGTCTTGAGTGAGTATACTGACACAATGAGAGTTTGAAGAGATAGGGCCAGAGGCACACCTAACTATCCAATCACCTTGCTGAGTAAACACAATGGAAGCAAACAATAGAGAGAAAAACACCAATGAGAAAAGGAACAACAACACTTTGTTGATTCACCCAATTATCAACATTCTAGGTTATGACCAAATACAAATACAACTTCAAAATCTATGATCCAACTTCAAATTTGTTATTCTAGGAACATCTTCTCTCAACTCTCTTAAGTAATGCCTATCCTAAACATAAATACCCTTATTTATACTTTTGAAAATGACTTACAGAAGTTTATAGAGCATTACATAATAGAAAAGGTCAAACTTAAAATGATCTGCACACATCCCAAGACAAGATATGAATATTAAATTCATGATCCAAATTAATTACATAAGTCGGCTCAAACTAAGAAACCAATCATAGAAAAACTCTATGAAAGAAGGAACCGAGCATCACTAAATATTAGATTCTCTTGGCACATGAAGTATCACTGAGCCAACATTGGACAACTTGACACATATAGAAATGCTTAGCCAACACTAGACAACTCGACACATATAGAAACTCAACAATGAATGCAAGTCAGCAACCACTAGAACTTGATATTAACTAATAGACTGAACAAAATGAGAAGGATATCAAGACAACCTAGGATGCTCTAGCATTAGACAACTGAGGTTGAAAGAAATAATTCTCTTGAATCATTGAGATGTCACAACCTGAGCTGAATTCAACTCAGATGGAGAAATCCATGATGCATATTCAACTGGTCTATTCTTCTATTTCACCAAATATTCATAGTAATATTTTCATTTTGTGCTTTTACCAACTCTAAGATCCAATATCTGTTCAACCTCTTTAATCTTCTTCTTAGTATAATAATCTGGTACAACAACTTCATCATTTGACTCATGATACTTATGCAAATCAACAATATTGAATATAGGAGATGTATCCATGTCATCAGGTAACTCAACTTCATAAGCAATACCATTTTCAAATTTCTTCAAGATCTTACAAGGTCCAAACTTCATCAATTTCAGCTTACTATATGTTCCAATAGGAAATCTACATTTCTTCAAATGAGCCATCACCTCATCACCAACTTCAAAAACATGATGTCTCATAGACTCATCAAAATTCTCCTTATAATTTTGATTACTTTGTTCCAACTTCAACTTCACTTCCTCATGCAAAGACTTCATAAAACCAACAAATTCTTCCCCTTCAACACTTATGTTCTCTTCACCAACAACATCCCTCAAATCTGATACTCCACTAGGATAGATTCCAGTATCAATCTCAAAAGGCATTTTTTGTGTACTCCTATTGTGAGAATTATTATATGCAAACACAGCTTGTGCCAATACAATATCCCAATTACTTGGCTTAGCTTCAACTAAACATCTCAAAAAATTACCCAGGCTTCTATTTACAACCTTCGTCTATCAATTTGTCTATGGATGGAATGTAGAAATAAATTTTTGTTAGCATGAATATTGATGATGCTACATTGGGGGACTATCCTAAGCATTAGAGAGTATTGACATGTTGCATTCAAGACTGTGTTTGTCATTGATGTCAACTTAGCATTATTTCTATAAAGATTGGCAAAGTAATAGACATAGATCTTGATGGTATGGACAATTGTTTGATTATCTAATCATGTGCAGTTATGCCAACACAGTGTCCTAATGACGTGGTTAAGCTCACAAAGTCTAATTCAAAGTTGTACAAAAGTTGTACCTAATTTATAAAGGAAAGTTTAGAGACAAAGTATTGGGAAAGCATATCCTTATGTTTGTTGGCTATCTTACACATGAGAGGTAATGAAGAGATGCATAGTTAGGCAGTGATAGAGGATAGTCAGATGATGACATCAGCGAGTGCATAAGCCTTAGTATCGCACATGTGAAGTTTTACATAGACTGTGAGATGACAGTGCTATTGTAATTGTAATTAAATTAATTATCTTATTTTAATTAATTGGGAAAGCCTCAACTCTAACTCAAGGAATTATTATGAAGATATGGTATAAAGGAAATACTTTTTCCTTGATTGTAATGTATGTGTTCAGGTATTGTGATCTTTATTGAAGTGTGAAGGGTGAAAAGGAGTAGAGTTCTTACTGAATACGTGTAAATGTTCTAAGGGATTATTGGGTGCGAGATTCAAGATCTAGTTACAAGATAAAGATAGAAGAAGGAAGCACATTTCAATTCTATTATTCTACAAGGAATAATACAGAGATCATTTGGATAGTGGGCTCACTAGTCTTTCCCTTGAAGCTATTTGGGCAATGGGTCCAGCTATCTTCCACAAATCCTAACAAGGTTAGCACAACTCCTAACATGGTTGGAATCTCCTAACAAGGATTTAAAGTCTCCTAATAGGGACTCACGTGTACTGAATGTTGTAACAAACTTGTAATAGGGTCTATCCTTGAACAAGGAATATTTATATTAGTACATCATCTTGTAGGTATCATCCCCATTGGGGTTTTCCCTCTGATCAAGGGTTTCCCTAGTTAACATATATGGTTTTGTTATATATGAGTATCTTGTTGTGGTTTTAGTCTAAATTACTCATATGGTTAAGATTTTTTAAGATGTTAATTGTGATATTAGTTGGATAAGTGATTCACCTCCCCCCCTATCAGTTATATTAGTGAACTATATATTCTAACAATCTCAATTCACTACCCATCCTCTTCCACAAAGTCCTCCAAAAATAACTAACAAACCTACTATCTTTGCTAGAAATAATACTTTTTGGTAATCCATGCAATCTAACAATCCCTTTGAAGAAAATCTCAGCAACATGTACAACATCTGGTGTATTCTTACATGGTATGAAATATGCCATTTTAGAAAATCTGTCAACAACAACAAATATGGAATCATACCCTCTTGCTATCTAAGGTAATCGAAGAATAAAATCCATAATAATGTCACTCCAAGGTTTATTAGGAACATAAATAGTTGTATACAATCTTGTATTATGACTTACTCCTTTTGCAACTTGACAAATCCCACCACTCCGTACAAACTTTTGAACATCCTTACACATCTGTGGCCAATTATAGTTATCCTTAAAGAAAATTCAATGTATTATCAATTCCAAAATGTCTAGCCAAACCACCACAATGTTTTTCCTTAACCAAATTAACTCTCATAGAACTTGGTATACACAATTGAATTCCTTTGAACAACATAACTTCTTGAATGGAATACTCATCATACTTTCTCATTTTTCTTTATAGATTTGGTTCTCTGCACTCTTTGCATGCCTTAGAAAAATCAAGGTCAATATCATACAGTTCCTTCATCTCATCAAAACCAAGAACTTCAATCTTCATCTCGATCAACAAAGAACATCTTTTGCTCAATGCATCTACAACTCGGTTAGTGACTCCACTCTTATACTTAATAAAAAATGTGAAACTCTAAAAATATTCAACCCACTTTATATATCTCTAATTCAACTTATGTTGACTTCCCAAATAATGTAAAGCTTTATGATCAATATATGAAAAAAATTCCTTAAGAATCAAATAATGTCTCCACCTCTTCAAAGATTTAACAATGGCATAAAACTTTTGATCATACACAAAATACTTCATTTTAGCATCATTCAACATGAAATACCTTATTAAAATCAGGTAAAGCCAATACAGGTAACTTAACAACCTTTTGTTTCAAAGTATCAAAGCTCTTCCATGTGTACACTTGAAATCCTTTTTATCTCCTCTCATTGTCTCAGTCATAACATTATAAATAGAACTAAAATTCTTTATGAACTTTCTATAGAAACTAGCCAAACCATTAAATGATCTTACCTCACCCACATTCTCAGGTGTAGGCCATTCTAAAATTGCTTTAACCTTCTTAGGATCAATTCTCAAACCATCAACTAAAATCACAAATCTCAAATACACAATCTCCTCCTACATAAAGGAATACTTTTTCAAATTAATCATTTAGTTCTTCTCTTTCAATGTCTATAATACTTGTCTAACATGCTCAAGATGTAATGCTTACCCCTAGTTTACTTTTCAGATTGTCTTGCCCAATTCTTTTAGGAATGTTTGATGATTAGCGGTACTCGGTTACTGGATTGATTAGATGTTATTTTATACTTAGTTGATTTATGTAATGAGTTAGTTATTTCATGTGTTCAATATTATTTTGATGATAATACATGTATGTCCATATATTGATTTCAGTTATCTCATGATGATTAGTTAGATGAATGATTTATATGCAGTTCTATGGTTACTTACCGCATACTTGGATGTGTATGGTGTACTTGTATGTTTTACTTTATGCTTGAGGTTTCTGATGTGGTTGAGGGAGGGAATCGTAGTCACTTGCTAGTCGGGATCTACAGGATGCACCACTCTCCACCATTTCCTATTTAGTTTAGATTATATGTGCATGTACATACCTATATTTCATGCATATTGCAGATATCGAGCATCGACTTTCCTAAATTGCCAGGATGAGCATGTCCGATTGCAATATCTCAAAGGTAAAAGAGGGGGAGGTAATTCTTGAGTCCAAATTCAAACCCTAAGCCAATTTTCCTAGAAAGTAGGACAAGTATCTGAGTTGTTTACCCGTCTGAATTTGTCAAGTGATGTGAATTCAGGATTCTAACCCTAGAGTTTGATTATGTTCTTTGTCTTCAGTTGAGTTGTCATATTTAGTTGTGTGGACCTGTTCTGATTTTTGCTATAATTTAATAAAAATTAAAAGATAATTTAATGATTTAATTTAATGAAATTTTTATAAAGAAAATTTAAAATTTAATTGCATTTAATTAATTGAGAAATTAACAAAATAAAAGAATTAAATTTAAAGATTTTATTAAAGTTCTAATTATGGTATAATCATATTTATTTAATTTAATAATAATATATTTAGGAGTTTCATTTTTATAATAAACTCTAAATAGTATTATTATTTAAGTTAATAAATATTTTATCAAAAATGTCTTTTAATTTAATAAAAGAGAGAAATGAATTTATTTAATAAAGGTTATTTTAATTAAAGTGTGAAGGTTGGTTCATGAAATTAAACTATAATAAAATGATAAAAAGGAAAAGCTTTTGCATGATTGTGAAATCAAAGCCCTAATATGGGGGAAAGCTCTTTATTAGGAAATCAGAGCTCATTTTTCCATACACAGGTTTGGAGGAGCCAAATTTTGTGGAGAGAGTTTCGAAGGAAAAAGGGAATTGCTTGTAGGTTCTATGCATTTGATTGTTTAGCATTAGATCCCAATAGGATCTTGTGGGTTTTGTGTAGTAGTTTTGTTCTTTGGAATATCTATTTTCTCCATGTTTGAGGATTTGTTTCAAATTTAATTGGGTTGAAACCCTTGTTTGTGGATTTATTCTTCTTCATTTTAGAAGTTATCTGTGAATAAATTTAATATTTGAAGCCCTTATTTGATTAATTTGGTAATTCGTAATTGGATGTTTGGATTCAGGTAGGGTTTGGAGTAGAAAATGAGAAATTTTATATAGAAAATTTGATTGGTTGAATGTAGTTTCCCTATCAGATCTATATCAAAATTTTATAAAAATATAATATAATTACCACTGTAATTAAAAATTACTATGGTAATATATTATAATATTGTTTGTGTTGCAAGGGGGTATTTATCTGTTTGTTTTTATTAAAAAAAAATTTAAAAATATATGTTAAAATGATTCAAGGGTGGCCGGGGGCCACCAAATCCCCACCCACTTGTGGCTGCATTAAGCAAGCCACATGACAGTCTATTGTTGCCATAGCAGCAGGTACTACGAAAGGGAAATATGCTACAGTTGCAATAGTGACCGTCGTATTGTAGATGGATGACTGACATGACTTAATCGCATAGTTGTTTTAGGTTTTTTTTTTAAAATTATTATGTTTTTAAATTTATGTTAATTTTAATATATGTTTTTAAATATATTAAATGTTATTAAATTATTAATATTTAAGGTTTTTAATAATAATATTATTAATTATTATTATTTTATTTTATTATTATATTAATAATTTTATATAAGTTATTTTATTAATAAATAAATAATTATTATCTTTAGTAATTTAATGATTATTATTTCTTTTGAATTTTTTTTAAATTAAAAATTTTATTGATAATTGTAATTGGGAAAATGAATATTTTGAGTAAACTCAGGTTTTACTTGACGTTCAATTTTATATGAATTTTTTTTTCTATTATTAGGGGAAATTTATTGCATCATTTGATAATTTGAAAACCTTAGTAGTTTTGATACTTTGAAAAGGCAAAAATTGAAACCCTGTTCGTATACTGAACTCTTATGTTTGAAAAATGAATTGAACTATGAAAATAGTTGTTAAATTTCTAATGAAATGTATGATTTTTTTCATGTTGGGTTTTGGGTTTTGAGTTAGTACTTTGACAAATTAGGATGTTTACTAGAGGCTTGGGGAGTTTTGTTCTGTGATGATATTATGTATACAATCTTTTATACCTGACCATGGTGATGTGTCACATATTTTCTATGATGAATTTGTTTGGATGTTTGTGGTGTTTTTCAATTTTCTTGTGTAGAACTAAGTGAATGGTGTGACATTTCTAGTGTAACCTTTGAGTCTTTGATTAATTATCTTCGATGCTTTCCAGTTGCTTGTATAGGACTGAGGTGATTATTGTGTTCTATCATTTGGTGCTTTCAAGTTTCTTGTATATGACTCAGGTGATATTGAGATTGGTTTTTAGGTTCTTTCCAGTTTCTTGTAAAGAATTGAGGTGAATACTACATTTTATCTATAGGTGCTTTTCAGTTTCTTGTAAAGGACTGAGGTGAAAATTGTGATTTAATGATTTGTACTTTTATGATCCTAGGGTAGGTAATCTATGCCTATGTTGAAAAGTGGATTGCAATGGAGGCTAGAACACTAAGTGGGTGCTTGGGTAACCCATTGTAAGTTGTTTTAATAAGTGAAAACATTACATCAAATGAGAGTAAAATGAATTAATAAGTCATTGTTTCTCCTCGCCCATGCCTCGAGTGCTAGTATAGGCTAGGATGGGAGTAGAGGATGCTTGGTCGCAACCTTGCTTCGTTAGTATGTCTTATCTATACGAAAGGATACTGGTGCCGCATAGACACACTAGGTGGCGAGAGTCTAAAGAGGCTTCTAGGGTAACCTTAGAGTTGGCTCATGCGATGAAACTTGCCCACTTACATAGTAGATTTCCTACTTGTCTATATTGCCTCTAGTTTTAGATGATACTTGTATCTTGGTACCCTTGCTGATAGTTTTCTTTCAGGTGTTTCCTTGACTGAGATGTTGATTATGACTTATGTTTTGACATATGTATGGGACTAGATTTTATCTCTTCAACACGGTGGGAGTGGGTCATTTAGGTTCCATTAGGTCAGGTGGTAGTGCATTTTTCTTATACCATTGAGATCTTACTATTCAATGCCATTGCTAAATGTGCTTGTGTGGATGTTCCTTTCTATCTAATTGTATATTTCTGCTGGATAGTTATACTCTATTGTATGTATTTGATTATCAGAGATCTTATGAGATGATGTATTATATTTATAATGTATATTCTTTGAGCTTTTCATATCTTGTGACTTGCAAAAAGGCTGATTAATCATTCTGATTATTGCCAAATGACATCTTGTAATTATATATTATTTAAATGGATTTGTACTTGTCATTATTCTATGATGTGGAATTTTTTTGTATCATATTTTAGTATTAAAAAAAATTATATAATGTGATTCAATGTCATGGGACCCTTAAGAGATGTAATCTATTTTAACGGTTGTATGTGTTAGAAATACTTTAGAATAACTGAGAGGGGCAGGGGGTGAATCAGTTATTCAAGGTCCAAATGTCCTATTCAAACTTTTTCACTAAGTGTAGTAAGCCCATTCAACCATTCATTTATACAAGCTTAAAACATTCCTATTTAGCAAGTTATTGTAAATCAACATGCAAGCATAACATATGAAAAGATCAACACATAAAATAGTAATTTACGTGGAAACCTAATTTGGGAAAAATCACCAGTAACATGCTACTCAATTCTCACTCTTCAAAAGTGATGCCCTATGAAAGGCTTGCCTTGTTAAAGGCTTACAACACACTGTTAAATGAGACCTTGTTAAAGGATTTAACCACTCTTTTAGAAGTGGGCCTAGTTAGAGGACTTTAGAACATTCACTTGGAATTCCACTCTAGTAAAGAATTTACAAATGGCTATTAAACCAACCTAAGTCCATACGATTTTCATATCTAATACAATTTCTAGAGAGTATTAGAAATTCTTTGACCTGATTTCAACATACAACTTAACTTGCAGATCTTAGATCACTCTTTAGCTCTTCACATTGCCTAGCTTTCATTCTCTGCAACTCTTTACAGCTTGCCCTCCTTTCAAGCTTAGTCTCCTTGAGTCTCCATGCTCAATGTACTAGTGCAATCATCTCTTTTTGACCACTTGTTAAAGTAGACCCTCTGTGCTATGTTCTTCCTTCTCCTAGATGTCTTCTCCTTGACACCCTCTCAACCACTTCTCAATTTGGCATTCCAGCAACTCTTGCTTCTTGGTTTATGACTCCTTAAATAGAAGTCTTGGAGTTCCTTTCTTGCTCGATTCTTCCATCCTTTAATTTCTATTTGAATGGATTAGGTAGGATTCATTGAATCTAACCCTCATTTTGTTTCCTCTAGAAACTTCTCGAATAATCCTTTGAATTTGCCCAAAAATGGTTTACATAGAATTTTGTGCCACCAGCTTATCATCGTTATCCTCCAATTGGTTCACAAAATTCAAGGTAACTATTTTTCCAGCTCATATTTGATAGATCTTTGACATTTCCAATAGTGTAGTAGCTCGGCACTATTGAAATACTAGTGCTTGACACATACTATGTTACTAGGCATCAATTGTGTTTTATTGATGCTTGGCACCTGAAGTTCACTTGGTACCTATTATGATTTTCTGATGCTCGACACCTGTTACTTTTCTCAGCACTTGAACTTCATTTGCCACACACTAGATTTTTCATTTTCTTGACTCTAATTGAAAATTTTCTCGACTTCAACTAACTTACCTGGCACCTACTAGTGAGCTTAGTTTAAGCTTTGTAGTCAACCTTGTTACAACTTATTTCTTCAATGTTTCTAAGTGTAGCCAACCTTTATATCTTCAAGTATGTTATCAATACACCATTTAACCATTGTCTTAATTGATCCTTGCACTTCATTACAATATCATAACTCAACCTTTCCCTTACGTGCTCTTGTTACATCTTGTTGATCAAATCTTCTTCATCAATCAACTAAGTGATAATACTTGGATCTTATAAGAAAATGTCATTTCTACACATAGTAGGTTTGACATCAATGACAAAACAATGATTTAAAACATTCTTTTAATAAAAATCTCCATCTTTGATCTTCGATCTTTTTCTCACAATGATCTTTTCAATCAGATTTCCAAGAATCTTCCTCTTTGGCATTGATGGCAAACCAAACTGATCAACCATTAGACGAAGCTATTCAACCACATGCTAACTAGGTTAGAACAGTAAGTCAAATGCCAAAAAGTAATTTTGTTACCATTAGTTTTCACATCTCCCTCTTTATAGTAACTTCTCCCTCTTAACTAGTGTATCCTTTTTCTTTCCTTACTTTCTTTTTAGAGTTTCTCCCTCTGTATGCATTTCTCATCTTATTTCTTTTTTTGATCAATTTCTACACTTTCTCCCTCATACTGTTGATCATTTTCTATTGATCAATTTCTGCTTTACTTCTCCCTCTTTGACAACAATGCCAAATACATACTATTTCAACATCTTATTATGCGAATGTATCTTTTGCAGGTCCTTTCAATTTCTCACTTTGTCACCTTGCTTGTGATTAGTTTGGAACTTGATCACTTCAACTATTTTAGGCATGAATCCTAAAGTAAGTATCCTCTGCATCAATGTGTAATTTTTCAATAATCAATTCATTTAATACAGGGGAGTCTTGCCTTTTCTTAAGTAGCTTTGGCTAGGGGTATCACCCCTAACTTACCTCTAATATACTCAAAAGCATCTTTAGGTAGTGCTTTTATGAAGATGTCATAAATTTGTTCTTTTGAGCTTACATATTCCATCTTCACTTATTTATCTTCCACCAATTCCCTT
Organism: Cupressus sempervirens; assembly: GCA_028749045.1. Taxonomy (NCBI): domain Eukaryota; kingdom Viridiplantae; phylum Streptophyta; class Pinopsida; order Cupressales; family Cupressaceae; genus Cupressus; species Cupressus sempervirens. Next base: position 830,641,626 of record CM053792.1, read on the forward strand.
CCATTTTGATACTTGATTGCAATGTGCTTGGTTTTGGCATGCATTACAAGGTTCTTTGATATGTTGATAGCACTCGTATTATCACAATAAAGTATCATAGGCTCATTCACCTCTTCCTTCACACCTTGCAATAAATGTTTGATCCATACAATATTGGTGCAATTGATAGCAGCTGCAACATAGTCATCTTCTACAGTTGACTGTGAGGTACAACTTTTCTTTTTACTAGTCCATGTAATCAATCTTTTTCCCAAGAAAAGTGCTCCTCCACTGGTGTTTTTTCTACCATTAATATTAACTCCCCAATCTGCATCAATGTAGGCTCTTAGCTTAAAATTTTCACTTTTTTTTTAGTACAGACCAAAGTCATCAGTTCCTTTTAGGTACCTCAGTATTCTCTTCATTGCCATCAGGTGATTTTCTCTTGGATCTATAGAAAATCTTGCCACTATTCCAATAGCTAATGCAATGTCTAGTCTACTATGTACAACATACTACAACTTTCCAATCATTGATCTATACATTGTCTGATTCACTTCAGCTAATTCATCATTCTTGGATAACTTATGTCCTGTTGCCATTGGTGTGCTAACTATTTTTGACTCTTCTAATCCAAATGGCTTGAGTATCTCCTCGATGTATTTTGATTGCGTCACAAATATGCCATGTTTCAATTGATGTACTTGCAAACCAACAAAGAATTTTATTTCTTCAAACATTGACATCTCAAACGCATGTCTCATTTGATCAGCAAAATCTTTGCAAAGAACATCTTTTCCTCTAAATATTATATCATCAAAAAAGATTTTTGATATCAAAATGTCTTTGCCTTTTTCAACCTTGATGTACAAGTTGATGTTGTCATCTATTCTCTCAAATCCAATCTTCACAAAATATTTGTGCAATCTCTCATGCCATGCTCTAGGTGCTTGTTTTAGACCATAAAGTGCTTTATGTAGTTTGCAGACCATATCCTTATTGTTGTCATCAAAAAATCCTTCTGTTTGTGCAATGTAGACTTCCTCTTCCACTATACCATTCATAAAAGTAGACTTGACATCCATTTGGTAGACTTTGAAACCTTTGTAAGCAGCATATGCAAGTAATTTTCTTACTCCTTCCATTCTTGTAACAGGGGCAAATGTTTCCCCATAATCTAGTCCTTCTTCTTGTGCATAGCCTTTGCAAACTAGTATGACTTTATTTCTTGCTATCTCACCATTCTCATCAAGTTTGTTCCTAAACACCCATTTGGTACCAATTACATTCTTGTCAGCCGGTCTAGGAACTAGGGTCTAGGTTTTGTTCTTCTCAATCTAATCTATCTCCTCTTCCATAGCTTTATATTATTCATCATCTCGTAGTGCATCTTTCACTGTTTTGGGCTTAACCTCGCTTAACAAACATGATTCATTCCTTACTCTATTCCTTGTCATAATTCTTGCATCCTTGTCCCCAATGATTTGATCTCTAGGGTGATGTCTTCTTACATATTTGGTTAATCTTAGTTTGGTCCTTCTTTCCATGTTTGATCCTTTAGCTTCAGAGTCATTTTATCCTTCTTCATTTGGTACTTCATCATCTCTTTCATGTATACTATTTTCAAAATCAGAATGTACATTTCCTACATTTTACAACTCAGCTTCTAAATGTAGCTCAACATTCATTGGTTGTGACTTGGCTGATACTGAAATTTGTTGTTGATTCCCAACTTGGTTGGTAGTATTGTCTTCAATAGTCATTCCTTCATAGAAGTATAAAAAAGATCTATAATCTTATGGTTGTTTAGTTCCATCAACCTAAACTTCTACATGCTCATCAAAATTTACATTTGCACTCTCCACAATCTTGTTAGTGTTAGTATTCAAACACTTGTATGCCTTACTTCTAGTAGAGTATCCAAGGAATATGCCTTCATGACTATTTGCATCAAACTTTCCATTTCTAGTATCTTTAAGAATATATCATTTACAACCAAATACTTTGAAATATTTTTTATTAGGTGAGTGACCATACCATAGTTCAAAAGGTGTTGCACTTGTACCTTTCTTGACTTGAACTCTATTCAATGTGTAGATTGCAATGCTTACAGCTTCTCTCCAATACTTTAGAGTAACATTTTTCTCCATCATCAAGGTTCTAGCACAATCTATTACTGATCTATTCCTTCTTTCAACAATTCCATTCTATGGTTGAGTTCTTGGTGCTAATGTTGTCCTTTTGATACCTTTATTATTGCAAAATATCTCATATTCTTTTGATGTAAATTCACTTCCTCTGTCCAACCTTAGACATTTCAGACTCTTTCCTGTTTCCTTGTCAACTCTGGCCATATATGTTGTAACAGGAAATCAAGTAAACAAGAACCATAACTAATGCTAAGTTCAACAGAACAAAAAAACATTAAGAGGATAGAAAAGTTATGATGGGACTTTGAAACTCAAAACTACGAAATCAAGTAAACAAGAACCATAACTAATGCTGAGTTCAACAGAACAAAAAAACATTAAGAGGATAGAAAAGTTACGATGGGACTTTGAAACTCAAAACTAAAACATTAATATTCAATTGCTAATACAAACATGGCTCTCTAGTCGAAGACCAGAGAGCTGACTCTTTCCTCACACTTATGCTCTCTCCCTCTCGTAACTCTTTTCTTTCCTACTATCCTTTATATTCATTCGGTTACACTTTTTCTCTATTTCAAGAGATGTGAAGGTAGTTATATAACTAACTTATTTTCTCGATATTCCCATTCTCTCATGCATTTAACAATGCAAATTACAATGCTATTTTAATCACATTACAATGTAATTCTTTGGGATTTTAACCCTTTCACAACATGGTTCCATTAAAATCAAAAGGACTCAAACATTAAAATCTTATGAAATTTTCCATAATTGACATGAGTTGAGGTGCTCCCACACCATACTCCCAGGCTTGAAAGGTTTCCATGTCCCATGGAAATGCTAAAAAAAACTTCATGGGCATGCTTCTACTGCTTGCTCTGATGCTACAACAGACTCCCATCAATGGAGTGCTTGGGGGTTGCTGTCACGGTGTTGCTTCATGTCCACTTCGCAATGCTGCTACAACTCTGCCTCACCCAGGAGTCCTCTCACTGTCTCTCTCCCCAGGTCTATTGGCACACATGGACCTCTCGAACAGGCCCTTGGACCATCTCTATGACCCACATGACAGACTACTTGTCTGCCTTACTGCAGCTGTGAACTTCCACCTACAATCAAATATTGCATCAACAAACAACTCTCCATAACACTCTCCACCTTCTTACTGATTACACCACCTTTCACTCTTCTTATGTATTTTCTATCAGGTGCATTCATTCTCCATTATCAGTTTGAGATGTATGACCACCTCTACCATGACTATCATGCCATTTCAGGCACGCTTCTTCCACCATCGGCAACCTGCAGCTCTACCAAAAAAATCTTTCCTTTTTTACACCACCATAGTGGTCGTGGCTCAAGCATGAGCGTCTATCTCATCACCCTATCGGGTTCTACACTTCCATTCTCTTTGCTATCGGGTGTCTCCACTAAAACATGTCCTCTTCTCCATGATCGACTAGATGTTGGCTCTCATGCTGCAATCAAAATAGACGTATCAACTCCTTCACCCTGCGGGTCATTAATAAGCTATTAACAGTCACCACCTTGCCTCCACCAAACTTCAATAACCGAAGTTGAATCTCTTATGGGAGTTCACCACTGACATGCATAGACCAACTATCTGCCACCTTTTTGCTATTATCACAACTTTCTTCTTGTTCTCGGCTGCTTCCTTACTTCATGAAACTGTGAACACTATAAACACACACCATTACATTTCACTTGCATCGACTCCAAATACTCACATTGCTTTTCCCATGCGGTCCTGGTGTGAGTTGCATCTCTCACACACTCAAGAGCTTCTAGCTCTAATACCAATCTGTTGTAATAGGAAATCAAGTAAACAAGAACCATAACTATTGCTAAGTTCAACAGAAAAAAAAAACATTAAGAGGATAGAAAAGTTACGATGGGACTTTAAAACTCAAAACTAAAATGTTAATATTCAATTGCTAATACAAACATGGCTCTCTGGTCGAAGACCAAAGAGCTGACTCTTTCCTCACGCTTATGCTCTCTCCCTCTCGTAACTCTTTTCTTTCCTGCTATCCTCTATATTCATTCGGTTACACTTTTTCTCTATTTCAAGAGATGCGAAGGTAGTTAGACAACTAACTTATTTTCTTGATATTCCCATTCTCTCACACATTTAACAATGCAAATTACAATGGTATTTTAAGCACATTACAATGTAATTCTTTGTGATTTTAACCCTTTCACAACATGGTTCCATTAAAATCAAAAGGACTCAAACATTAAAATCTTATGAAATTTTCCATAATTGACATGAGTTGAGGTGCTCCCACACCAAAATACCACTTGAACATTTGAAATGCATCAAATTTTTGCTTCAAGAACATAGTAGTCATCATCCTTGAATAGTCATGTACAAATAGCATTATGTATTTGTCTCCTAGGTAGCTTTGCACTTCTATTGGACCACATAAATCTATATGGACTAACTCTAGTACCTCTTTGGAAGTGTATGTTTTACTCTTGAAACTAGACTTAGTCATCTTTCCTAGTTGACATTGTTTGCACATTGTATTTTCATGTTTCTTCAATTTAGGCAACCCTCTAACTTTCTTCTTTTTGCTGATGCTAATCAGATTGTCAAAGTTAATATGACACAATCTTTTATGCCACAACCACACATCATCAAGTCTAACAACAAGATAAGTTGCATCTTCCATATCTAGGTAAAAAAAGTTTCTCCTAGTTTGTTCACCTTTTCCTATTAGATTTTCATTAGTGTCATAAATCATGGCAGATTTGTTTCCAAATTCTACTTTGCAACCTACATTCCCTAACTAGGATACACTCAGCAAGTTGTAGTTCAATCGTTCAACATAGTATTCATTATCACATGAAATTTTCTTAGTCAGTTTAATAGAACCTTTTCCTTTGATTTGACATGGAGCATCATTTCCAAATCTAACACTATATCCATCATACTGAGTAAAAGTAATAAAATTACTTTTGTCTCCTATCATATGATGTGATCATCCACTGTCAATGATCCACTTGTCATTCTTGTTCACACAAGTTACCAATGATGTTGATTCATCCTCATCCTTATCTAATTCATCCTTCATGGCCACATAGACTACTTCATCATCATTCTCATCAGAATCTTCTTCAACAATGTAGCATATTTTGCCTTTGTCCTTGTAGTCTCTGCTATCATCTTCTCTTTTGTTTCTGTACTCATTTCTTTCTTTGTAATTTTTCTTCTGTGTACACCTTGCAGCAATATGTCCTACTTCATTGCAATTGATACAAATAATAGGAAGCTTACCTCTGAATTTACCTTTGCCTCTATGGAATCTCCTAGCTAGTAGTGCTTCCAGCTGTTCCACATCTTCCTCGTCTGTGTTGCTATCATTGGATGCATGCTTTCCTTTTCTACTCTTCTTCTTTGATGTCACCTCCTTAGTGTCTTTCATTGTTAACTTGGCCTTGAAAGTATATTCAAGGTTCTTAGGTCTATAGTTGTCAAAGTTTGACAATTCAAATGTAGTAAGTCTTCCCACTATTCCTTCAAAGGTCAATGCATTTCCTAGTATACACCTTAACTCTTCGATGGCTGAAACTCTAATGGCATAGATAGGGACTAGGGTTCTCAAGTATTTGTTATTGATAGTTTGTTCTTCAAATTTACCACCTAGACTTCTTATTGCACTTATCACTTCCTTCATTCTAGATCCATACTGAGCAACATTTTCACCTTCCTCCATTTTCATGTCATCAAACTTTCCTCTAAGGCTTTCTCTCTTTTCTCTCTAAACATTTTGATCTCCTCCATAGATATTTGATAGGGCTTTCCACATCTCATATCCTTTGATGTCATCATATTCAACATAACTGAGTGCAGAGGCAATCTCTAGCATTTCTTGATTGTGTTCCTTCATTTTCTTCAAGTCATCTGGAGTAAGGGGTTCAGCTAGTTCTACATGTTCTGTGTCAATTGAGTTTTTTTCATAATCACCTATTGATCCAAGGTACAATTTCATCAGACTCAGCTGTGCAAAAAAGTTTTCTTTCTTAAGCTTGGGGACTTCTCTCTTGGACATCTTGATCTTCTTGCTTCTAGTACCTTGAAACTAAATTAGTAGATGACTCTAATACCAATTGTTAGAAATGCTTTAGAATAAATGAGGGGGGGGGGGGGGGGGGCTGGTGGATGAATTAGTTATTCAATGTCTAAATGTCCTATTCAAACTTTTTCACTAAGTGTAGTGAGCCCATTCAACCATTTATTCATCCAAGCTTAAAACATTCATGTTTACCAAGTTACTGTAAATCAACATGCAAGCATAACACATAAAAGGATCAACACATAACATAGTGATTTACGTGGAAACCCAATTTGGGAAAAACCACTAGTAACATGATACTCAATTCTCACTCTTCAGAAGTGATGCCCTATGAAAGGATTGCCCTATTAAAGGGTTACAACACACTATTAAATGTGACCTTGTTAAGGGATTTAACCACCCTATTAGAAGTGGTCTTAGTTAGAGGAGTTTAGAACATTCCCTTGGAATGCCACCCCATTAAAGGATTTACAAATGGCTATTAAACCAACCTAAGTCCATAGGATTTTCATATCTAATACAATTGCTAAAGAGTATTAGAAAGTCTTTGACTAGATTTCAACATACAACTTTACTTGCAGATCTCGGATCACTCTTCAGCTCTTCACATTGCTTGGATTTCAATCTTTGCAACTCTTGACAGCTTTCCCTCCTTTCAAGCTTAGTCTCCTTGAGTCTCCATGCTCAATGTACCAATGCAATCATCTCTTTCTAACCACTTGTCGAAGTAGACCCTCTATTCTCTATTCTTCCTTCTCCTAGATGTCTTCTCCTTGACACCCTCTCAACCACTTCTCAATTTGGCACTCTAGTAGCTCTTGCTTCTTGGTCTATGACTCCTTAAATAGAAGTCTTGGAGTTCCTATCCTACTTGATTCTTCTATCCTTTCATTTCTCTTCGAATGGATTAGGTAGGATTCATTGAATCTAACCCTTATTTTGTTTTCTCTAGAAACTTCTTGAATAATCCTTTGAATTTTCTCAAAAATAGTTTACATAGGACTCTGTGCCACCAGCTCATCATCCTTATCCTACAACTGGTTCACAAAATTCAAGGTAACCACTTTTTCAACTCAAATTTAGTGAATCTTTGACATTTCCAATAATGCAACAGCTTGACACTATTGAAATATTGTGCTCGGCATGTACTATGTTACTCAGCACCAACTATGTTTTACTGATACTCGGCACCTAAATTTCACTTGGAACCTATTACTTTTCTTGGCACTTGAACTTCACTCAGCACACACTAGATTTTTCATTTTCTCGGCTCCAATTGAAAATTTGCTTAGCTTCAACTAGCTTGCTTGGCACCCACTAATGAACTTAGTTTAAGCTTTGTAGTCAACCTTTTTACAACTTATTCCTCCAATGTTTCTAAGTGTAGCCAACCTTTTTATCTTCAAGTATGTTATCAATACATCATTTAGCCATTGTCTTAATTGATCCATGCAGTTCATTACAATATCAGTAATGGAAGACATCAGTGACAAAATAATTTTCCATTTTCCATTTTCCACCCTCTCTGATAATGATCTGATTAGAACCACTCTTAAAATCAACCTTGGTAAAATAATTTTCTGCACTCAAACAATCCACTATATCATCCATCCTTATCATAGGAAACCTATATTCACCATGATCTTGTTAATATCTATAGAATCAACACACATCCTCCATTCTCCATCCTTCTTAGGTGCTAATACAATGGGTACAATACACAGACTCAAACTTTCTTTGATCAAATGTTTTTGCAATAACTCTTGCACTTGTCTAGTAAGTTCTTCATTTTATTTTCTCACTCAACCTCCATTAGCTTCTGTCACTTGGTCATCACTATCCTCTATCACTTGGTCACTACTACCACAACTCGGCCTTATAAGGATTACAAAAAAACACACTTGCTTCTTATTCAACCCAATTTTAAATTGTTTCCCATTGACTGCACAAACTTGAATAGTAGTACAATTAACCTCTTTTGGACTTTAAATCAAAGGCAACAATAGTTGGTTTCTTCCATTCACCCAAAGAGTATATTGATTCAATATTCCATCATGTATAACATATCTATCATATTGCAAAGTTCTACCCAACAAAATATGACAACAATCCATAGGCATAACATCACACATAACTTCATCAAAGTAATTTCCAATCCTGAACTTCATCACACATTGTTCACTTACTAGTACCTTATGTTCATCCTTGATCCATGAAACATGATAAGGTTTAGGGTGTCTCAACCTCTACAATTGTAACTTTGTAACTAGCTCCTTTGATGATGGAATTGCTGAACTTCCACTGTCAATAATCGCTTTGCAATATTTTTCAGCCATCTTACATCTAGTATTGAAAAGAATTCTCCTTAGGATAGGTTCATCATCAATTCCCTTATTAAAAAAGTTCTCCTTACCATTATATTTTCACCAATCTTAGGTCCACATGGTGAACTCTCAAGGTCTCCTTTAATCACATCATTTATGTTACCTAGTTCATTCTCACTAGAGTATCTACACTCAAAGGATCTATGCCCTTCTTTGCCACATTTGAAACAATTACCATGAAATACACCTCTAGAATAAGAATTAACTCTTCCTCGATAAGAACTAGTACCTCCTTGGTAAGAATTACCACATTTCCATTTGGTCTTGCCTTTGTTATCATTTTTTCACTCACATTTTCTCTTATCTTGTATAGAATTGTCTAATCTACCACCTTCTCTATGAGATCTACCTCTGCCTCTCTGAAATCTACCAACTATAACTCTTTGTGTTTGTTCATGCTCCTTCATCAAGATCTCCTCATCTTACTAGGCATATTGGTATGCTTCTTCCACACTTTGCAATTTAACAAAACTTATTTCATCTTTAATTCCAAATCTTAGTTCATTCAAGTACCTTACAGCTTTCTCAACCACATCATCTACATGTCCACATCTGATGTCCAATCTATAGAATTCTTTAGTATACTCTTTCATATTCATGTCCTTTTGTTTCAAATTTTGATCTTTCTCAACAAGATAACTTCTTAAATTCTTCAGAATAGCTGAGAGTGGGGGGGGTGAATTAGTTATCCAAGGTCCATATGTATAAATAAAACATTTCATAGCTTAGTAAACCCATAAAACATTTATCATCATGCATGCATCCATAAGATTTTGCAATCACTTAAAACTTCTAGGTTATTGTCAAATCAATTTGTAAGAATGTAAACATGAAACATAATAGATTCAACAACACTCTTGACATAATGATTTATGTGGAAAATCAATCTAGGAAAAATCATCAGTAACATGATACTCTTTTTCACTCTTCTAAAGTGATGCCTTGTGAAAGGCCAACCCTGTTAAAGGTTACAATACACACTGTTAAATGTGACCTTGTTAAAGGATTTCAATCACCTTATTAGGAGTGAGCCTTGTTAGAGGACTTTAGACCATTCACTTGGAATGTCACCTAGTTAAAATATTTACACATGACTGTTAGGTCAATCTTAATCCAAAGGATTTACCCTAGATTGATACAATTGTTAGAGAGTAACAATAAGGCTTGATCTAAAAACAACTTACAACTCCATTTGCAAATTACAAATCTATGTTTCAGTCCTCCATTCTGCTTGGGTTTCACACATTTCAGCTCTAATAGCTTGTTCACCCTTCAAGCATCCATACCCTTATGTCTTCTTTCTTAACATGCCAATGTAGACTCTCAATTAGGTCACTAAATGAAGAAACACCCTTGACTTCTTGTCTTCCTTAGGTTCTCACAAATGAGAACCCTTTGTTCTGACCAACCATCTTTATAAATAGAGAATTAAGATATTTTTCAGTTCATTCTCCATCATCCAATTTAGGGTTAGGATAGATTAGGTAGGATTCAATGAATCTACCCCTCATTCCATATCATTTCTAGAAACTTTTCCTTCAATCCTCTTTGAATTCACCTCAAAACAGTTTACCATCAATTCTATGCCACCAACTCATCAATCTTATCTTTCACTTGGTTCACACAATCCAAGAAAACAAATGTGTTTCTTAGATCCATTGAATTCACAATCCTTCTAATAATGCTAGCACTCAATATTAATTTGCTTCTAATGCTTGGCACATACTGCATTTCTTGACATCCTTTATAAAATCACTCAGCATAAACTAAAGTTTACTGGTGCTCGACATCAACTAAACTTTACTTGGCATGTATTTTTTTGCTCAGCATACACTAAATTAGACTTTTACTTGGCTTGAATTAATTTTTTGCTTGTCTTGCACTAACTTTTCTCAGTACTTACTATCTGTTAGGATAAACCACGGATAGAAATAAAAACTACATCCAAATATAACCAATAATAGAAAATAATAGATCACACAGAAATGAACACAAGGCACCAAGATTTAACGTGGTTCACCCAATCCCTGGGCTACATCCACCAAACAATAGGTCCGATCTTATTACAATCTAGTGATTACAACCTGATTACAATCTGTAATCCCTTATAGCTCAATACTGCCACAAGAACCAATTTCGCATCACAACATAAATAAAAAATACCCAACCCTAAACCCTTTTATACAAGTATCAAACCGCTTTAGGGTTATAATATGTTGTCCATAATTAGCCATAACTTTAGTGAAAAATATACGAATGAAGAATAGTACCAAAAATATTATGAAGTATGTACAGTACTTTCCTGATTAGTCACCACAATCTAACACTATCCATTCGGTCAAGCTTGGCAGACAAACTTTGTTTAACTTGTTCTTCTGAACTTGCTTAGTGTAACCAACCTTTACAACCTTAAGTAGATTATCAATGTACTATGATATCATTACCTTAGCTAATTCTTGTACTCCCCTTTTTTTATATCATAACTCAACCTTTTCTCTAGGTGCTATTGGTACATCTTTTGATCAAATCCTCTTCATCAATCAAATAGGTGATAATACTTAAATCATATAAGTTGTTGTCTTACCAACAAAAAGTAGGTGTGATATCAGTGACAAAACAATGATTGAAACACATTATCATACTTTTATGAATCTATTTTCAACAATCTCTTTATCAATACATCATCTACATGTCCAGATTTGATGTCCAATCTATAGAATTCCTTAGTATACTCTTTCATAGTCATGTCCTTTTGTTTCAAATTTTGACCGTTCTCAACAAGTTAACTTGGTAATCCACAAGAAGGAACTTCTTCTTCACCTTGTTCACCATTTTCAACCAAGTCTTGATCTTCACTTTTCCTCTTCTGTGTCTGTGAGTTTAAAAATACTCCCACCATAGTGAGGCATGACCTTTCAACCTAGTGACTGCAACCTTCACCTTTCTATTATTGGGAGTCCCTTCAAACTCAAAGAACTTCTCCATATCAGAGATCTGATCCGACACAATGTTGTGTCCAATTTTTCATCATAAGGACCAACTTCCATTGTAGGATTTGCATGCACCCTAGAAAACACTCTAAAAAATCTTTCCTCATCCTAATCTTCCTCAGGTTCTGGATTAGGATTTGGTGTTATTGCTTCATCATCAATCACATCATCAAGATGTGCTCCTCTCCTCTAGGTTGTCTCCACAAAATCTAATTTGGCTGTAATTTGTCTCAACATGTCCATAATAGTAGTGTCAACATTTCCTCTATCATAAACCATCTTTACAAATAGGTTCCTACAAAATTGTAATCCTCTATAAATTATAGGTCAAATATATAGATATTCCACCCTACAACCAAATCCAACTTAGGATTCTACATGATCCAATTTCCACAAGGATGAGCCTCAAGCTCTAATACCACTTCACACAAGGAGATTTTGAAGAGCTAGGGTTTGAGGTGCACCTTACTATCCAATCACCTTGTTGAGTAAACACAACAGAAGCAAAGAATAGAGAGAAAAATACCAATTAGAGAATGAACATCAACAATTTATTGATTCATTTGACTATTGGCATACATGCCCAACTATAAGGCCTTCTAGGTTATGACCAAATACAAATACAACTTCAAAATCTATGATCTAGCTTCAAATTCGCTATTCTAGGAACATTTTCTCTTAACTCTCTAAGTAATGCTTAACCTAAACCTAAACACCCTTGTTTATACTTGCTAAAATGACTTACAAAAGATTCTAGATCATTACATAATAGAAAGGCTGACCTTAAAATTGTCTAAACACATCCCAAAAAAAAATCTAATTTTTAAATTCATGATCCAAATTAATTACATAAGTCAACTCAAACTAAGAATCAATCACAGATAAACTAAGTCAAAAAAGGAACTGAGCATCAATAAATACTAGGTTCACTCAAAACATGAAGGAAAACTCAACTAACACTGGAGAACTCAACACATATAGGAACTCGACAATGACTGCAACTCAACAACCATTGGAACTTGACATTAACTAACATAATGAACAAAATGAGTAGGATAACAAGGTAACCCAGGATGCTCCTACATCATATACTAATTGGTCAACAATAATTGTGGTGCTTATCTATATAGATGTACTCAATATCAAAGGAATACTTGTAGAGATCTTTACAACTATAAAAATAATTAGATAGATTCTTATGATGGTTTTATTAACTATGGAAAGTGATAAATATAACATTGCCAAACTAAGTGTTTTCTTTTCCTCTTTATTTTGTTACTCTAGAAGATTAGTTTTTGATAAATTAATAAGAAACCAAAATGGGAATTGTCATATACTCAATATCAAAGGAATATGTGTAGAGATCTTTACAACTATGAAAATAATTAGATAGATTCTTATGATGGTTTTATTAACTATGGAAAAGTATAAATATAACATTTCCAAACTAAGTGTTTTCTTTTCCTCTTTATTTTTTTACTCTAGAAGATTAGTTTTTGATAAATTAATAAGAAACCAAAATGGGAACTACCCTAGAAACAAGAAAAAAAGACCGTAGAAAGTCACTTACAACACATTCTCATCCTATCCCCTTTCTTAATATAAAAAACCCCCACATTAATGTATCCAAAATTCTAAAACTACTACAACATTTAGGGTGGCTAATAGTCTAAGAATTGGAAATATACATAATCATACTAATGACCATAAGCATAAACAAAGAGAGTCCAATTATAAACTAAAATAAAATCCCGATTGGATAGAGAACTTAACAAAAATAAACATAAAATAAAACCAATAGAGCTATCTCTCTTTCTTCTCATTATCTAGTTTCTCCAGCAACATATGGAGCCAGTCATTTGCAAAGAATCAGTATAGGGACACCATGGTGTCAACTTCATTAGAGATAGAAAAACATACCTTTTACCATGGACAATGTGAAAGGTTGTGGCCATTGAGTGCATCACCTTGACTGTAAAATTGGTCACATCATTAAAACTTTGGTCAAGGTTATCATGTTGCTTCATAAGTTTCTTGATAGTCTCCTCCAATGCAATCATATCCTCATCCTTCCCATGAGTACCAATCACCATTGACACCTTTGGGATACTCCCTTCACCTTTAATTTTCTTTTTTCCTTTATCACCTTGATAGGCATGGGAGGTAATAGTATCTGGGTTGCCACCTCTAGTGATATTTGCTTGAGCAATGTGGGTATCATCTTTGAGAGTGTCATAAACATGAGAGGGCAAGGGTCTCACTTGGCTATCCATAGGGATAAACTCACCACTTGTCCAAGGACCTCCATTCATGGTGTCATCCTTAGCATTCTCTATATACCTACCCTGGTATGCATTCCTTTTCTACCTCTTGCTGGATTTTTAACTTTTTCCACTGCTCGTAGAGTTTGAGCTAATGATATACTCCTTCTCCTTAGGGATGTCCTACTTCAAATTATTTCTAGACCTCAAGGATATTCTCTTATCCACATCAAGCTCAAAATCAGCACTTACATCATTTTCTATTTTAATTTGTTGAAGCATTTTGTATCAACAATGGTGCTAGTCCCAACCAAAATATGAGGATTAGAAATAGAAGGTACACCAATGGGTATAAGGGGATAGATATCTCCATGTAAATTATAAATAACATGAAGGCTTGATGAAATATCATATAGGATTTACCTTCCTTTCTTTTTCTTCCTGACTTTCAAAAATATTGTCCTCCATAGAATGCAATAGAAGGAAGCGGAAGGATATGAGGTCCCTATTCCTAAAGTGATTCAGAATGGGAAATAGTTGTAGTAAAAAATAGGAAAATGAACTTCTAGTGTAATATAATACATGATAACATAACATACCTCCGCCCATGGTAGTAGAAGGGCTTCATGTTCAAACCCACCACACGATCAAACATGTTCTCCACTTGGGCGAAAACATTTATTCAGTCTAGCTTCATCCAAAACCCTAGTTTTCTTGCACCATTTACTACCTTCAAGGGAAATCCCACTCACTCTAGCAATGACATATTTATTAATCTCAAATGAAATCCCATTCAAAATAACACACTAGTCATCCCATGATTTAATATTTTGCATAAAGATATTCTTATCGTGCCCCTCAATGTATTTCATGAAAGAAATAAAAACCCCTTTGTGCAAATAAGTCCAAGCCACTTCACTATTTTTAAGGTTCTCATCAATATCACTTGGCTCAATATGAAAATTATTTCCACCCATATTATCACTCACCCATAAATCCACAGCTAGTTCCTTAGAGGAATATGACATAACCTTGCTTTCACTTGCTTAAAACACATAACACTTGATAAAGAAATTCATCATCCACTGCTCACAAATAAAACAAATCCTTAAAAACTTAAAAGCTAAGAAAAAGAAGCCAAGATCACAAATATCATTTGTACATGCGTAGATCACAATCAACAAGGACTAATAACTCCTACCGGTATGTCTCTATAAAGGGAAATAATGTCATCTTGCTTCAAAAATCCTCGACTCATTATAATTAAGAGAGCCTGTCTTTTCTTTTCTAAAAAAATCACATCAAATCCATCGTTGAAGATTGGGCCACCTTTTCAAATAATAAAGATAGTAAAAAATATAATATATGGCAATGATAACTTTAACAACTTCATTCAAATTTAAAATGTACTTTTCACCCACCCAAAAGTTGGTCATCCCAAAAAGGCCCCTACCAAGCTACCATGCATGAGAGAGGTGTTTTGAACCCATTAATTAAAATGTTCACTCTTTATAATATTTTGAATAGAGTCCAGTAATTTTTCCATGTTTATCCAAAGTTGTATGCCCATGGTGTCATGATCATACGTCTAAAGAGCATCTACCACTTGGTTCCCCTCACTATGAATATGGTGAATGATTACATTTTGTAATTGACTAATTTGGGCCTTTATGTCACTAACAATGTTATCCAATCTCCAACCAACATTTGTGCATCCCCTAGAAAACTCAATGATTACTTGTGAGCCACCTTCCACCACTAGCTGAGGCAATCCCATAGAGATGGAATTTTTAATTCCCTAGAATAAACCCATGGATTTTTCTACATTACTAGAGTTCATCCTACATCTTCTTTCATAGCTCAACATAGGATTAAATTGGTCATTCCTTATGACTCCCCTAACCACTGCAACACCATTATGGCTGAACCATCAAAGTACAGTTTGAACCAAGAAGGTATGGGGGTTTCCATTTAACAAGCTTCCTGGTCATAAATTTATAATTACAAAATCTGGAGACAAGGGGGAGAATTCCCTAGTTATCAACTACAACTTGATCCGCACTAAAGGGGTTTTTGATCTCCAATTAGGAAAAATTCCTTGATGAGATTCATCTCAATGTGAAGAGTGACAATAGGGGGGAGTCTTTATCTCTAAAGATATAATTGTTCCTTTCTTTGTAAAGTTTCCAGCAAACATAAGGTGGGATAATTTTCCATAGGGTCCTAAGGAGGGGGTGGCCAAATGGGAAACTCCAATTATATATAAAAAATTGGAGATCATAATTGAAAACCTAAACCAACCCAAACATGTTCATAATTCCCTTCTAGACCACTTTGGCATAAGTATAGTGAATGAGGAGGTGACAAATGGTTTCCTCCTCCTACTTACACAAAACATACTAGTTGACAAGTTGAAACCATCTTATTTTAAGATTATCAATAGTGAAAATATTTTCATGAAGCATAGTCCACTAAAAGAAGTTAATCTTTGGAAGGATACAACTATTCCAAACATTTTTCCATACCTCAGCACTGACCTAGGAATGCAGGGGTACGAATCCTCTCAATGATAGTCTAAAGCTCCTCCATAGCCCTGATCATATTTTGATCATGGACATTAGTAAATGACTTACGCCAATTACCATTGTTATCTACATAATTGTCCAACCTTCATCCATATATAGAGTTACAAAAATGTTTAATAGGACTGAAGTGAGAATGACTAAGGAGGTGGTATCCTAACCAATTATCTTCCCAAAATTTGATATTGCCTCCATCCCCAACAATCCATCTCAAACCCTTCCTTAGAAGCTTCTGGCTCTTGGTTATTTTGGACCAGATTTTAAATTCAATAGGAAAATCATTATTCAATATTTCCTAGGAGAAGAAGGTGTCCTTCAACTATTTAGTCCACAAAATCTTGTTAGTTTTGGAGGATCATTATATATGTTATTGCATTGCCTTATTGGCATATGTCTTCCAAAATGCAACCCCCTCTCTTATAACATAATTCATGAAGGGATATGTCCATTATCCATTTATTAATATAATAATTTATAATTTAAACACACACACACACACACACACACACACAAGAGTTATATATGGTGTTATCTTAGCTAGGGAGAATAAACACAAGACATAAATTACACCATTGGTAATATTGGTCATGGAAAATTTTAAGGTTATCTCTGATCAGAGATTTCCATCATTTTTATATTACATATAATATCAAGAGTATTGGTCTTCAGAATATGTGATATTCACCAAAACCCTGAGTAATGGTCTTTAAATATCAACACTTGATATTCACCATGTACTCAATAAGGCAATGATCTTCAACATATCAACACATGATATTCACCATTTTGATACATATAACTATTGCTCTACAAAATATCAACATATAATATTCACCAAATAATCTTTGAGTAATGGTCTCCAGAATGAGATGCAAGATATTCACCAAGTACTATGAGTAATGGCCTCTAGAACATCAAGTTGTATGATATTCACGACGTACTATGTGTAATGGCCTCTAGAACATTAATTTTCATAATATTCAACATGTACTAAAAAATGTTTCTAAGGTATGTGTACATATATTATCATAATTCTTATGATATAAACATCCACCATGCAAAGTATAATCTATTATGATATTGATGTAAGAGCATCCTGGGTGTAAGGGCAATCTTGCATCACCCAAAAATATTTTTAGTTTCAGCCTTTTCTATTTTAATTAGGACTAGTAGAAAGGGGGGTTACCATTTCTAGGAACTTACTATTTTTAGTAAGTTTTTCATATGAGGTTAGAATATCCTAATTTCAGAGGTGGATATTCATATGGATATATTTGCCTACCAGTTGAAGCTCAATACCATATCATGCATATTCATGGATTTATTACAGATTTTTACTTTGCAATTTTGGTATATAAATTTCAAGCTCATCGTTGGAGGCATTAAAGTGCCCGAATGAGGCCCAAAAACTTAACAAATAGGCACTTGTACAGATTTGATTCTATAGATCAGGAGTTGGGGTTTCTGAAAGGTGATTATAATAGCCAATCAGAGAAACAGTTTGAGAGATGTGGTCTTCCAAAGATGGGCCAATCAAAACATCCAAAATAAATGTCAAAGGTGCATTTGGCCAACTTTATATGTATTGTTATGGTCTATTAGCCTTAGGTATTAAGTTTGAATGTCTAGAACCTTCCTAGGTGACATAAATTTCCTATTTAAGAAATGCCCAAACATTGTCGAGGACAGCTTTCGATGATAGTTCACAACTTTGTCTTATAGATTACTATAATGGAGGTTCCCATGTGGGTTAGCATATTGTAATTGTGAATTCTATAATTCCACATTTGTAGTGATAATAA
Source organism: Cupressus sempervirens (assembly GCA_028749045.1). Lineage (NCBI taxonomy): Eukaryota > Viridiplantae > Streptophyta > Pinopsida > Cupressales > Cupressaceae > Cupressus > Cupressus sempervirens. The sequence continues at coordinate 830,659,874 of CM053792.1, forward strand.
GAAGCCCATATTTTGTTCTTGCAATTACTGTTGTTTCTTTGTTTTTGTTATGTTGTATGGTTTTAAGGGGAGCACCCTTCATCAAGTGGTATTAGAGCCAGAGTTCCTAAGTGTGTGGATAGATTGTTGACTGTAAGGTAGTTCACATGAGGACTGTGGTTTGGACTAAGCATGTAGACATATCACCAATTGTGAGACAGTTTGTACTAGGGTTTCAATGGAAGCATGAAAATGCCTCCACAAAGAGAGTGTGGTGGAAGAGTCGAAGGTGTTACACCTGAGGATTTTAGAACCCTTTAGAGGAAAATGCAAGCAATGCAAGAAAAAATGTGAAGAGGAATGAATCTTTCCATAAGAGATGATTAAGGCAAGGATGAAAGAGAAGAAGAAGGAAACACAGACCCAAATGGAGTAGAGGATTTTTTTAACCTAGAGGAGGCAAAGCATTTTAAAGTCATTTCTAGTATTGGAAAAAGACCTTAGTGTGATGTGATAATTGATGGTGGAAGTAATGAAAATTTGGTGTCAGAAATGATGGTCACAAATTTGATGTTGAAGAGACGTAAATATCCATGCCCATATCATATTGCTTGGGTGCAAGATGACCACAAGGTCATGGTCAGTGAGAAATGCTTAGTGAAGTTAAAGATTGGAAGCTACCAAGATGAGGTACTTTGTGATATCATACCTATGGACATATGTTATATGTTGTTAGGTAGGTCGTGGTAGTTTGATAGGCATGCTATACATGATGAGCAAGAAAATACCTACACTCTGACAAAGGATGGGGTGAAACATAAGTTGAAGTCATTGAAGGAGAAAGAATAAAAGGTATGTAGTGCTGCAAAAATATGTTTCGTTGATGGAAATGAGTTTCTCCAAGGTATGAAGCATTAGCATATGTGTTTTTCTATTATTCCAAATAATGGTAAAGAAGAAGTAGAGGAGGTACTTGGATAAGTTGCAAATATGTTGGGAGAGTTTTTTGATATTATGTCAGATAATATACTTGATGGATTACCTCGAATAAGGAAGATTAGTCACCAAATGAATTTGATTCTAGGAGCCAATTTTCCAAACAAGGCAGTGCATAAAATGACACATGTAGAAAGTGAAGAGTTGAGTAGACAATTTCACGAGTTGTTACAAAAGGGGTTAATTCAAGAGAGTCCAAGTCCATGTGCTATACCAACAATATTAGCACCAAAGAAGAATAGAGAATGGAGGATGTGAACAAATTCTTGTGCTATTAACAAGATCACTATCAAGTAAAGATTTCCATTGCTAAGGATGGATAATATCATGGACTATTTGTTTGGGGCTAAGTATTTCACAAAAATAGATCTAAAAAGTACATACCATTAGATTTGTATTAGAGATGGTGATGAGTGGAAGGCTTCTTTCAAGAAAAGGGTAGGACTGTATGAATGATTAGTCATGCCTTTTGGGCTAACCAATGCACTAAGCACTTTCATGAGGCTCATGAATGAGGTACTAAAGGAGCTTCTGGGTAAGTTTTTCATTGTTTACCTAGATGATATTTTGATCTTTATTAAGACATTGGAGGACAATTTGATGCATATCTGAAAGGTGTTTGATAAGTTGAGGGAAGAAAAGTTGTTGATAAACCCGACGAAGTGCAGTTTTGTAAAGAAAGAGTTGGTGTACCTAGGATTTGTAGTCTTAGCAGAAGGTCTAAAAATAGACCTTGAGAAAGTGAAGGCTATCCTTGAATGGCCTACACCAAAGATTGCTATAGAGGTAAGATATTTTCATCGACTAGCTAGTTTTTATAGAAAGTTCAAAAGAGGCTTTAGCAATGTTTGTGGACCCTTGACTAAAATAATGAGAGGGGATAGGAAATAATTAAAGTGGACTGTAGGATTAGATAAGAGTTTTAATCTGTTGAAACAGAAAGTTACAGAGAAGCTTGTTTTAGCACTTCCAAATTTTAATAAGTTGTTTCAAGTAGATTGTGATGCAAGTGGCACTACAATAGGAGCTATTTTGAGCCAAGAAGGTAGACCTGTTGCTTACTTTAGTGAGAAATTGAATGATGTAAAAATCAAATATTCTATATATGATCAAGAATTTTATGCTATAGTTCAAGCATTGAAGAAGTAGAGACACTATGTTCTTCCTAAGGAGTTTTTTTTGTCTACTGATCATCAAGCTTTGCAATGTTTAAATAGTCAAGGAAAATTAAACCAAAAGCATTTGAAGTGGGTTGATTTTTTGTAGAGTTATACATTTGTTTTGAAACACATGAGTGGGAAGTCTAATAGAGTTGTAGATGCTCTTAGTAGAAGAGAACTTTTGCTGACAAAAATGTAGATTGAGGTGGTTGGGTTCAAGGAACTCAGTAATTTGTATCCAAAGGATCTTGATTTTGGTGAAGGTTTGAAGGCTTGTATAGAACCTATTACTCTTGATAGGACAAAGTGGTTGGATTTCATAATCCAAGATGGTATGTTGTTCAAAGGAAGTTACTTGTGCATTCCAAGAAGTTCAATGAGAGAGAATCTCATCAAGGAGAAGCATAGTGGATCATTGGCTAGAGACTTTAGTAGAGATAAAATTATTGTTATAGTTGTTGAGAGTTATTACTAGCCACAATTGTAGCAAGATGCGAAGAAGTTTGTACAGAGTTGCTAACTATGTGAGATGGCGAAAGGAGTGAAGTAGAATATAGGGTTGTATCAGCCATTACCTTACCAGAGAAGCCATGAGAGGATGTCAACATGGATTTTTGTGTTGGTTGATAGGTTTTCAAAGATGACACATTTCGTTCCTTGCAAGAAGACTAGTGATGCTACTCATGTGGTAAAGTTGTTTTTTAGAGAAGACTACATGGTCTGCCAAAGAGTATAGTTTCAGATCAAGATACCAAGTTTGTTGGGTATTTCTGGTGTACATTCTAGAAGAAATTGAAGACAAATTTAAGGTTCAGTTATCACATCATCCACAAAGTGATGGATAGACAGAAGTTGTGAACTAGAGTTTGGGAAATTTTGTAAGATGTTCGGTTGGAGGCAAGCCAAAAGGATGAGATATGATTTTATCATAGGAAAAATTTGCATAGAATAATCTTGTCAATAGGAGTACTAGTAAATTAACATTCCAGATTATATATGGGAGTAGTCCTAGAAATGCTTCTAAGTTGTAACAGTTGGATAAAGGAGAGATAAGTAGTATTGAAGAAGAAGACTTTTCTAAACATTTGAAGAACATCCACGAGGAGGTGAGGAAGCACATTATAAAAATGAATATATAGTACAATGTTAAGGTAGATGTGAAGAGGAGGTATAAGGAATTTAAAATTAGAGATGAAGTCATGGATCATTTGAGAAAGGATCATTTTTCAGTGGGTATGTCTAATAAGATGGAGATGAAGAAGTTTGGACCGTACAAGATAGTGAAAAGGAATGATTTTGGAAATGCCTATGAAGTGGAGTTGCCTACTGAATTGAATATTTCACTAATATTTAACATTTTAGATTTGACAACATATTATGAAGGAGGTGATGGAGATGAAGTTGTAGAAGTGCAATGGATTATTCCAACAGCTAGTTCAGTTAGAAAAGAGATTCAAGAGATATTGGATAGTCATGATGGAAAACATACAAGGAAAAAAACTTATGAAGAATACCTAGTCAAATGGAAAGGGAGACTAGTAGAGGATTCATCATCGCTAGCAAAGGAGGATGTTAACCATCTTGGTTTTCCTCTAAACACCTAAGACATGACAGAGTCACTTCTCAAATTACCAGGTGGATGTTTGATGCAGGAGCATCTTAGGTGTAAGGGCAATCTTGCATCACCCAAAAATATTTTTGTTTTTAGCCTTTTCTATTTTAATTAAGACTAGTAGACCGAGGGGTTACTATTTTTGGGAACTTACTATTTTTAATAAGTTTTTCATATGAGGGTAGAATGTCCTAATTTTAGAGGTGGATATTCATCTTGGATAAATTAGCCCACCAGTTGAAGCTCAATACCATATCATGTGTATTCATGGATTTATTGCAAATTTTTGGTTTGTAATTTTTGTATATAAACTTCAAGCTCATTGCTGGAGGCCTTAAAGTTCTTGGATGAGGCCTAAAAATTTACAAATGGGCACTTGCAGATCTGGGCTTGTAGATCAAGAATTGGGGTTTATGAAAAATAGTTATAATAGCCAATTAGAGCAATGGTTTGAGAGTTATGATCTTCTAAAGTTGGGCCAACCAAAATTTCTGAAATAAATGTCAAAGGTGTATTTGGCCAATTTTATATGTATTATTAGGGTTTTTCAGCCCTAGGTATTAAGTTTGAATGTCTAGAACCTTCTCGAGCGAAATAAAATTGCCTATTTAAGAAATGCTTAAACATTGTCTAGGACAACTCTAGATGATAATTCACAGTTTTGTCTTGTAAATTATTGTAATGAACATTCCCATGTGGGTTAGCATATTGTAATTATGGATTTTTTAATTTCATATTTGTGATGATAATAAAAAGCCCATATTTTGTTCTTGCAATTATTGTTGTTTCTTTGTTTCTGTTATATTGTATGGTTTTAAGGGGAGCACCCTTCATCATATATGCATAGACATTTTAAGAGATCCATCATAATAGAAACTTATGGTGTACGATTGTCACCTTTCAATAATTTCTACAAATACAAGTAATATCATTGGGAAGTTTTCACTTCCTTATGATGTACAAATAGGGCATGCCCATTAAACCACACAATCACATGGATGATACCAAAAGTTTGCATGAATTCAAATATCCATCTAATTTTGATATGATCAAGATCTTCAAAAAATCAACTAATCATATACTCTATCTACTCCTTCGGATGGATGTGTTAGAATTCCTTTGAATCTGATATCAATCTCTCCTTTCTTTTTCTACAATAACATTCCTAGAGGAAAAGATCAAGTCATAGATCTCTTATGGTATTAAAGTAAAAGAGAGAGACTAATATAATACTCATGAATAATAAATATAAGTATTTACATCATCTTTCTTAATGGAAGATGCTTCAAATCCTTTACTCAATTCCTATGGCATTTCAATACTACTCTTTATTTCTTCATTATATATTCTTATATATTTTAACATCCATACCTATTCATTGAGAAGACACTCTCTATAACCACTCGACATGATCAACCACATATGAGTATCTCCTTATTAACCAATCATGGTGGGTCCACCTTTCCAATGTGGCCACCCACTAACTATGGAAGTTCTATGCTTTCAATTTTTCTTTATTTCCCTTGTTTAAATTTATCTTTATGAAATCACTTCTTATCTTGAGCTGACCATGATTATAGAATTTCTCCAACATTAGTTTGATGATAAACCCAATAAAATGTGTTATTTTCTAATTAGGTATTATAATCGGGGGTGGAGGGAGATATGGATGGACATGTCTTCAACACCCCTTCTCTCTTGGTATCACTTGATATAATTTTATCTCATTCAATTCCTTGTAGTGATCTCCTCAAACCTACTTGTTTATTTTATCATGTGACTAAGAATTGAGTCAAACTTGCATGTGATATTTGCCCATGCACCTAGGTAAGAAGCATTTCTTTCTAAATTATTGGTCTTCATAATTTGTAATGACAAAATTCTATAAGTCACTCTCAAAATTATGCGTTTAACCTTCACTCTCTTCCTTTTGTGGCTTACACTTTTAATTTTACTTCTTCAATAATCCCTTCTAAATTTCCTTCTTTTCAATACTTTTGTTTTCTTTTGTTTCCTCTAGCAATTGTCTCTATGATGATGTAGGTATTAATGATGCCAAAGAGTGAATTCTCTATCTAGATATGTGGATTCCTCTATATCCCCTTTGATCATATCTTAAATGATGCTCCTATATGTACCTTATTTGTATCTCCCCTCCTATTGGTGATAGCTTCTTGCTGATGACTCTATATCTTACTCACTAAATCATTTACATTATATTCCTTATGATAAAAAAAGATCATTGTCAACTTCATATTGATGCATATGTTCAATTCAAACATTAGAAATCATTTCCTCTAATGGAATGTCATGTATTGGATCAATCCAATAGAAATTCAAACTACATGAATGTCACCATAAAATACATAGGGAATAGGCTAGGAAGAGGATATTCTTTTGCACGTGATTCCTATATTATCAAGGCTATGAGAAGACCAATCAACGATCTAACAAATATTCAAGACATCATTGAGGCTTTTTCTGTCATGCTTGCAACTTCAAAAATCTCATGCCAACATGGTAAGAAAATTTATATTTTATTTGTTTGATCTCTTCAATGTATATGGTCTGAAGCTTCCCTCCAAAAGAGTAATATGAGATATCATGTAAACTCTATGATTATAGTCTTAGAAATTATTTTCATCTATGTTTATCATTTCCAATATGTTGATTGCAATACTTATGTTAATCCCAAGGATTCATTCCTTCTCTAATGCCATGTTATTTTTGGAGGATCATTGCATATGCAATCACATTGCCTTCTTGGTGTATGTTTTCCAAAGGGAAACTCCCTCTCTTATAGCATAATCCATGAAGGGATAGGGACATATACATTTATTATTATAATAATTTATTATTTAAATAGACACACATGCACACACACATAATAAAAACTATATATAACTCTAGTTTAGTCTCTTGAGTTTATCCAACCAAAGCTATCAAATGCTAACAATTATTACACCAACCAACAATGTTTTGGATCAATCTCCAACCAACCTTAGTCATAAGGTCTCTATTTAGGTCTCCAATTCTCCTGAGATTCAATCCTCCCCTTTCTTTGTATCTACAAACTTTATCCCAACTGAGGCTTGTCATTGATTTATCTTTAGTACTCAACCATAGGAAGTTGCACTATATATTTTTAATTATATCCTTGAATCTACTAGAAATTTTAAACAAGGATATAAAATAGACATGAATACCTTGGAGAGAAGGAAAGAGAAGGTGTAATTTTCCCATCGAGCTTAAGATCCTGCCTTTCCAACAAGCAAATTTTCTCTACATGTGCTACACCATAGATTTTTAGAACTGGCGAGAAACCTCTTTAATGGTGAGTGGTTGACCATGATAGGTGTCATGGAGGGAGGCCACATGATAATTAAGTTCCTTGGTCAGCTTCTTTTGAAGGTCTAGCTCTATGTTCAAGAAATGTAGCTTTCTTTTCTGGTAATATACATGTGTCATTTAGAAGCTACAACATATTGGTTCAAGAGACCTTTCCAAGCCTTAGCCTCATGGATTGAAGATAAAACATAAAGGGAGGTGTGACCAAAAAACTATTGGAGGACTTCCAAGGGAAGAGTAGTGAGCTCTCCCCATTCAACTAACACCATGAAGTTCCAGCCAATGATCTTCTCTATAATAATAAACCAATAGTGGGAAAGGGGGTCAACCTAGAGAAGTTCCCTACTAGTGTTGAAAAAAATCCTAGGGGAACAATTGACTAGTATAAAAAATTGAACCATATTAACAACCGCCATTATTAGCTAGACAAACCTCTCATCAAAACCAAGTTTAAGAAGGATGTAAATAGAAAATACCTTTAACCTTGTCATAGGATTTGGAGATGTCAAGTTTCATTGCCACACAAGGATTCCTACTTTTCTCCATGGAATGCAACACTTCATGGGAGGTTATTACTATATCAATTATCTATCTTCCTAAAACAAAGCCACTCTAAGAAGGAAAAATGAATCTATCAAGAAGAAATTTAAGATGATTCACCACCACCTTAGAGAGAATATTATTAATAGTGTTGTAGAGTCTGATAGGTTTAAGATATTCCATTATAGAAGGCTCTCCAACTTTGGGAACAAGAATAATATAAGTCTAATTTAACCCTCTCAATAGTTTTCCCATCCTTATGAAATCTCTTTCAACATCCATATCCAATCATACTTCACGGTCTCTCAGAATTCCTAAAAGAAATTTGTAAGGAAGCCATCCAACCCCGTGGCTTTGAAATCTCCCATAGAAAAGACAATATTTTTCACTTTCTCTTCACTAACCTTCTTAAAAAGATATTTGTTTATAACATCATTAATAACTGGTGTGATGAGTCATAGGAGAGAATCCTTGGCCCCAGTATCCTAAATTTGTAGCTGGTTGTTGTAGATATTCTAGAAGCACTAGCTACCCAACCACTAATATCAACTTCCTCAACCAATTCCCTATTATTTCCATGAAATATTTTAGTACATTATAGTGTTTTATTGTTATGTTTAGAGGCATATCTATGGAAAAAATTTGTGTTTCTATCCCCTTTAGTCATCTATTGGATGCAAGATCTTTGCTTCTCGTAAATTTCCTTCCTCCTAACAATCAAATTCCATTTAGCATGTCATTCCTGTTCCTATCATTGGATAGTCTCAAAGGTATCCCTATTGGACAAAACACCTTGGAGGCTCTCCAAATTATCTTCAACATCTTTCTTCTATAAAAAATTTATCCAAAAGAAGATTCACTCCAATCCAAAGCTTCCTTCCTAATGATGTCAAATTTCCTCACAATCCTGAGCATAGTAGTCCCCTCAACTTGTGTATTCCATCATCCAGTCACAAAAAATTTGAAATGGGGATGTGAGTGCCACATAATTTCATATCCATAGGATCTCCTCCTTCAAGAATTTCTAGAGAACCAACTAAATATAAGCATGCAATGATCAAAGATCATTGTTGGGAATGCCTAGAGGGTGGTGGAAGGAAGAATATTCCAACCCACATATATGATCACTCTATCAAGTCTTACTTGAAATATATTAGGGTTAGATCTTTTTTTGGACTAAGTAAAATAAGCATCTTGAAGGTCAATGTTTAGGAGATTATTTCTACTCACAAAGTCTGATAGGTCATACATGTTGTCAGAAAAATCCTCTAATCCACCCAAGTTTTTTGAGGGGTAGAGTGGGGTATTGAAATCTATAGAAAAAAAATGTTTCCTTTTCCATGGAGGATAATGGCCTAAGAAGCTTCCTCCCACACAAGAATCCTACCAAATCTATTGTTGGGGGCATAGAAATTGAAGAGAAGCCAAGTATGATCTTTATCAGTAAACTTTACAACTAGAAAATTAGGATTTATAAAGACCTACTTCTCCATAATCTTTGCAAGATCCCAAAGAGTTTCAATTTCTCTAGAGGCACCCACAACTTCACTATAAGAGAATAGAGCCCATGGTCATATATAGCCAAAATCTTTCTCAAAATTCAGCCTGGTCATTTTAATTTCCTTAATGAGAATAATGTACAACTTATTTTCAAAAATATTTTTCTTTAGAACAAAATTCTTCTTGAGCTATTGAATCCCCTCACATTCCATGAAATAACATTTTTTTTTTTTTTTAGTGTCTTCCAGGGTGAGTTGTATCTCCTATGCAATTTCCCATGCTATCACTTTGGTCCTAGCAGTTCCTATAGGAGGACTCTCCAATTTAGTTTTTGAACCAAAATCAACATTCACTGTACCCTAAGATTTCCTATTAGAAACCTTCTATCCACCTACAGAGGGGGAATTAAATATTGAAGAGCACAACCAATCTTGATTGTGAAGGTGACAACAAGACTGGAAGAGGTGAGCCATCTAGAAGAAAGAACTAGACCCAACAAGGATAAGGGAAAATATCATCTAAAAGTGTGAAGCCTAAGAAACCAACTTGTCATTATTGTGGTAAATCAGGTCATATGTCAAATCTATGTTGGCATATAAAGGTTGAAACCAAAAGATATAATACCTTCTACGAGTATTGAAAAACATGCCATCAGCATAGTCACTCTTCTCAAGAATGTAGATCTCATTTAAATAAGAAAAGATTCAATGGGTATGGTTACTTCTATAAAAAGTATAGTCACACAGACGAGGTCTAAAGATCAAGAAAATGTCAAATCCAACAATATTAGAGAACCTCTAGTCCCTGTTGGAAGAACAAGTTCAATAAACATAAATTTTAACCTGTGAGAACACATAACTTACAATAAATTATTGTAAAATGAGAACCGATCAAAGAAACTACTCAGGACCATGGAGAGGAACATGTATTACCTGTTACTATTGTGGAAAGGTAGAGACTATAGATAAAGAAGAGAAGCCCAAGTGAAAAATATGGGTAACATGGGAAAGAGAAGATTATGGATAAAGAGGAAGTCGAAAGAGACTTCAACAAAGTATGGGAAAAGAAGGCCAATGAGAGCAAAGCAGATAAGACAATAGATCAAGAAGAGGATCCCAAGTGAAAAACATGAATAACATGGGAAAGAGAAAGATTATGGAAAAAGAGGAAGTTAGAATAGACTTCAACAAATTATGGGAAAAGAAGGTCAACGAGAGCGAAGTGGCCAAGTCTATAGAAGTTGGAAGCTTATCAGTTGAAGGTGAGTCTTCCAATGAAAACCAAGCTAATTCAATATTAGAAGAGGTTGTGTGTGAAATAAAATATCATTCACTTTTCCCCTACTCAAAATTGGTAAAAGAATACAAAAATGAAGTACGAGGAACCTGTGATGAGACAAGAGTGTGTAAGGATTATGACCATTGTTGCATGAGTCATTGACATTAATTACAGAATGATTGGTAGGTAAGAATTTTGTTTTTCATTGTGAATTAATGTTAAACTTTAATAATTATTTTTTGAAGGGTATAAATAGGTTAACAAGGTTTAACTAACCACTTTTGAAAACTCAAACTCTTCAGCTAAGAAAAATTTGTGGAAAAACTAGCTGAGAAATTATGTGCCATTCTACCCATGAATAAATCCCTAACCTAAAGATGAAAAGTTTATAGCAAGAAGAGAAGATCAGTTTCAAAATAGCACAAAAGGCATCATGGAAAATATTATTTACAAGGTTGAGTTGATTGTAAACAAAGAATTTGATGAGATAGAGTATGCAATTACCTCACTAATGAGAGACATAGGGAACTAGACAACAACACTATCCTCACTTCATGTAAATGTGTTACTAATTGAACATGTGAGTGCATATTTAAAGTCCAAAATCATGGATTTATGAGTAATTTTTCTTTAATGAGGTATTATATACATTCATGGAGAATGGAAGACTGAAGAAGGGATGACAAGACCTACTGAACATCACACTGCATCATGCAATAGACATTCCCAACTTCATTTTGGAAGACTAGGTTCAACTTGTAGTAAGAAGATTGCACAAAGAATACATATGGCTCAAAAGACCCTACATAATCACGCAGAAAGTCTTTAGAGGGTAATAGGTTTCAAACATATAAGAATGAAGCTACAAATAGGAAAGTTCACACTTTGTGAAGTGGCTAGAATGAATAGAGAAAGGAATGAAGGATAGTCATTATACATCAATGATATAATAGACCTTGAGATGAGGCTATTTGTTACAATGGTTATTGCATAATGAATCTACTTTTATAGCATGCCAAACAATGAACCCTATGTGATACATGGAGCATACTAGATTATTCACAATGATGCCCCACTTGACCTGAGAAGAAGTTTGTATGAGTGGATAATGAGGAATCTAGATAAGATAAGGGAAAAACACAAGAAAAAAAATTTAAGTATGGACCTATATTGGTATGTATATTCTTCTATTTTAAGTGAAAATACCTTGGATAGGGTTTAGTTAACTAGTTATGGGATAGGTCCATTTCTGAACAAATTTGAAAAATCTATATGATGTTGGAAGATAATAAAGATGATTTGTTCAAAAAATATTTTAATAGATTCAGGGAAGTGATATGGAGAAAAGAAAGGATACACTTTACTCTTGTAAAGGAGTATAATAATAAGGTTTATTTTTTAAAGCCTGGAGAGATACCTACATGATACAAACTATGAACCCTAGAATACAGTAACTTAAGCACTTTAGTATGAGATGACAAGGAAAGAGGCTAAATCTTGTATCAAATTACTACTGTCAATTCTTGTTGATCCCAAGCTATGAATGTGCAACACTAACACAAAGAGAAGGAGTGCGATCACCAAAATTGAGAAGGAAATAGATGAAACCATAAAGGAAGAAAGGAGGGAAAGAAAAAGGAAATATGAAACCAAACCTCAATCTAGTTCAAGAAAAAAGAAGAAGGTTATTAGTGAGGAGACACCAAGCCCAAGTAGGCAGGAAGGTTAAGAGATAAATGTCAACTCAGAAAGAGAGTCATCCTCACTTGAACTAGAGTAGAGTGAAGAGGATATGACCAAGAAGAGGAGGAGAGAAGGTGAAACAAGGAAGAAGCATTCTCCTATTCAAAGGAGATCAAATCTTTCCATAGATGAATCATCATCAAGGATGAGAAAACCTATAAAAAGAGGCAGTAATTCAACCTCTCCACTTTCAATTGAGGATATAGTAAATGATATAGTTAATAGTGGAAACTATAGCACAATAAAGTATAGATATTCTCTCGTGAGTGAAAAGGATCAAAATGATGCTATAAGCATTGTACTACTTAGTATGAGAACTTACAAGAGGACACCAAAAATGATGAAAATTGTGGTGCTAAAAGAGTTAGTGCATATCATTTGAAAAAGATGGCAAGAAGGAATTGCTAAACTCAAAGAAATTAGGGATGATGCATTGACTAAAGTCAAAGCATAATATGTTCCATTAGAGATGGAAATATATGTGGATGAATACTTTGAAGAATTTGGAACTCAAGAAAATGTTACACTAATAGTTACATGAGGAGAAAAGGAAGTATTTGAATTTGTAGTTAGAAGATGGAATTCCATAGAAGAAGAAATAAAACTAATATGTGCTCAAAAGAAAAGTGAGAAAGCCAAAGCTCAAACTTTGGAAGATCCAAAAGGGAAGGGCATTCAGATGTAGGAGAAGAAGAAGAAGATTATGTCCATTAGATCTACTAGAGAAGTTGAGGTAGAGGGATATGTTGAACAACTTCCAAAGATACCTGTTGATTTTAACCCTCTTACATCACCTAGGAGAGAAGAGTACACAACCTCTTATAGTGGAATTATTCCAGAGAATCAGAGATAACCCCTAAAATAGAAGAAGACAAGGATGCAATATATGTGCTGATATTGCAAGGAGATAATATAAGCATAGAAAAGAAGATTCCAAAAAATAATATCACTAAAGTTGTACAGCAAGAACCAACATAAGAAACTAAGAAATAGGAAGATGACCCACCGGTCAAGAAAGATGCTCTAGAAAAATCCAAATGGCTATTAGAGTCACTTAAAGGCTTCAAGAATCAACTAATTCCAAACTTATAAAGAGGGCACTGTAGCTTAAAAAGAAACTACCATCAAAAAGAAAGATGAAAGGGAGGAAAAGGATAATATTTTCATCCCTATCATCATCATCTTAAAGCTCCAAAGATGAAGGATCACCATTTGAGAAATATTCTCAAGAAGTAGAAGACCCTGAGAAAATTCAAGAAGAATTTGATATAAATGCAAGGAAAGTAAAATAGATGAGCAATAAAGATATTGATCACCATCATCAATTAGTTTGTCTGCTCAAAGAAATCAGTCAATCTCACTTGAAGTAAGCACAAGAATAAACATTGATCAAAGAACAAGAATTCATCAAAGGTCTACTAATTGATGATAAGTATGATACAAATATAGATCTCATAGATCAAATTGAGAAACAACTCAAGATTACAGATATCAAGGAGTCAACTGGTGAAATATCCAATAGGAAACAAGAGGAGAAGCTTATGCAACTCACTAAGCACTACACAAAGAAAATTGCAAGAGAAAAGGACATTACAATAGATTTTCTGAAGAATGTTTCATCCATTCTAATAAAATGACAGATTCACAAAATGATATGAGAGATTTGGATGACACTCTAAAAAGGGCTCATAAAGCAATACAAGTCACCCAAAAATCATTTGACATAACAAACTTTTCAATAATTGAGTATATAGGTCAGATCCAAGATAAGCTACATCTAATGAACAGGATCACTGTAGACCAATACAAGAGAACATCTACACTCTTTGAGTTGTAATTCTTTCTATCCTTAGTGATAGGAATTATCCATGGACATATACAAGAAGAAGATAAAATTCTATCCATCAACCCCATGGATACCATTGAAGATATGGAGAATCAACTACCAGAGATCGCAAGTCTCACACTGATACTTAGGAACATACACCAGTCATGGAAAACACACTTGGATGCTACAAAGACAAGATACTTGAATATTCTATGACACCTTTTCATTGATGATAAAAAGGGGGAGATAATATAATTATTGAAAAGGGGAGATGAATTTTGAGAGAGATGAAGTGTTAAGAAAAAATATGGAGAAGATAGAAGAACAAGGGTAGACAAATAGAAGATCATGCAGAGACAAAGTATAACATGAGGAGATAAAGTGACAAGTAAAAGATGAAGGTGATGATGAGAGAAAATATGAAAAAGGGGAGGTGGCCCAAAGAGGGAGCTAAACATACTAAAAGGAAAATATAAAATAAAATGAAAATAAAGCTATGTATAGATGAACGAACATAGGGGGAGTCACAAAGGAAAGTGACAAAGAAATGGCCAAGTCCATTTACCAGTAAAGATTCTATTGGTATCAATCCCATAATAGATGAAGTAAAAAGGGGATCAAGATCAAAAGGATCATTATTTTTTTCATCAATGCCAAAGGGGTCTTGAGTGTTGACTCTACTAATCTCATTTCTATTACAAAGGGTAGTTGGTGTTGTAAATAATTTACACACCAAAGTGTTGTCATTGATTGGAATCACTTAGGTGTCTCAAGTTGTTTGTGAACCACTTGTTGATGGAATTTAAATTTTGAACTCACTAGTTTTAGTAGGATAATTTTATAAGGTTTTGATACCCATAAATATAAGATATCATACATCTAAAAAATGGTGTGGATGTTAGCTTGCACATGAAGATAGACAAGTACGTATGTAGAGAGACAAGAAGTATGAGCATATGTGCTAAACTAATTTGAGAAAAGAAGGGAATGAAGAACAAGTGATGTTAAATAAAGAAATGAGATGAAAGACTATATCAACCCAAAAACATCTTTTTGTGCTATATACATGAGCAAGAGGATATAGAGAAAAATAGTGATACATATACTATTTACATTATTGCCTAAGAAGAAAGGGAAGATCAAATTATCTTCTAAAGGTATGCACTAGAGATCTATTAGGAAAGGTGTACTACATATTCTAGATCACATTTTACTTCTCCCTAACCATTGTAATCATTTAGTAAGATATTGTTTGAGCCTAATTCAATATCAAGCATATGATAAATCCTCTTACAAGGTGCCTCTTTGAAGGAGTGTTAAAATCTTTCTTAATAGGCTGATTGTAATCATAATAGGTTACATAAATTGTTAAATAGATGTGTTCTATAAAGTAACAAGCTTTACCTCTTAATTGGGTAACATTTTATTTGTTGTAAAAGGCTGCTGGGTATATTATCCCCACTATGGTTTTCATCCTCTCATCAAGGGTTTCCACATATAAAATATATGTTTCTATTGATGAATGCTTTTTTATGTGAGTTTACATACTTCTATTTGACTAAATTTATAGTTTTTTTGGTGTTTAAGTGGTTTCTATTCAATGTATTTGAAATGGTTAAGTGAATAACTAGTTTTGGAGGTGGTATTGATTCAGCAATGCTCTCAATGCTAGTTGGGACCAACACCCATGTCCCATCTCCCTACCAAATTTGTTATTTAGTCTAATTAGACATATTAGGAAAAGTAGTATAATTCATGATTGCACCAGATACCTCCTACCTTTTGTATGGTTTTGATACTTATGGGAATTGTAGGGTTGGGAATTCTATGTATTATGTAGGATCCCAAGGAAGTGCAAGGCATCATGGTTGGGTAGGAAAGAATCCCAACCATGATTTTATGTATTTTTTTTATCTGTTAGTGATGATTAAATAGTGAGAAGGACATACATCACAACTTGTACTTATATGTGGATTAAGCACACTTACATAGATGAGATTATGAATTCTTAATATATTATGATGTAACATTTGTTTGACTTAAAATTGTTTTGAAATATTATGGTGACAATATGGGCATGAGGGCTTAGGTTACATAAATGGAAAAAGTGGATCCACTAATCTATTATAGGTGAATGATGAGTACACTTGGATGACTTACTCACTTAGCGAGCACCACATGTTGGATGGTATGTATGATTGATTATTTTTTATATTCATGATCAAGATGTGATTAAAGGGGAACATTGACTCTTGTTATTTAAATTAAAATATTATCTCCTTGAGTTTAACATTGTGAATGAAATAACATTATTGTGAGTGTATGTGTGACTATGATAGGAAGTAGATATGAAGCATCTACTAACATGGTCAATTCCATGAGATAACAAGGTATAGTAAGTAAGCACAATTATGTGTTTACTTTCTTTTGCATTCCAAGTATATTGCAACAACATATGTATTTTAAAACATTGAGATAAGATAAAATGTTATTTAATTTTATTTAACTTATGATATAACATGGATTGATACTAATTTAACATCTTACTAAAGAAATTCAACTCTTTGTTTTCCTACTTTGCAACTAATGCATGTGAGTAAAAAGGACGAGGTGAAGGCCATTGTTGATAATATGCATATTTTGGTGGATTAGGCTGTTGACCTGATAAAGACTTCTTAGCTGGTTGGTTGTTGTTCTTTTACTATTCTTTTGTTGTCTTTTCTAGCTTGGACGTTCTTTATGGAGGTTTGTCTCATGTTGTCTTATGCTTCTTTTCTTTGATGTTTATATCTCTTTTTTTATCTCTAGACTTATGTTATTTTGTAAAGGTTTCAGGTCCTTTAAAACCTATTTTTACTTAATCAAAACTAATGCATGTCTATGTTTGTGGTGGTTGTGATCTTTAATGGAGACAACCATGGGAGGATCTGACCCTAGACCCCCTAACTTGTTCTTGGTTCTTGACAACTAGTCAATGCCGAGGGAACCCCTAGTTTTTTCTAATTGCGTTGACATCCCTCTTGCCCCTCTCATGTCAAGCTGTGAGAGTGATGATCTTGATTTTTAGGAATCTTTCCTATTGAAAGTGTCTCCCTAGGCTATTAGAAGATGATGGAATGAGATATTTGTGGGGTGAAGTACTAAAAATAAGGTTGATCTCCCAAAGGTGGTTATGGGTGTGAAAGGACCTACAATATTCCTCTAGGATTCTTTGACTGAAAGCATCACTTCCTCTTAATAAATTTCCTTGGTACAAAGGTTCCAATCTTTCATACCATCAATTGAGATGGTAAGGAAATGGAGTATCCATTTGAAACTCAAAGGTAGTGTGGTTGTTTTTGCAATAGTTGGAGGACTCTTCCAATTTAAGTTCATTAGAAAGAGTGATGTCAATGTTGTGCTAGCAAGGTCATGAGCTATGGAAAGCATGACCTTTTGCTAGAAAAATGGAAACTAGGATTTGAACCAACAAAAAATTTACACTATTTGGCCCTGGCCTAGGTTAGGATCATAGGGATTCCCCTTAATTTTTGGGATGAATGGGTTTTGAAGGGAATAGGAGAATCCTTGGGCCATTTCATCACCCTAGATGAGGTTACTAGAGCTCGTACTCAACTAGTGTTTTTTAGGATTTTGATCAATTTATTGTTAACCAACCCCTTCCCACCTCCATCTCTCTCAACTTAAAGTGGGGTAAGAGAATCCATGTGTTGGTTTATGAGAATGCAATTTTATTTTATTAAAAATACTCAAAGTTTGGGCACATGGACCTAGAATGTAAATCTTTCATTCAAAAGGACAAGAAAAAAGTCTATTCCATCAAAATTTCTAAGATCATCAATATTGAGATGGGTAAAGTGTGTACCCATGAGACATGTTCTAAGCCCACACAAGTGGCCTTTCCTTAGGTGGAAAAAGTTATGATAACTACCATGGGAGAAGGTGAGAGATACTCATTTCCCATGGAGATCAATGATCTTTTGCAATCCCCAAAAATCACCTAGGATCGAGGGGAAATATCCACAGAGGATGGAGAAATTTGAGATACTACCTAGGGATAGAGAGAAATAGCCATGGAGGAAGGGGTTCTAGAAAAATCCATGGTTATGGTTATGGATATTACTATGAAGGAGAATGATATTTTGACAATATTTGACACCCCTAGTGGGAATGACACAGTAGAGAAACTATGGGGAGATTCTCTTGTTGGCTTTCCTAGCTTGGTCATGAAGGCCAAGGATGAGATGCTCTTTGAGGAGGATAATTTTGTTTGGGAAGAGGAAAAAAATTGTCAAAACCCCAATTCGAATGTGGGAAGTGAATCCAAGGTGGGATGACCTAATAAAATATTAGAGAGAACTAAAGATACAGATATAGAAATTGCTAGTGGAAAGTAGTCCACTTTGGAAAGATCCCAAAGGAGAAGGAATAAATAAAAGTCATCTCCTAGAATACATGAGGATTGAACAAACCATAAAATAATTTTTCTATCAAACAATTGTTTCTCATTAATAAAGTGGACATCTTACTCTTGTAGGAGTTAAAGACGAGGTATGATAATATTCCCACATTGTTAATAACATTTGGCCTATAGTAGATTTACACTATGTGGAAGCCAATGGTGCCTTTGGAGGTATTACAACTCTTTGGAACTTGAGTCTATTATTAGGTATGCTCATTTCACATTCGCAAAATTTCCTTACTATCATGTATGATAATCATGATTTTTCCTGGTTTTTATTCAATATATAAGCCCCCAACTCTTAGTCTATGAGACTTATGATGTTGGAGAAAATAACTAATGCTAACATGCCTTTTAATGATTTTAAAACCCTCTATATGAGAGATTTTAACACCCTACTCTTCCCCTCTAAGAAATTGGGTGGGTCTTTGGACTTTAGTGATAGTATGATGGGCCTGACTAGCTTTATTAGTAGGAATGAATTTATAGTCTTGGAGCTCATGCAAGCTAAGTTTACTTTATCAAATAATAGGAAATAACAAGATCATTTTTAGGTATGTCTAGATACAGTGTTGTGCTCTACGAAATGGGATCTCACCTCTGCCTTATCCCTTCATGTCATCCCCCATACTTCCTTGAAACACTCCCCTATCCTTCTACTTTGGAAAGAGAATGCTTAGAAGGGACCATGTCCCTTTCAATATGAAATAATGTGGCACTCCCACCTTGAATTCTGAGACATGGTGTCTAAGTGGTGAAACATTAAAGTTGAAGGAATGAATATGTTTCAATTAACTACGAATTTGGAGAACCTTAGGAGAGAGGTTATTTCATGGAGTAAAATCTTGTTTGGAAAGATTTTCAAGTAGAAGGTGGCCATTTAAGAGAACCTAAAAAGGCTACAAGTTAACATGGAAGTGGGGAGGACTACTATTGAAAATAACTTGGAGGAATACAAATGGAGGAAAAATGGAAGGAAAACATTATGCAGGAGGAATTCTATTGGAAGCAATGCTCTAGAATTTATTGATTGACGGAGTGAGACAAAAACACATCATTCTTTCATAGATCAATATTGGCCCACTGTGAGAGAAATATTGTTACCACCCTGCTTGATGGCAATAATACCCTTGTCTCCAAACCTGAAGAGCTTAGAATTTGATCTACCCAATTCTTTGAGGATACTTTGGCTTCCTAGAATATGAGTAGTGATGGCGAGGTCAGGGAGAACCTACTCAATACCTTGCTTACTATGTTAAAGAATGTTGACAATGAGCTTCTCCTTAGCTTAGTCTCTAAAGAGGAGGTGATGGTGACAATATTCTTAATGAAATCTTACAAAGCCCATGGCCTTGATGGCTTCCACTTACCTTCTTCCAATTTTTTTGGAAAGTCATTAAAAGAAACATCACCAAAGTTATTAGGGACTTTATAAGAATGGGGAAATTGTTGAAAATTTTAAACAAGATGTTTATTGTTCTGGTCCCTAAAATTTGAGAACCTAAGAGTCTTATGGATTTTTGACTAATAATATTTTCTAACATGATTTACAAAGTTTTTTTTCTACAATTATAACCAATCACATCAAACCTCTACTAAATAGATTTATAAGCCCTTCTTATAAAGGCTTTTTTCTAGGATGAAATTTGTTGGATGCAACTATCTCCTCTCATGAGACAATTCATTCTATAAAGAAGAGTAGGAAGCCTAGGATGGCTCTTAAGATGGACATCTCAAAATTTTATGTTCATATTAATTGTTACTTCCTCTTCAAAGTGATGGAGAAGATTTGGTTTAATAGGAAGGTCATTGAGCTTTTCAAAGTCAAGATCAACACAATTCAGTTCTCTATGATTTTCAGTGGTCCTCCCTGGGGTTCCTTGTTAGCATGAATGCTGGTGATATTCCTTTGGGGGAGTATCTTAAGAATTTCTAGAGCATGTGGGAGAATTCTCTGAACTATGTCTATATTGTGTCCTAATGAAGTGACTAAGTGCACATACAAAGAGTCAAAGATATGTAGAAGATATGTTTGATTTACAAAGAATAGTATATAGACAGAGTACCTGAAAAGAAATTTTTGATGTTTGGATTGTATCTCCTAATAAAGATAAAATCATGATATGTGTAGTTAGATAGTGACAGTAGACATCTTGATGATGAGATCAGTGAGTGCGCAAGGTCAGAGGTTGCATGTGTAAGAAGTTGTAAAGATTGTGAGCCAACAATGTTGTGTAATTGTAAAATAATTAATTATCTTAAAGAAGTCTTATTATAATTAAATAGAAAGCCTCAAGGCTAAATCAAGAAATTATTTTGAGGATATGGTATAAAGAAAGGTTATTTTCCTTTTGGTGAAGTGTTTATTCAAATGTGATATGAAAAGTATTTGGTAATGCAAGTAAGAGATCCAAGTGATTATTGGATGTAAAGTTAGAGATATGGTATCAATATTAGAAGAGGAAGTCCAATTGACATGATAGAGGAACTACAAGTACAATTCATTTCTATTGTTTTACAATGAAAAATATAAAGATCAGTTGAATAGTGATTTTAGTGATTTTAGCCCTAAATTTGTTTGGATAGTGGGTCTATTTGCCTTCTACAACTTCTAACAGGGTTGGCACAACTCTTTACAAGGATTCAAAGTCTCTTAATAGAGACTGATATGTACTAAATACATTTCATTGGCTCCCAATAGAGTCTATCCTCTAACAAGGAACATTTA
Organism: Cupressus sempervirens; assembly: GCA_028749045.1. Classification (NCBI taxonomy): domain Eukaryota; kingdom Viridiplantae; phylum Streptophyta; class Pinopsida; order Cupressales; family Cupressaceae; genus Cupressus; species Cupressus sempervirens. The sequence continues at coordinate 830,681,048 of CM053792.1, forward strand.
TATTAGTACATTATTTTGTGAGTACCATCCCCACTAGGGTTTTTCCTCTGATCAAAGGATTCCCTAGTTAACATATATGGTGTTATTGTGTATGAGTATCTTGCTATGGTTGCTGATTATATTGTTCACATGCTTTAAGGTTAATAATGTTGAGAAGTTCTATAATAGTTGTATAACTAATTCACCCCACCCCCCTAGTTATATTGGTGGACTTTACTTTCTAACAATTGGTATTAGAGCATCAGGTCCTTGAAGAGAAAACTTAACAACTTTAGGAGATAAATGGCGAGTCACTTAGAAAAATAAAGTCCTAAATTTGATGGAGTTAATTATGATAGTTGGAAGGAGAAGATGAAGACTCATTTGTAATGTATAGGTCTAGGATACTGGCTTTCGACAAAGAATGAAAAAAAAGTTTTAGAAAAAAATAATCTTGAGGAATTTAATGAACCTAAAAGAGATCTATTTACATGTAATATGCAAACCAAAGAAGAATTAATATGAGCTCTTCCTAAAAATGAATATAGTTAGGTAAGATATTTAGAAACATCCAATAAAATTTGGAAGGCTTTAGAAACTACTTTTGAGGGAGATAAGCATGCTAAAAGAGTAAGACTACATAATCAGATATGCTTATTTCAAGATACTAAAATGATGGAAGATGAATTTGTGAGAAGCTTTATTGGTAGAATATCCAAGATTGTTGCAGGAATTAAGTCTTCTAAAGGAGCTAAAGAGGAAGATTAGATTGTATGGAAGATTTTGAAAACTTTAATATCACCATTTAAACAATTAGCACAGATAATTGAGCTTTTGATGCCCTGCAATAAGAAGTTCACCAAGGAGACTTTTCTAGGAAGATTAGAAGAAATAAAATCAAGTTTGACATAGTTTGGAGAATTGACAAGAGTGGAGACAACCTTTAGTGCATTAAGTCTTCATCCTTGTCTTACAAGAAGTGCAAACAAAAATGGAGACTATGCTAGCAACAACAAATCTAGATATGAAGACATAAAGATTGAAGAATGAATGTTCCTTCTTATGAGAAGAGAACCAAAAGGTAAGAAAATATTTAAATGTTGGACTTATGATGAATATGGTCATTATTCTTCTAAGTGTCCTAAAAGAGAGAAAAAGCATAAGATGAATTCTATGCCTATAAGACCTAGAGATTGTTTGTATGTAAATGAAGATGATGAATATGAGGAAAGAGTTCAGAGTGAAAGTAATGATGAGTTAGTAGTTGTGGCTATAAAAGAAGAGAGTTTTGAAATTGAAATTAGAGAAGAAAAAGCCCTAGTTTCTCAAGTTGGAAATAAATCTGATTGGATTATAGACAATGGATGTTCACATCATATGACTGGAGATATGAGTAAGTTTGTTAAGTTTAGAAATCATGATAGAGGAATTCTTAGAGTTGGTAAAAATACATCTATCACATTAGAGGAATATGATCTATTACTCTTGATGGAAAGAATAATAATGATGATGTTTATTTTGTTGATGGGTTAAAACATAACTTGTTGAGTGTTGGACAATTAGTTGATAAAGGTTATTAGTTGTAGTTCATAGAGAAGACTTTCTTTATCAAAGATAAGAATAATAAGCTGATTGGAATAGGTACACGATCCAGAGGTAATGTATTTCAATTGAATCCTACTAAGATGACTTGTTTGGTTATGAAAGTGGATAATAGTTGGTTATGGCATAGAAGGTTTTGTCACATAAAATTTGACAATATTGTGAAGGCTAGTAGTACTTTTGTAGTAAGAGGTTTGCATAGAATCATGAAGCCTTCTAATGTTGTTTGCAAAGAATATATCATGGCTAAGTAGAAGAAGTTTTCATTTCCCAGCAAGAAGTTCACTACCAAAGAAATTGGAGATTTTTCATATAGACTTGAGTGGTCCTACTAGAACAAGCGGATTCTATGGAGAAAGGTTTTTTATGAATTTTGTTGATGATTTCACTAGAATGATGTTGGTAGAATTTCTTAAAGAAATTTTGAGGCATTTGAAAATTTTAAGGCATTTAAGAATAGAGTTGAGAATGAATCTGGCATAAAGATTAAATGTTTGAGGTTAGATAGAGGTGGAGAGTTTAACATGTTTTGTGAAGAAAATGAAATTAAGAGACAGTTATCATCTCCCAAGACTACTAAGAAAAATGGGATAGCAGAAAGAAGGAACATATATGTATCAAAAGCAACAAGAGCTATGATGTTTGAGAATGATGTATCCAAGACATATTGGAGAGAAGCAATCAATACAATAATATACACTATGAATAGAGTGTAGATCAAAAAGGCTACAAACAAGACTCCTTATGAATTATGGTTTGGACATGCACCATTAGTAAAGTATTTTAGAATATTTGGAAGCAAGTGATGCATAAAGAGAGATGATGACATTGGTAAGTTTGATCCAAGAAGCGATGAAGGTATTTTCCTTGGTTATTCATTGAAAATAAAAGCTTATAGATGTTTTAATTAGAGAACTAAGACAATTGCTGAAAGTGCAAATGTAGAGATAGATAAAACGTTTGGAATTAAAGAGAGAATGTGGGATTATGTTTCTGATGATTAGGAAGATGATCCTAAGCTTGTTAGAGAAAATAATGAAGTTTTCTTTGAGACTAACAATGATTTGCAGAATGTTGAGAAAAGAGGAGAACATAGAAAAAAACAATAGAAGAGATACGAGTTGAGTTAGAAACTCCTACACCTAACATAAATTTGACAAAGAACCACCCCGCATAACATATTATTGGAAGTAAAGATAAAGGTGTAATGACAAAGGAGTAATGATAAGAAATAGAGTACATGTGGAATTATGTACAATTTCTCAAGTTGAACCTAAGAGTGTAGGTGAGGCATATAAGGATGATCATTCGATTCAAGCAATGAAGAAAGAACTAGATTAGATTGTGAAAAAAATGACATGGGAATTGGTTCCTAGACCTAAAGATAAGAATGTTATAGGAACAAAATGGGTATTCAAAAATAAGATGAATGAACAAGGTTAAGTTGTGAGGACTAAAGCTATATTGGTATGTAAAAGATATCCACAACAAGAAGGCATAGATTATGAAGAGAATTTTTCCCCTATTGCTAGAATGGAAGCAAAAAGAATGTTCTTGGCTTATGCAGCAAGTAAGAAGTTTAAAGTGTATCAGATGGATGTAAGTCAACATTTCTAAATGAAAAAATTGAAGAAGAAATCTACATTAAGAAGCTTGAAGGATTTCTTTTGATAGAAGAAAAGGATATGGTATGAAGATTGAAGAAAGCATTGTATTGTCTAAAGAAAAAACCTAGAATGGTAAGTGCACCATGTTGTAGTGCCAAAAGGGGGTATAAGTGGCCACTCTTTTTTCTTTTTTCTTTTTTCTGAAATCAACAATATCTAAACTTGGATAAGAATTTGATGATAGTTACACTCAAAATTTTAAGATATGACAAAAAAAAAGTAGTAGTCCTTTGAAATTAGTTTCTAAACTACTATTTTTTTTCAAAATGGTTTAATTTTAGGTCGTGAAAAAAGGGGGCTACAGAAAGTGGTACTATTTTTCAGAAAAAAACATAAATTAGTGCAAAGTGTGCCCCCAAAAATTTAATCTTATTTTTTTGAAGTTTTTTAATTGCGGTAGTCAAAAGTTACCTAACACTATGTAGTTTATCCTAGATTTTTTCAATAATTTTATGATGCGTATTTTTTTGTAATGAATTTTTTAATTGGACACATCCCAAAAATGTGACATATCTATGTGCTTCCCCTAGAAATGATTGAAAACTAATCTAAAATCAAAACTTGTTTTTTTCAAAGTGTGTAGAATGGAGTCTAGTTTCCAAAAAAACTAAGTTGTTGTGAAATTCAATGAATGAGCTAAAATCTACACCCCAATTAGTACACATTGGTTTTTGAAAAAAATGGACATACATTTAAAAGAAATTATAGTTGAAAGACTTGAAATAGTTCAAATTCAAAATAAATTATATGGTTATATAGCTGACACAGAGATCTACAATGTCATGTAACTTGATTTTATTGATGCTTGACCACAAGGAAACTTAAAGGAGAGCACATAAGAAAAATCAATCTTTTTTAGTATGTTTGCTACAAAACATGTCTCAAACTAGTTTAGATACTCCAAAACTTTGGGTTGGACCCCCCCAAAAAATCCAAGCCTTAGGCTTGGTAGAATCCAAAGCTTTAAATAGCACATGGACACTATTTAAAGTATTTTTAAATTTAGGCTTACATAGCGCATACACACTATAGTGCGCACACACTTTGTATGCCTAAATTTCAATAGAGAGGGAAGAAGAGAGGGACATAGAGAGGGGGGGGGGGGCGGGGGGTTAGAGAATGAGAGGTAGTAGAGGATGGGGAGAGCGTAAGAGAAGGGAGATGGTGGGATAGGGAGAGGGAGGGAGAGGGAGGGAGGGAGGGAGGGAGGGAGGGAGGGAGAGAGAGAGAGAGAGAGAGAGAGAGAGTAGAGGATGGAAGAAGGTGGGATAGGGAGAGAGGGATAGAGAAATGGAGAGGGAGAGAGTGAGAGAGAGGAAGAGTAGGGGATTGGAGAGGGTATGATAGGGGGAGAGAGGAAGAATAGGGGATTAGAGAGGGTGTGATAGGGGGAGAGAGGAAGAGTAGGGGATGGGAGAGGGTGTGATAGGGGGAGAGAGAGAGAGAGAGATGTGTTTGAGAATTATATTGTAAAAGAGAAGAGTGAGAGAGAGATTTAGCTAGAGAAATATGGAGATGAAGATCAAGATACACATCCCAAAAATGTGAAATATCTATGTGCTTTCCCTAGAAATTATTGAAAACTAATCTAAAATCAAAACTTTTTTTTCCAAAGTGTGTAGAATGGAGTCTAGTTTCCAAAAAAACTAAGTTGTTGTGAAATTCGATGAATGAGTTAAAATCTACACCCCAATTAGTACACATTGGTTTTTGATAGAAATGGACATACATTCAAAAGAAATTATAGTTGAAAGACTTGAAATAGTTCAAATTCAAAATAAATTATGGGGTTGTGTAGCTAACACAAAGATCTACAATGTCTTGTAACTTGATTTTATTGATGCTTGACCACAAGGAAACTTAAAGGAGAGCACACAAGAAAAATAAATCATTTTTTGTATGTTTGCTACAAAACATGTCTCAAACTAGTTTAGACACTCTAAAACTTTGGGTTGGACCCCCAAGGAAAATCCAAGCCTTAGGCGTGGTAGAATCCGAAGCTTTAAATAGTACATGGGTAATATTTAAAGCATTTTAAAATTTAGGATTACATAACGCATACACACTATAGTGCGCACACACTTTGTAAGCTTGAATTTCAATAGAGAGGGAAGAAAAGAGGGATGTAGAGAGGGTGGGGGGTAGAGAATGAGAGATAATAGAGGATGGGGAGAGAGTCGGGGAAGGGAGATGGTGGGATAGGGATAGGGAGAGAGAGAGAGAGAGAGAGAGAGAGAGAGAGAGAGAGAGTAGGGGATGGGAGAAGGTGGGATAGGGAGAGAGCAATAGAGAAATGGAGAGGGAGAGAGTGAGAGAGATGAAGAGTAGGGGATTGGAGAGGGTGTGATAGGGGGAGAGAGGAAGAGTAGCAGATGGGAGAGGGTGTGATAGAGGGAGAGAGGAAGAGTAGGGGATGGGAGAGGGTGTGATAGGGGGGAGAAAGAGAGAGATGTGTGTGAGAATTATATAGTAAAAGAGAGGAGTGAGAGAGATATTTAGCTAGAGAAATATGGATATAAAGATCAAGATAGATACATGAATATATATATATATATATATATATATATATATATATATATATATAGAGAGAGAGAGAGAGAGAGGGAGAAATAGAGAGAATAGGGGATGGGAGAGGGTGGGGGAGAGAGAGAGAGAGAGAGAGAGAGAGAGAGAGAGAGAGAGAGAAGGGGATGGGAGAGAGGCAGAGAGATAGAGGGAGAAATGGAGAGAGAGAGAGAGAGAGAGACTAAGGGATGAGAGGATGGGATAGGGGGACATAGAGAGTAGGGGCTGAGAGATATAGAGGAAGAGAGAGATAGAGTAGGGGATGGGAGGAAGGATGGAAGGGAGGGAGAGAGAGAAAGAGTGAGAGAGTAGAGGATGAGAGAGAGAGAGAGAGTAGGGGATGGGAGAGGGTGGGATAGAGAGAGTGATAGAGGGTGGGAGAGAGAGAGTGAGAGATCAAAGAGAGTAGGGGATGGGAGAGAGAGAGCGGGTGGGATAAGGCAGAGAGAGTAGCAGATGGGAGAGGGTGAGATAGGGAGATATAGAATTTTTACATAGTGCATATGTACTATAGTGTGTGTATTCTTCATAGTGCATACGCACTATATGAAAACACAAAAAAATTGTTATAACGAAAGTTTGGGTCCCTACTGATCCATATTCTATTTTTTATCTATTGTTTGTTCTACTATTCCTATAGAAAACACAGGTTTCATGTTGTTGAAATTTAGCAAACACCAAATTCAATCATTGGATACACTATTTGAAGGCTTTTTGAACATTCTTTTATGCTATTGGAAGCTAGCAAACACCAAATTCAATCATTGGATACACTATTTGAAGGTTTTTTCAATATTCTTTCATGCTATTGGAAGCTAGAAAAAATCAAATTCAATCATTGGATACACCATTTGAAGGCTTTTTGAACATTCTTTCTATAGAAAAGGTTAGTGTAGTCCTTTCTAATATTCTTTGTTACTATAGAGACAAATTTCATTATAATTTGACAAGTTGTTTAATAAATAATGAATTCATTGAAATTTGTATATTTGAACAAATTGTTATTTGGAAATGTTAGAAACTTGACAAGTTATTTAATATATATTATGTATTTTTTGAAATAATTGTAATTTGTATATGTATTTAAATGATTTGTAACTTAAAAATTGTAAGTAATTTAGATGTTTGAATAATATGGCATTTAGAAACCATCATCATGCTAAGGAAGAAACCAACAACTCAAACAACGGAAGAGAGGGAGGAAGATTTGACAATTAAAAGAGATAAAATGAAACTACTATGTGAATAAAAAAAATTGCAATGCAATAATAAGAATTTTCTTTCGAAGAGGAACAAAAACCACCGATACAAAGAAATAAAGAGGAAGAATTGGAAAGACAAAAATAATGAATGCGACTCTTATGTTCAAGAAGATAATTGAATTGTGAAGCTACACCATCTTCCAATGTTGGAGTCATATCATTATCTCATGTTAAAGAGACAGAGACACTATTTTCTACATATAACAATGTACACACTCCATCATGTCATGTTGAAGGCACACCATTTACATATCAAGTAGGTGATATTCCATTTTTTGCATCTTATTGCCAATGTACATCATCTTCAGTTTAAGCTATGAAAAACACTCAACCTTATGTTGATGTTTGAAATGTTGAGGGAATGGAAGAGATCATAACACCTTCTAGAATTCACTTTAGAAGACCAAAATATTTGATTGATATTGATACTAACATTTTTAAATCAATGCTTGACAAGATTAGCAAGCATACTTGTCAAAGAAAAGTTAATCGAATGTGGAGATTATTCTTTGAAGAATTAAATATTACAGATCAATGCCAATTATTTGTTGAAATAATGAAGAATTTAAAATTTATGCCCATCATGAAGATTCTTGGGCTAAGAACGATATATGATTCAAATGAAAAAAGTATTGTAAATAATCTAATGAGTGCATATGAAAAAGTGTGTTCTAAATCACACACCAAAGATAGTAATATCACAAGAGGCATACTTACATTGACAATAGTAAGTACCCAAATGAAGAAAGCTTGACTAATGAGAAAGACAAGAAAAATATTGAAAATCAGTAGAGGTACTCTAAGGAGAGCCATGATATGGCATAAGAGATTGGAAGATTTAAAAAAATGAGTTATGGACATTTAGTGGTAGACTACTGTGAAACGATAAAAAAATTAGTGAAACTTTGAAATCATTGGACAAATAACATTCGTGTTTCACCTAATCAAAGAGATGTTGTAAGAAGGAGGATTGGTAGCCAAAATCACAATCCACATGCAAAATATTTTTTGGATTCAACTCAGACACAATTTTTTGCAAAATTTATTCATATGTATCCTAAAATTTGAATAAGTCAGATTTTTTTAGATGGATAAACCTTTTTATGTGAATATAAATCACACTCGTTGTAGGATACATATTGAAATTTCTAACCATTTCAATGTTTTAAGGCATACATGTGTGCTTTTGCATTCTAAGTTTTTTTTTTAGGATTTTGACATGAATGATCCACCTAGACCTTCAAGGGAATTCATATCTAACATTTTATGTGAAATAGGGGACGATCAAAAAATTTAGAAGACATCATTTTTTGATGGTACATGATTATTTTGTGGTTCTTTGTATTTTTTATCAACTCTTGAACATATGGATAGTAGACATGCAATTAGAAATGAAATAGTAGATTATGGAAAATATAAGAGAACGACATGTGCTCTAAAAGATGGAAAACTGGGTAAAAAATGTGATTTAGTCATTGAAAATATTCTAGTGTATGAGTTCATGAATAGTTTTCGTGAAAAGATTATTTATGAGCATGCAAGGCATACACATAGAGATCAATGACTAGATTTGTAATTCAAGTTGTGCAAGGATACATTTCCATTGGATACCATTGTTTTGGTTGTAGATTTTGTAGAGAACTACACACTATAACCACAAAATGAAGTACATAAAAAGTATTATACTTCTCAACATGTTTCCACATTTGTTCATATAAGGTTCATGCATTCACCTACATGTACAAAGGATAATAAGAAGATATTGAAGGGATACCATTTTTACATTAGCGATGATCGATCACATTCTATGGAGTTTGTACATGGTTGTCTTCAATTATTTTATGGACATTTGGCTAACAAAGACATAGCATATCGCCAACACATTATTTGGTCAGACAATTGTGCATCTCAATTCAAGAATGCATATATGTTCTATTGGTTGAGCAAGATGCACAAGTTGTCTAGAATTCTATATATGTGGAATTTCATAGAAGCTAGTCATGGAAAGGGAGAGCGCAATGGTGTAGGTGCATACATCAAAAGAGTCTTAGCTTGTGAAGAACTAAAGTACAAAGATGGAGCAACATTGATAGATGAAAAATCTATCATCCAATGGTGTAACACTGCAATGGGTCTAGGTAAGGAAGGTGAGTCTACGGTTTTTAGATTTTTTTGATTGATAGATAATACTAACATTGCACCATATGATGATTGTTTCACACTAATAAGATGAAGTGAGTTGAACTCTTTTAGAAGCTGTAATGTAGGTTCATGGAGTATCCACACACAAAAAGTGACATACTATTGTTCATCATGTGCAGAGGAAAATTGGGATGAGTGTGAGTCAACTAAATGGGTGGACAAACGGGATATATGAGTTTTGGATCCAATTGACACCTATCGTCCCTTGCAAACACTAGAAATGGTAGAGATGGATTCATCCATTGAATTTGATTGCTTTTAAGATCTAGTGCAACTTGGTAATATATATATCTTTGTAAATTCAATATGTAACTTTATAACTTTTATCTAAGTATTTGTTGAATTAATGATCACATTTTGTACATTTATCATTGCAAGCTATGTTTTTGCTATTATTGCACCTGACACAATGAAGAAGAGACATATTATTATTTGTGTCATTGTGTCTAGGGCTTTTTTTTTGGATTAATTGGTTATAGATCATGGTGAAGGTTTAGAGTACCATATAGGTGCGGTGGTTGTAACCGACACATGGCTTAGATGATATTCTATGAAGAACCCTAACTTGTGGTTATTCAAGGATTGGCAAATAGAGAGGAAGATTCTTCATTATTCAAAACTTGTTGTTGCATAAAATATATGCTTGATAAAATATGGTGAAAAACTGCATAATAAGACTCTTTGGAAGGTTTGTGAGACAAACCACAAGGCAATACTTGAGACATTAAAATGTAAAGAAGATCCAGTTGGTTCATTAGATTAAATATAATTACAAAAATATGGAATCTTAATGTAAAATGTTATTAGGTTTGGGAAACTAAGGTATTTGGTTACCTACTAGGTCCTAGGAATCCTAACTAGGGTCCTAGAATGGTCCTAGATAGACCCATTTGATCAAAAGATGTAAAGAGCAAAACTTATTCAAAAGTTGCAAAGTTGTTCAAAAAGTTGCTTAAGAAAATTTTGAAATTTTTACAAAAAGTTGTAAATGATAGTTTGGGAAGTTGTAACTACCTATAGTTGGGTATTTGAGCATGAGGAAGCATATTTTGAAAGGTTAGAAGGTCCTAGGAATATTAACTAGGGTCCTAGAATAGTTTTAGATAGACCCATTTGACCAAAATATGTAAAGAGCAAAAATTGCTCAAAAGTTGCAAAGTTATTTGAAAAGTTGCTTGAACAACTTTTGCAATTTTTGTAAAAAGTTGCAAATGGAGGTTTGGAAGTTGTAACTACACATGCTTGGGTATATGATCATGAGAAACATGTTTTGGAAGGTTAGAAGTTTTTTAGTTAGATTTCACACTCCTTTCCAGCCAAGTTGCATTTTTTAGCAACTTACAACTTTTGCAATTTTGCACAAAAAGTGCAACTTTTGCAAAGTTCACTAGATTTCACTTCTATGACTTAGAAAAGGTTCCAAATTATTAAAAAAATAAAAATACCTAATCCTAGGCTATCTTGACCAAAAACTCTAAAAGACCCAATTTTTCCTAACTAGAATTTTTTGCTCATATCTTCCACAAAGTGGCCTAGGCATACATATCTTGCTCATATCTCTCTCACTATTTGTCGTGGGATCAAATTGTCTACTCCATTAGCTCTAAGTGGCTAGGTAAACTCTAGTTCTAAGATCTTCTATCCTATTGACTGTTCATATGTTCTTGGTCATGCCAAACTGAATTGACCCTTATATTCATTAAATGCCATAGGAAAACAATCTTTGATGGGGCATATCTCAGAGCTCATGCGAGGTATAGATGCAATTCAAAGTGCTATAGAATCATTTTGCGAACACCTACAATAAACTCTCTCTCTCTCTGGATATTGGATCCCATTTTGATTTTGTGACCCCATCTTAGGTGATGCTAAAACTTATAGTGTTGGAAGTACAAAGTTGCCAATTGGTGAATCTCTCTAATTATTCATTATGGGATCAAACTGTTTATTCTGTTAGCTTCAGGTGGCTAGGTAAACCCTAGTCCTAAGCTCATCCTATCTTGTTGAACACTTGAATGTTCTCAAGCACACCGAACCAAATTGACCCTAGTGAGTCATTAAATGCCATAGGGTAGCTATCTTTGATGAGGCATATTTTGGAGTTCATGCGAGGTATGAATGCAATTCTAGGTGCTACAGGTTCCTATTATTGACACCTAGAATAACATATCTCTCTTTTTGGAGATTGGATTTGATTTTTATTTTGTGGCTCCATCTCGGGTGAAGCTAAAACTTGTAGTGTTGGCTAGTACAAAGTCACCTACTGGTGAATCTCTCTAACCATTTTTCATGGTATTAAACTATCTATTCCATTAGTTTTAGGTGGTTGGGTAAATCCTAGTTTGAAGCTCGTCCCATCTCATTGACCACTTGAATATTCTCGGGCACATCAAATTGAATTGACCCTAAGAGTCATTAAATGCCATAGGACATATCTCAGAGCTTACGCAAGGAATGGATAAATTTTGAGTGCTACAGGATTGTGTTGTTGACACCTACAATAATCTATCTCTCTTTTTGGAGATTGGATTCCATTTTGATTTTGTGGCCCTATCTCAGGTGATGTTGAAACTTGTAGTGTTGGCTAGTACAAAGTCACCAACTAATGAACCTCTCTAACCATTCATTGTGGGATCAAACTAAGTATTCCACTAGCTCCAGGTGGTCGGGTAAATCCTAGTCCCAAGCTCATCCCATCCTATTGATTAGTCAAATGTTCTCAGGTGCGCTGAACTAAATTGACCCTAACTGTTACTAAATGCCATAGGGTAGTGATCTTTGATGGGGCATATCTTGGAGCTCCTATGAGGTATGGATGCAATTCTAGGTGCTACAGGATCATTTTTTCACACCTACAATAATCTCTCTCTCTTTTTGGAGATTGGATTCCATTTTAGTTTTGCAGCCCTCTCTTGAGTGATGCTGAAACTTGTAGTGCTAGCCAGTACAAAGTTGTCAACTGGTGAATCTCTCTAACCATGAAATAGGGGATCAAAATCTATGTTTTTTTAGCTCTTGATGATTGTGTAAACCCTAGTTCCAAGCTCATCTCATGTTTTTCACTACTCGAACATTCTCTGGCATGCCAAACTGAATTGACCCTAAGAGTCACTAAATGTCATTGTGAAGTGATCTTTGATGGGGCATACCTCAAAGCTCATGCAAGGTATGGATGCAATTCTAGGTGCTATAGGATTATGTTTCCAGCACCTACAATAAAAATTTTCTCTCTTTTTGGAGATTGGATTCCATTTTGATTTTGCAGCTCCATCTCGGGTGATGTTGAAACTTGTGGTGCAGGGCACCTAGGTGGCAACTAGATATGTCATCTCATCCAATGATAGAGACTCATGATAGAAGGTAAAAGGGTGATCATAAACCTCACTTTTAACATGTTATTTACTATGGTAATAAGGCAATCCTTGTTTGTAAGGTCAAGGAACTTGAGGTCACCTATAAACCCAAGTTTCCTTAGTCCTAAAGATTTTTTATTTTTTCTTGTTTTTTTTTAATAAGTTGAATCAAGAAGTGTTTTGAGAGTAATTACACATTATATTGGTCTTATGTGTTACCAAAAACCACTTGGTTAAGTTCTAGGAAGAGTTAGTGCAAAAATTTCATTTTGCAATAAGAGTCACTAACAACTTTTTGGCAATTTAGGCAATTTTTTGAGAAATGCTGAAATTAACCTTGTAACAAATCAAACCAATTGGTAATCAATTGGAATGGATTTAAAATGATGAAATTACCCTCTATGAAGTTAGAGGATGCATAAGGTGTATGTTTAACAAAATTTTAATACCAAATATATAGATTTTCTGAGAAATTGCCTATTGTACAAATTGGGAGGCCAAATCTAGTTGGATGTTTTGAATTTTTTTGTCTAGATTAAAGTGCATTTTATTTTAGGTTGATTGATTAAGTTTCAAGCAAGTTAGAGCATTTTCTTTCTAAGTAGGTTTCAAAACCCTTAAATTGAGGGTTTCAAGCAAGATGTAGCCCTAACCCGCATGTCTATGGTTGCACTAATACATTAGGGGTCAATTTGTGATGTCAATTTGTGACGGCAAGCAAATGTAATGAGTTTTTGGCTTTTTTTTTTCAATTTTAGCCTGATGTCATCACAATTGCGATGCTATCTCCAATACATATGGAGTGGAATTGCAATAGGAGAAAATGTTATGTGATTTTTGGCCCTTTTTTTTCAACTATAACTCGAAAACATCGCAATTGCGACGCTAATGAGATATAAGAGAAAAAAAAACCAAAAAATGTTGCTCATTTTAAATCGACACAAGGACTGATGTTCATTCTATCTTGTTTCTTCAGAAAGGAAAGGCGGGAGACTTCAATAGCAAGTTGACTCAACACAAAACCCTGATCGCCATCTACTAGACTTCTCGTTCTAGCCATCTATCTCCCTCAACTCGAGGCATTGAGAGGGGCAGAGACCAGCATCTACTAACTGCTTGCTTGCCCTACTATTCTATGGGGATCTCTGCAATGAAAGGGCCAAGGGCAACATTCAGAGGAGGAGGATGGCAAGGTGCAAAACAAAAAAACCCATTACTCTTATAATCCATTTTTCTCCAATCATTATTATTATTATTCCATGATCAATGAAATCCATGCCCTACATCTCCTGACATTGGCAATTTTAAGGGCTTTTGCGAATAAGATGGAATCGTTTCTTTTTACAAAAGATCTTTGGCTTAGAAGCTAGAAAATTTTTGTGCCACGCAGGGCATCAATGTGAGAAGAGTTTAAAGCCACGTAGCTTATTAGAGTTAAGGTTAGAAGACATAAATACTCATCAAACCAATGTAATAGAAATGTTTCTAGAAAAACTACTTGGTATGCACTGATACAAGGTGGTGTAGGGAAAATCAAAATCTTCCTTGGCAAATAAGACATATTTGTTCAACCAAACCTAGCAAATATGATTATATCAAGGGCAAGATGAATATGAAGATTGAATCAAAAGTTAAAGTTGATTGCATATTGAGATATGCTTTTGAAAAATAGTGCAATTTCATTACAAAAGGCACCTCATTATGAATCCATATGCAATAGTGACGACCACCAAAAGAACAATATTAAATGATCAGCAGAAGTGGCTAACCTACATTTACCCCATGGCAAATTTGCATTCACCATAGGTTATTTGCAACTAGTAAAGTGGGAAAGATATAACTAAGCAGTCAAAGAGTCAGAAATTGGATCACCAACCAATTTTCTTCCTTTTTCTTGGAAATTGATCTTTTGTCTTCTAACATTTTGAATCAAGGAGCTATTATAAACTTCTCCATCCTTGTGAGATTGTTAGATAATACTAAAAATTGATGATTGGGAATTGGTCCCTTGGCGTTATCTAGCACAAATGAATCCAAGATAGAAACTATTGCTGGTATTAATTTGATACAATCAATATCTAGGATAAAGTGATGATTTTGAGAATGATTGTACAAGCAGCAATACCCCTCAGTGACCATTTGAACAGAAAACTAATAATAGCTAAGCGAAGACCATAAATCATGTTCTTAGAATCAAGTTTTCTAGATAAAAATCACAAAATAGAAATTCAAAAGCCCCTTCATACCCTTGATATTTGACAGGGCAGATATATACACTAACTATAGTATTTCTTTGTATCATCATGCTTAAAGCAAACACGTACATTGTTTTCCATTTGAGGCTATATCTAAATTATGGGAGGAAAAATATTAGTATCTGAATGGGGAGATTAGAAAGCTGACCAAAATTTGTCAATCTATTTGTAATTTATCTTAATTTTTTGACTGTGTTCAAGAATTATTTTATTTTCTTGCAATTTTATGTATGGATTTTATGATGAATGTCTTAGAAAATATGGAAATGCAAATTTATGGAAGTATTTTATAGATCTCTTTGATTACTTGCCACTGAAAACCCTTATTGAAAGCCAGGTAAAGAAAAAGATATTATACACTATTTTGTTGGTATCCTATGTAGCATAACAAACTTGTTCTTACTATAAGAAAATTTTCTTTTCTTTTGTTTCATTGCAGATCTTCTGCTTGCACGAAAGTCTCTCCCCATCATTGGACACACTTGATAACATACACGCTTTGGATCGCATACAGGAAGTGCATCTATGCACATAAGTATAATGTTCTGTGTTGCATAGATTTGAAAAGAAGATCACAACCATAACATTCAGTTCTATGCATGATAGTGTCTTAGATCTAGTTCTATGTAGTGTTCTCTATTAGAAGAATTTTTTGTCCTAGTTACTAAATAGTTTCTATTTGAAAGTATTTTGGTTGTACTAGCTATGTAGTGCCTTGCCAAGGAACCCTTGGAACTAAGCGTAAAACATGCAGTGGATTTTGTTAAATAAATTGCATCATTACACACTTAAATTAGGACAACAATGCTAACAACATGAACAAAAATGAACAAAAAATCACTATCACTTTGTGCTTGTGCACAAGTAGAAGTCTTGACACACTTCCAAGGATCACCTGACACTCTACTAAATAATTGCAATGAAATTCTGACATTCCATTGTTTTTCCTGACACAAATGGCCTGTTATCATACCAGTAGGGATGCCAATTACCAGTTAGAGGCACTAATTAATGTATGTGTTGAAATATTGGTGGAGACATTAATCTAGCAAACTTGCCCACAAGCTGAGTTAATATTCACCCAAGACAGTGCTAACTCCAACATATGGTTGAATACATAACATCCTCTTCAGTTAGGGTCCAATAACATGATTGTCAAGGCCAAATCACTTGAGTATAACAACATACATATGCATCAATTTTCTACATTACAATATCCATGAATACATGCATGACTCTTACTAAAATTGGAAGAGAGAGAGAGAGAGAGAGAGAGAGAGAGAGAGAGAGAGAGAGAGAGAGAGAGAGAGAGAGAGAGATGCAGAAGGAACTCATGTAGGTGCCACTAAATCCGATTTAATACTTGTACACCAGTCCCCAATAGTGCCTTGTCACACCACTCAATCATTTGGTACTCTCAGGTCCACCTCACTATGCTTGTGGAGATAGTCACATAGCCCAAACAAGAACACAAGGCATACAAGGAGGTATAAGTATACTCACACCAATTAATGTATATAGAGTGCAAATAAATCATAGGCTTATTTAAGAGAAAACATGGGGCAACACAACATGAAGCAATGGCCACAATGTTATATCTAAACACACTCAATCAACCAATACCCAAGAGGTGCTATTCATACTACTAGGAATTCAAAGTTGAGTATAGTGCATAGGGAATATCATCACATGCCCATACATGTGTCAACTATCCTCACAAGTCACCCATTGCCTTGAGGAAGTGCTCATGGTATTATGCTCATGGATTTAATTGTGAAACTACCCACACAAGTCACCCATTGCCTTGAGGTAGCACTCTTGGTATTCTTGGGGATTTAATTGTGAAACTACCCTCACAATTCAACCATAGCCTTGAGAAACTGCTTATGGTGTGCTCGGGGATTCTATTATGCATACTGCCATTAGGAGTCACCCATATCCTTGTAAAAGAAAGTATGGCATGGTTGGGGATTATATTATGTGTACTATACTCACAAGTCACCCACAACCTAGAGAAATTGCCCACGACATGCTCGTAGATTCAATCGTATAGCTACTCTCACAAGTCATCATAGCCTTGTGAAAGTGCTAACATGCTCATGGATTCTATTATTTTATTTTCCATACCTAGTCAAAGCACCTAATCCTATGGCTTAAACTTTTCAGAGAAGGTAACAATATAAACTCAAAAGACTTGATTGGTCTTCACCAAGAGTGCAGGTCCCAAGATGATCACACAATATAATAACATGACTCCATTGGCCAACATGCCAAGAGGGTGGATCTCAATAAGATCTCACATTACCAAGAAATATCCCAATATATTAATATACCAAATCACAATATCCACAACATCGCATAGATCCCCTTTTCCAAGCAAAGGCAATGTGCAACAAGCATACTCAGTTGGCATCTCAGCCAAGAGTATGAATCCCTAAGTGATCCAAAGTACATTTCACATCACATAGCCATATAATAGCACATGTAAAGTTTAAGTGTATTACCACAAAGAATATAACCTCAAAATGACAAATGTCCAATCATACACATATGTACACTCAATTTACCTCTATACCAAGAGTTCAGATCCCAATGCACCTGAAATGAAAATTCCACAACAATTATACCCAATGCTCCACATGGGGATAACATATCACAATGCACAAAATCTAGTGCTAATAAAATTCCATTCATGGCCTAAAACTAGTTTTAGAAATTAATGAAACCAATCTAGACTTTACCTATATAGAGTAATCAGAGGTGCAATTAGTTAAACAAAGATACGTTGACCCAAACAGAAACAATAATAGCTATAGATTATGAAGGGCTAATGTGACTATCTTCTCTAACCACTGTCGGGGATATAGACATAGGTAGACCTGTGAAGTTAGTTGGAGTTGATTTCAGGTACCTGCCATCACTACAACACACATTAAGTGTAGTTGTTTACCAATTAAACAATTTTCAACCAATGATAAAGGGTGATGTTGATATCTTGGTCTGGTGACTGATATTTGACTCAATTTTCAACTGCTGAGAATATAGCCTCAACTTCCCAAGGAGAATCCCTAGTTAGTTTATTTTAAAGTCAATAATGGTCTGCCCAAATAAACTTGTTATGGAAAATCTGTAAGGCTTAACAGAAAAAGTGAGCTCTATGCTCAAAGGAGGAATCGATGTGATCTAATTATATTGCTAGGATAGACTGAAATTGGGGGAAACTGTGTGTCCCCAACTCAATATATTGCCAGCACATATCATATTTGACATTGGCATTAATGTTCCTCATTTCCTTCCCAATCCCTTCTTCATGAGAATAACGCAAGGCATGCATCCAAGGACCATCCAAATTGAAGACCCACCTTGAGGACACTCAAGAGAGTGCAGAGGCAATTTGATCTAAGGATCTATGGCTAATTATGGATGTCTTTCTCAACTTGAAGCTTTATAAACAAGGCTCTGAATCAATGAAGAAAGAAAATAAACCTAGAAATAAAATCAAGATGACAAGACTGACAACTAGATCTAGTATTGAAAAGAAGTCTAAGAGACTGTCCATTTACAACAGGTCATGAATTGGAGTACCAAAGGATGAGCTACAATTAAGTTTATAATTTAGTATAACCAGTGGGAGACACCTTTCTGGACCTGTGAGAAAATCAACTAGTAGAATGGCTACCCTACATATCCATATTTAATCAATCTTTGAGCTCCATGAAATCTGCAGACTTGATATTTTAACTAAAACTCCAAACTTACAATGTTATTGTTGCGCTTTTTCTTGCAAAATTTTGTTTTTGATGCAGATCAAGGATACTGTAGGTTGAAGCCTATACCAAAATGCCCATTGCAATATTAGTGAACACTCAGCAACATGATACTTCTAGACTTTTATTCATTAATCTTGAGGGGACACTCTCAATATAAAAGTCAAATAAAAAACCAAGATCTTGCATGCTCTATCAGTAAACTAAGCAATGTAAATTTATAATTTGTCTTCCAGAAAATGCAAGCCATAGCACTAAATAGTCTAGAACATAAGAGATGACATTTAAATACTCATTATTATCCAATCAGAATTTGGTTAGATCTGTCTTAAGAATTTAAAATGGAAGCAATAATTCTAAGAACTCCAGATTCTGAACTAAGACTTAACGAATGGAAAAAAGGCTTCACACTACCCATTGCCTTTCAACATGACAATTCAAAAGCATGTTGAAGAATGGAATTAATAATTGAAAAATCTTCCTAAAATTAATAATGCTGAATTCTAATAATTAAAATTTAAAAATACAGTCTCCTATTTTTTCAAATATTATTGCAAAGATCATTCACACTAGTCCAAGATATCAACATCACACTTTAGATAACAATAAAGGGGCATTTGGACAGCATAATCATTCTTATATATTCAAATGTTAGGACATTGACCCTTTCATATCTGATCACCATTTAAACCATCATAATAATAATGTAATTAAATATATGCATTTAAATAGAATTTAAACAACAACAATGAGTATATACCAAATCTCCAAACCAGATAATAATGAAGCATTATCAACAACAATATGTCAACAAATCAATAACCAGATAATTTATGTGCTTTTTCATGACTATGTTTGACTCATATAATTGTGATCTCTGTAGCACTATGATGTCATTTAATATGTCTTGCTAAAGCTTGTAAATTTTGTTCCTTTTGCCATGTCATGTAATATGTCTTGCCTTGTAGCTTATCTATTTTGAAATTGTTGTTAGGCCTTGTAGCTTGTATAATTTGATTGCTGGAGAGCTTCTACAGCTAAGCAAGAAGGTCGTTGCACGAGTTATAACCGCGCGCTCGGGTATGAAAATTGTATATTTTTTAATCTAATGTATATTTTAACTAGACTTTTAGCTTATATGTTTTGAAATTTCTTTTAGTGGCTTAATGTTGTAAGGTCTCTTGAAATAAGACCTTTAGGCGGTTGGTCAAAGTTTTACAAATAATCTTATCCACAAATTTTCCTAGAGCAATTGACTGAATGTTATAAAAGGTGATTAGGTTAAATGTCTTAGGAATAAAGTCAATTAAGAAAGTATTTTTAAAATATTAAAGTATTTAGCTAGGTCTAAGAAGATTTGTGTACTTTCGACAGTTTTGCTTAGTTTGTGAAAGTTGTAGACCAAAGTTTTCATAGCCCAATTTTTGTTTCCTGCGAAGAACGATCATGTCAGATAATATAAGTGAAGAACAAAATAGGGATACAATCGATAGATTGTGGTCTAACTTGAAAATAAAAGGTGATGGAAAATGTTATTTTCCTTGCAAAATTTTTAAGGGCTTAAACTGTAGAAGACTGGTAATCAGAATAGTTAAGAGACATTGTAGGGAGAATGGTCACATTGAAGGGGGGCATGACTATCATCCACTGGTAAGTTGTTCATTATATCATTTTAACAATTTATATACATATGAAATCACTTGATGATTAGTTGATGATCATGGTTTATTTATGTTAATTAATTTTATATAGGTTGATCTCCCGAGGGAAGTACATGATATGAACCACAAAAATCCAAAGAATATGGTTTTCGAAGTGGAGGAACATGGAGGTGTGAATATCCAAGGTGAAGATAATGATCACATGGAAGATGACGATCATGCGCTAGAAAACACAATTGAAGATGATGGTATAAATACATTGATCCATGACACATTTAGTCCAAGTGTATCTGATCATGATGATGATGATAGCCTAGATGTACCTCTACTTGAGAAGGCATACGAGCCCCTATACAAAGACTCCCAAACAACTCTTCTCTCTGCTACATTTTTGTTGTTGAACTTGAAGGTTATGAATGGTTTATCCAACATAACAATGTCAGGTATGTTAAGGTATGTCATATATGTCTTTATAGTTAACAAAGGGTGAATAATGTACCACTAATATTGTTTATATTAACAACTTATATTTTTTGTTGTAGATTGATAGGCGAGTTTCTGTTACCACCATCAAATATTCTACCTTGCTCATATCAAGAATTATCTGTTGTTATGAAAGATATTGGAATGGAGTATGAAGCAATACATGCTTGTCCCAATGATCATATTATATATTATAAAGAACATGAATTTGTAACACAATGCCCTATATGTCATACGAGTAGATATCGAATAGATCGACTAACAAAAAAGGTGCCTGAAAAGGTTCTTCATTACATCCCCATTATTCCATGGATGTGACAATTATTCAAGTGTAGTAGCTTGGCTCAATTTATGGATTATCATGCATGCAATAGAATTCGAGATGAAATTATTCAAATCCCTGCAGATGGTTCAGCATTTATGCACATAGAGGAAAAGTGGCAACACTTCAAAGAAGAACCTCGTAATCTTAGGCTTTCATTGGCAGCAGACGGTGTCAATCCATTTGGAGAGATGAGATCTGTTTACTCGGTGTGGCCTATTTTTGTTATCAACAATAATATTCCTCTGTGGATGTCAATAAAGAGGGAGCACATTATGTTAGCAATGATTGTTCTAGGTATCTTATCATTTGATAGTTATTAATTTACATGTACTTACAAATCTTGCAGTAAAACGGTCACAATAATTATGTAATGTTACTATTCATTCAAGTAGGTAAATTTCAAGTTAAAGATATGAATGTATATATTGAGCCTCTTATCGATGAGTTGGTAGAGTTATGGAACGGTGTCACTATGTATGATGTGTCTAGACCAATAGGACAAAGACAATTTCAATTCCATGTAATACTTGCATGGACAATACATGATACCCTAGGGCTAACACATTTTTGTGGTATGTTATAGTGAATTCAAGTTGCACACGATAATTTTAATTATAAAAATCAACATATTTAATAATCCAATTATATCATTATGTTGTAGGTCTTCAAACAAAAGGAAAATTTGCATGTCCAATTTGTGGTCCAAAGATGAAATCTTGTCATTCAAAAATTTTAGGAAAGCAGGTGTTTGATGAGTGTAGACACTTCCTCCATAGGAATCATAAGTATCAAAGTACGGAAAAACATCTTTTCAATGGGAAAGAAGAGACTACATCAAAGCCACGAAGAATGACACCTCGCCTATGGAAGTTGGAATATAATAGAATTAATTATCAAGGTAATGTTGTTCCACCTAGTGGTTTATGTTTGTAATTTATATATTTCTATTGTGATTTTTGTTTACTAATTGTGTAATTGATGATCATGAAGGTCATCAAGGTAGTACTGACAAACTTCCAAAGGGACTAAAAAGCTATCCCAGACAATTTAGTAGGTTGCCCTACTACAAGCACTTACAAATTGTGCATTTGTTTGATACTATGCACATTGGAAAGAATATAATAGAGACATTGTGGAAAATATTGGATGGAAGGCGTGACAAAGAAAAAATTGTCAAAATTTTTAATGACATTCATGAATCCAATCATGCATTGAAGAATTTCATTCACTCAAATAGCAATAGAGATCAGATTAATATAAGTGCCCTTCCTTGGTTATTAACGGAGCAGCAAAGTGATGCCATAAAAGAAGTCATACAAAAAATTCAATTTCCCACAGGATTTGCTGCAAACATAAACAATCTCATATAAAAAAAAAAAAAGTGAATTTGGGCCAGGGCTCAAAATGCATGATTGGTATACTTTTATCAAGGTAAGTTATGTTTTTTTGTATTTACAATATATTCATAAACTACTTGTACTATTCAGTATGTTATGTTAGAAAACAATGAAATGATTGGTTTATAATTACTGCAGTATGTGCTTCCTCTATCTCTCCCAGAGCCCTTCAACAATAACATCAAACAAGTGATATACAATCTTGGAAAATACATGAGGTAAGCAGTAATATCTGTTCAATTTGTTGTATATATTTATTATATTCGTGATTTTTTTTTCTTGCTATGTAATCTATTGTATATTATTTTATAAAGTCTCGTATCTATATATTTTTTGTGACTTGAATCTCTTAATGTAGGTGGTTGTCATCTAAAGAAATCCATAAAAAAGATATAAACTATTGGAAGAGAAGAATTCCTTATTTACTGTGTCAAATGCAAAAGTTTCTACCTCCAACTTTTTTCAATGCATAGGAACAATACCTCATACACCTAGTTGAGGAGATTGAATTGTGTGAACCTATACACACTAGGTCAATGTGGATGGTTGAGAGGCACTTGAAATCTTTGAAGGCTTTGGTTTGACAAAGAGCACATCTTGAGGGTTCTATGGTAGAGGGATATATGGTATACCAGACTATGGTGTACATTACAGAATATCTTCCTAAGTTTGCATCAAATATCCATGTAGATCGCATTTGAGATCTCGAACCTTTTAAAAAATTAGAAGAGGAGTACTTGATGGGGAAAGGTACATTGAGGAAAGTGAGAGGTAATAAATTATAAGATGTTATTGTAATAAATTATTTTTTAATCTTCAAACTAAATTGGTTGTAAGTTGTCTATTTTTTTTCTGTACAAGTGCTCGAGAGTGGGATGCACTACATTTGTATATTGCAAACAATCTTGATTGGATGACGGCATGGATTGAAAGATGTCAACATTTTGGTTGGACATTAACATGGGAAGGTGTATCTTCATTGGTTAAAGAAGCTCATCATAATGGAGATTCCAATGTTATGCAAAGGGAAATAGATTCAACACGTGGTTTAAGAGATTTCCAGGTACATACAAATTTATTAATCACCCGTATGTTTATCAACTCATGATACAATAATTTTGACATGTTTCACATATTATTGTAGGTTAAACACCACAAGGCTATGTTCTGTAATGGTCAAAAATTTCACGTCAAAGTGTTGGATGACACGAAGAAAACTTTTGATTCAGGAATAACTGCAATCTTTTAAGTGACTAATATTTCATCTAGAAATGACTTACATCCTCGAGAGTCTGAAAATCGATACTATGGCATTTTGGATGATATACTTGAGTGTGACTTTAGTTCCTTCAAATTAGTACTCTTCATTGTCAAATGGTACAAGCTACAACTTAATCCAAATGATCCTAATAGAACTATTATTGAACATTATAATGGATTTACAATGGTTAATAAAAGGTCATTTGAGCCAGTTGGGGATGAGCCCTATGTTCTTTCAAGCCAATGTGAGTAGGTATTTTACTCAGAGGTTCCACGTAAACCGCGTTGGTCATTTTTTGTTAGACATGAACCGAGAGGAAGGCCAATAAAGTATAATGCGATGGAAGAAGAAGATACTGAAGAAGTAGAAGATGATGTAGATGGTGATCATGATCGACACTTATTGGATGATGTTCCTGACACAAATTTTCATGAAGAAGAAGAAGATGATGATGATGATGATGCTAATACTAATGATGAAGATGAAGATGATGTTGATGTTGATGTTGATGATGATGATGTTGATGATGACGACGACGATGATAATGATGATGATGATGGTGAGGATGATGATGATGATGACGATGATGATGATGACAAGGAGGAGGAGGATGATGATGATGAAATTTAGAGGTATGCCATCAATCCTTAATCTATTTAATATTCATTTCTTGATAGAAATATATTTGTCTTATATATATGGTTACATAGTTTATTCATTATCTATTTAAAAGCTACAAGTTTCAACTACAAATAGAATACCGCTAAACTAAATTAATTAAATAAAACTATTTAAAACACATATTGATGCGTGAATGTATTGAGCCTTATTTTTGTTCAGGTCAAAAGCATTTGTAAGTGTTTAGTTTAGAAAAGGGAATTCATTAAATGTCTATAAAAGGGAGTTGTAGCTAGAATAAAATTCATAGGGAAAACATAATATAAGTGCTTACCCAATTTGTTGGTTAATAATTTTGCCTCTATAGGTGATGCAGAGACCCTAGGTGGACTTGCAATCATTCATAACAAGAGGGACTTCCATAGTGTTCTCACAACACCAACCAAGCATCTTCATAAGATCCCTCTCCTTGATCCAAGCCAACTCCATAACCTATCAAAGTGCACAACAAATCCTTATGCCACCTTAGGTTCTACATCTTTGTAATAATCCCATGAATGTCCCTCAATCCATCCAATGGGTTCATCCAAGCAATCTAATCAACAAACTATCAAATGCTCACAATGCCTCAATAGGCGCCAAACTTGACTTCACCTTAACTAGGTGTTTCCTCCACCTCCAAACACATCAAACAACTTCAAATAGCATTTCCCCAACATGACTAAGCCCTCAACTCATTAGCTGATACAAAAACCCAGTTTTAGCCCTTCACTAGGCTTACTTCCCTAGTAGGCTTATAATGTGAGCCTGATTTAAGTGTTATATTGTGTACCTTTTAATGTTTTTAATTTTTATGTGATGCTTATGATGGATGTGATTATGATTATGATGTGATTATGCTCACAATAATTGAATTACATTTGCAGGAAACTGAACCCCTTTCAGGAGCATCTCGCACAGTCTCATGGATCGACAGGTATAAGTCAATACTCCTTATAGATAGCCTATTTAATACACTTATCAATAGTAATATTGATGTCTTCTAAGATCTCTCCCATTTGTAGGTACTAGCGAATAGGTATTTGTTAGAAGTGTCTTCATCGAGTGAGGGAAATATAGGAATAGAAGAGGAAAGTGAGACATGCAGTTTATCTAGAACAGGGAGATTAACTACAGGTCAGAGGACTAGAAGAAAATTCAATAAACGCATTAAATTTTTCCTTTCTTAAGAGGGGTCATGTTCTTATGATGATGAGATGGAAGGCGACATCGAGGTGCCCTTGAGGTACTAACATCTACAGAAATATTGGGTACCCAAGGAACTTCTTCCAATAAAAATTGATTTTTGTGTTAACGAGAGGATATATCACATAGCACCATCATCACTACATGGTTTGGGCCTATTTTCTATGGACGGCATAAAGGTGTCTTACAACAAAGTTTCTGAATTGATGGAGTATGTTGGACCATGTTACAATTACAAAAGTTGGATGCATATTGTTCAATATAAAAAAAAGTATGCGTAGGTATGCCCTCTCGAAAAATTATATACAACAGCAAGACAATAATCAAAGTAAAAGTGTGGTTATATACACTGATGGAAGGCCAAAAGCAACAGGGAATATTGTGGGTTTTATAAATAGTACACGACCTGGGTCAACTATAAAGAAACCCAATTGCATACTTGAGGCGCGTGAGGGAAATTGTGTATTCATCTGTGCGATAAAATCAATATGTGTAGGGGAAGAGCTTCTTATTTATTACAATTTGAATCGCATAGATACAAATGAGGCTACTATCATGGGGTGGTACATACTATTAAACCAACTTCTAATCAATGACTCCAACATACCATTTAGTCAATAAATTTTTGGCTAACATTTTTATACTTGATCTTTGAAGCAGGGGCACAATATGGAGCAACCACCTGGAGGGGATGTTGGCGATGTTCCCGGCTCATCTACACATGAGTAGGTAAAACTCATTGTAATTGTGCAGACTAGATAGAAGCAAAATGTTTTTTTCTTCATTGTTTTGGAGTAATTTTGATAATACTAATACTATTGTTGTTACAGAGGGCTAGTGGTCAGAGGGAGGGAAAGGAACCTACAATCCTTGATCAGTAGCCCCCCCCCCCCCCCCCCCCCCCCAAGGAGGACCCTTTCTATATTGATTTAGCAGAGACCAATGACCCGATCGGTTCGATTAAAAAGTTGCTAAAGAAAATTGGCAGAGAAATTATACGTTTGGCAACAATAAAGCCTACTACTTAGGAAATAAGAGATAGGGGATCTGAATTGTTGTACACCTCTAAAATCTTAAAAGTAAGTATTAATGAAATTTTTAATTATAACAAGAGTTCAATAATGGTTTTTATGTTATGCTCTTTTATGGCATTAATTAAAATATGGATATGTTGTCTTTATAGAGTTTTTTGCAAGATTTTGAGCCCCATTCCCATGATGAGGGTGCTACAGGTGGTTCAGGTAGATCGCATGTTTCATTCCCCACTTGTGTTTTCCACTAAATATATATAGGAATGATCATAATCATTGACAATACATGCTCAAACAATCCTTTTTTTTAATGCTCTAACAATCTTGTCCGTGCTAGTCCACTCGTTCTATATTTATGCATGCTCTAACAATTTTATTCTTCAGCTCCAAATCAATTGAATCCTATGAAAATGCCGCCTCCATCCAAGACAACCACAAATCTCTTTCCGACTGTTGATTCGGCAACACGTAGCTTACAGGCATCGACTGTTGCACCATCTACTGGTACACAGATCCCTCTTTTTCTCTCTTATGACAGCAACAAATAGTTTTTTTTTAACAACTTTTTAACATCAATTATCATTTTTTCTTTTATACTTCGTGACAAAGACTTATGAAAATGTTTGCAATAGGAGCTATAGCATCATTTCCTGGATGTTCCTATGTTCCTAGTACAGGAACGGTGAAGGATGTCATATTGATCGTCAGCGATATGAAGGAATTCCATTAAAAGTAGCCAAAGTTCTAGGTACTTTAAAGTTATTATTATTCTATAGTGATATAATAGTAATTTATTTTTTGATCACTCTTCATCGACTAATGATCCCATGATTGTTTTGTAGGGAATGATGTTTTTTGGAGAAAACTTGGTGATGAGTGTTTGCGAATATTTGGGCCCACCTTGTGTACCTAGTCGAACATCATATCCTAACTAAAACCCCAAACCACTATGTTGATTTCATATCATTGCTAGAATAGTTTTCCTTTTCATCCATTTCTTGAGCTATATTAAAGGTAGCTTCACTTCATTTATGAGTCTAACATGTTTTTTTTTACTTAAAAGGTGGAATAACCAAGACAAACCATTGAAGGATGAGCTTATAGAGAGCATGACCCAACTCTTTGGACCTCGTGCATTTGAGAGAAACAAGCTCCTTGAAAAAGCCAGTTTATGTTTGAAGTATATTAGAGACCAGTACAGAAAAAATTTACTAGATAACCCCAGGTACGAGCGTCTGCCCTATGTTCCTTAGGCTGAGTGGCAAGCTCTGATTTTGGATGGAAAGTATAAAGTTGACAAGAAAAATAATATTACACTAGTGGAGAGTATAGCAAGGTATGTGATACTATTGAGAACCTAATTATGTACTAATTAACCTCTATATTTATACTATCTAACATATTTCAAACTTTTCATAGATTGCCTAACACATCAAAGGCAACAAAGGCAAGACTAGAAAAGCACGAGACACACAAGCTAGGCTCTGGTGGTTTTTTGAAACTTCAAGCAAGAGTTGTAAGTATTAGTAAATGAAAAATTGTATCAAATTTTTTATATAATGTGATGGGAAATACTAGGATAGACTAGCTTGTCTATGCTCCTAATCCTCAACTTGGATCTCAGTGTTCCTCCACACCAATATATGAGGTAGAGTAACATGCTTTGGAAGCACCAACAAACTCCTAGCACCTTGGAAAAAATAAGAAATTCAAGTTATCACCTCAATCCTCTATTCTCCACAAGAACATTCAAGGCTTGATTCACCTTCAAACAAGGAACTAATCTATTGTTACAATTGCTCCTTTAATTCATGGACCCAACTCATCACATAAGGTTGCATACTAGTTACTTCTCCCTTGTACCATTCAAGGCCTCATACACCCAACCTTGACACCAAGTGTTTTGGACAACTCCAACCCTCTAACATAAATGGAAACCAAAATAAACATCAACACAACTCAAAAAAAAATCAGGTCTAAGGCAAACTTTTTGTTACCAGTCACAGGGCAGATTGCTGCACTTGACCTTTATTCTACACACCCAATCAAGAGTGAAATTGGATCCTCTAGGACTCCCAAACACCAAAGATAGTTTAGAACAACTCCAACATGACAAAAATAAGGTGTAATAAGGGTTGGAAACCCTACTAACTATTTACCATTTCCTTTTGATATTTTAACTACCCTCCATTGGTTGATGAAACAATGCAAGTAAAATTCACCATACTACGCAAAAATGCAGGGCTCAGAGTTCAAGAGATGCCTCACAGAAGAGGATAAGAGAATTGGCTTCCAATAAGGCTATAGACCGTGGCTGAATAGCTACGAGCTGAAATCAGTGTGGAAGGTTCTAATAATGATGCATTTGAGCCACAGGTAAATAAGCTAAATGAAATTTATTTCAAATTGAATACTTTACCAATTAGTCTATTTGATGTTAAGTTCCAATATAAAGTGAGTATATCTATTTTAAGCAAGCAATAATAACAATTCGTAGGATGTTGGAATGTAGCCTAACAATCCTTCTACATAATCTGTGGATGCTGAAGGTTCGCATGATGTGCATCCCAATGGTGGAGGTATACATTTGCTATTAAATTTTTTATATGTAATTGCAATTGGTGTTTGGATTAATGTAACATTTTGTATAGCAGTTGTAGAGGATCGAGGGGTCAGTGTTCATGAGTGTGTTGATGTTGAGTCTAGAAAAAATGATGTGGTCAGATAAGGTAAAGAGCGCCACAGTTATGTTATTTAAAATAATTAAATACTTGTAACAATTATAATAAATTATTTTTATTTTAACTCTTTTATTTGTTATTGCAGAGGACCCCCCTTTGCAACAACATAGGAATTTGAGATCATCAAGAAAAGAGAATAGAACAACTGATTAGGGGGGAATTGATGATGACACTAATGCTCCTCTTAGAGCTTACATAGAAAAAAGAAATAGAAAGAAAAAAAAGAAATGATTGTCATCTACATACCTTAATTGATAATGGCTGAATTTTATGTCTCAATGAATTTAATTATGTTCTAATGAATGTTCATGAATTATGTGTTAATGCAGAATATTGATGAATGTTGCATGTTAATGAATCTAATGTGTTAATGAATGTTATCATGTGATATTGATTGAATGTTATCATGTGATATTGATTGAATGTTACATTTTATTAATGGTTGAAAGAATGAATGAATGTTATATGTTAACGAGAAATGTAGAGTGATGTTAGGGGGAGGGGGTGAGGGCCAAATGAGCTTCCACCTTCACGTGGTTGGCCCTGTTTAGTAGAGAATATTAAACTATTCTCGAAACAAAGTGAAGCTCAATAAGATACTAAATATTTCTCTATTTTGTCCTATGTTTAGACCTATAACATTTTGTCTTGCTAAGGCCCCTTTCAAGTGGAAGGACATGAGCATCTTTTACATAGATGCAAATTTGATAGGATCTATTGATGATTGCAAGTAAAAATTGGGTATACTGTGAACATGAGCTCAAGAGCAGTTTCCTAGGTTTGTAAGAAGAAGATTACAAGGTGAAGGTATGTGTGGATAACTTTGAAGGTCAAAATTAATAGGGGTAAAATGATTAGAACAAATCCAAATAGGATAGCATATTCAAGCCTCAATGGAAACCTAGAATATATAAAAAATAAAGTAGAATCTTAGTGACAATCCCACCATAATGTATGTGTAAGAGCACAGGGATTGGACAGCACAAGGAATCACATATCTTTCAAAGCATATTATATTCATGTTAAGACATGTTTGTGCTAGTTTTTAGTTATATTGATATTTGATAAAGTGGATAATCTTAATTCTATCTTCTCTTGTTTAACTAAAGTATCTATTTTTGTTTGGATTACCAGCTTTCTATATACTCATTACTAACTAAAACATATAGTATATTTGTATGCATATTACCTAGGACCACCTATCAGTGTCTATCCTGTAGTATAAGTCTCTTTTTTTCTAATCACCAAAATTGTTGTAGTTGTGCATTAAAACCTGAAAAGACCTATGATAACAATATCATTCCTTGCCACTTTACCCTTGAAATAATCTAAGATATTTCTGTATGAGGCTTTTCAGTGTATCTAAACATCATCTTTTTTAATATTAGTGAGGGAATAGAGAGGGGCTTATAGACACGTCCAAGATTTACTGTTCATTTCATAAATGGGATTTTTTGAGTCACTTAAACCTTTTAAAATTATATTTATGCTGGGAACTCTAGGTTATAGTCTTAGAAAAGTATTTTATTCATTAACAATTGCTTCAACCTGGCTTGTAGGTGAAGTGCACACAATGTTCTTATCGCTCAAATAAATTTGATCCTTTCTTAGATTTGAGCCTAGAGATCATTCAAGCAGATTTCTTGTTGAAAGCATTATCCCATTACACAACAGTGGAGCAGTTAGATGGGGGTGTGAAAAGATATCAATGTGAATGATGCAAAGTAAAAGTGAAGGCTCTAAAACAACTAAAAATTGATAAAGCACCACATTTTCTTGCAATTCATCTCAAGCACTTCAGTGTAGTTGGTTCTGGAGGAAAAATTGATTAAAAAGTAGACTTTGGTTATACATTGGATCTCAAACCATTTGTTAGCAATTCACATGTAAGTAGCCCTTACAATATTATTTGCCAGTGGATCACATTTTCAGTGGAATCTAATAATATATTTTTTATAATATATACTGGTTTTTTGATAAGTTTTGCACATTTGAATGATATTCTAGTTTCTTTGGCTATTGATTAATCATAGGAGGGCAATTTTAAGTACACTCTTTATGGTGTTCTTGTTCATAATAGCTAGAGCACACATTCTGGTCATTATTTTTGCTTTATTCGTTCATCCATAGGCATTTGGCATGCTTTAGATGATAATCAGGTATACATTTGCTACAGTTGTGAAGACATGTTTAATTTTGTGGAGCAAGCTCATTATAATTTGTGTATAATAGAATACACAAAAGAGCTACAATTTTATGTAGAACCTTTTCTTTATATGGTAACACTAATTATATTGAAGTTTCTTAGACTAATTGAAGTTATTCTTATGACGTTTTGTACTCTAGGTCTATTCAGTTAGTGAGAAAAGTGTGCTTTCCCTGAAAGCTTACATGCTATTCTATATACGAGATAAGAAAACTAGCATTCAAATAGCAGGTGGGTTTGAATCTCAGTATAATGGCTCTAAACTAAAGAAGAGGGTGTCATTAAACATTGGACATCCAAAGGAAAACCACTTACAAGATCCATATGCCCCCCAAGTGACAGAAAACATGCATTCTTTCCAAACGAAAGCAATCTCTTTTAGTGTTGCAGGTGTAAACAAGATACCCCAACAGGTAGAAAATTTGTCAAATGTCAATTTCATTTTAGAAAGTCTAGAAAAGAACACAAGTTCTAGCCAGTCATGCAGTAAATCCAGATCATCAGCAGATCATGATGCTACATTACAGATGGTGCCTCCAAGAACCAATGGTATTCAAACAAATAATGTCTTCTAGTCAAGTCATACCATAAGTAATGGATGCACATCGAATGGGTCTAGTAATAATGTTAAGAAGCAGGAATCTAAAATAAAGGGAACTAATTTTGTGGGTAATTTTAATGATATGGTTGTTAGACATTCTCGGAACTGTGATGTGAGCAATGATAATGAGAGCTATATTGGTAGAAATTCTAAAGCTTATTCAAAAATTAATGGTAATAGATCATGAGAATGTCAAACATTCTACAAATGGTTTGATAGGTATTACTACTCGGTATCATGTTACTAAACTTCCAAAAAATGATTCAAATGGTAAACTTGTAGCTGGTGAGCATCTAGAGAATGGTAGTGTGGTCCATAATTCCATAGATAATGAGAGTGAGGCTACTAAGCTCCTATCCTTGGAAGATGGTTCCTTATTTTAGGTGCTTATTTTTTGTATTAATGTTGCAGTGTATATGTTTGTTTTTGAGAAAATTGCTTTTAGTCCTAATGAATCTTTATATGTTCCTTTTGGCAGGGAGGCAAAAATGGTACTTTTCTCTATAAGGGAAGGGAAATGAATGGGTCATGTGTAAAAGCTATGCATCCACATAGGTTGCAGAAATATAGTCAAGAAACTAAATGTATTTCCAGCCAAAAGTACCAAAAACACCATGAGGACAACCACTACCTCATTAGTAGAAATAGATTGAAGCTTATGAAGCATCTTCCATGTCCTCAGTTTTTACAACCATTATCTTTCAAGGGGCATTTTCTTCTAAGAGAAATTCATATTTTGAGGAAGAAATGATCCAATGAAAGGAAGAAATGCACGAAGTTACAGCTTAAGAAGGCTGACATTTTTCTTAAGCAGAAATGCTATGCAAAAATGCCTTCTAGAAAAGAGTATCCAGCTACAAAAAGTTTTGCATGTTTAGTCGCTTCTAAGTATACACAACAATATTGTGGAAAGGTTCTATCAAACAAAATAAATGGTTGTGTTTTTGTGCAGCAAACCAAGACATCTGAAATTACTATTGGTGTGGTTCAGAATGGGTGTAACATTGCTAAATTTTGTGATACTCTGATGCCTCTTGTAAACAGGAAGCTTTCTAGTGGAAATGGTACTAAGCTAAAGAAACAAAGAGAAGTTCCTGGAAAACTTGGTTTAAGTAAAGCTAGACAATATTCTAATGTTGAGCAAGACTCTAACATTAGCACAGAGAAAAACTTGTTTACTCTCTATGTTTGTGTGCAGCAAACTGAGACATCAGAAATTATAGCTGGTGTGGTTCAGAATGGGTGTAACATTGCTAAATTTTGTGATACTCTGATGCCCCTTGTAAACAGGTAGCTTTCTAGTGGAAATGGTACTAAGCTAAAGAAACAAAGAGAAGTTCCTCGTGGACTTGGTTTAAGTAAAGCTAGACAATATTCTGATGTTGAGCAAGACTCTAAAATTAGCACGGAGAAAAACTTGTCTACTCCCCGTCAGTCAAATAATAGCTTTACAGATAGAGGAGAAACATGCCAACAAGATGGGGCTCTATCTATAAATAATAGCATAGTAGTTTATTGGTGCATAAAGTGTTTCTATCACCAATAATCAATTATCTATGTCTATGTTGTTGTGCTTCCATAATCTTGTGTGGTTTATGTAGGGATGAAGAATATGACCGTGGCTTAAGGAAAAAGGTTAAACAAGTACAAGATGAAGATGGCATAGATGACTCTTATGGAAAATATTCCAATCGATAGAGCAATCCTTTTCAATCACTTTCAAATAGAAAAGCCAAGATTGCTGGTAAAGGGAATTCATTCACAAGAATAAATCAAGAGAAATTGTAGCACAATGCAAGATAGAGTTTTTTGTCAAGCTCAATGCCAAACCAATGTTGGGGCAAAACCTATAAAACAAAGGAAAAATCACATTGCTGGCAACCATTTAGAAAACATGGCAAACACTGCAGAAAGTTGATAATGAAGTCAAAATATCATGAAAAGATGCATTACTTCAAACTTTTTCAATGATTCAATGTTAGATCCCTGTAGCCAATATTTCCTTATACTTCCAAAATTCATCAAATAAATGTGAGAAATGGAGATATATTTCTACTTGTCAAACTTGCAAATATGTTTGTGGCTAAAGCAGTAGGCTGAATATGCTTACGGTAGGGTCACTGTAGTGGCGACGGTAATTGGCGTCACTGCCACAGTAGCCCCATCGCAATGCTTGCATCGGACGTCACAATTGCAATGGCCTTTGACGTCCCCCCAACCATTGTGAAAGCATTTGACGTTGCCGCCATAGCGGCTCTGTCGCAATGCTTTTCATGGATGTTGCAATTGCGACTCCCACAGCAAGCATTGTGACGGTCGTCGGCGTCCCCGCCACAGTGACCCTGTCGCCAGATGCTATCGCAACCCTGTCGCAATGCTTGTGGCAGACATCACAATTGTGACATATGCTGCAAGCATTGTGATGGGGTTTGTGTCATAATAAAGTGGTTTTATAGCGACAGATAGGCGTCATAATTGCAATGGCATAGGATAGACGTCATAATTTGCGACTAAAAAACAACGACGTCTATTACTATCGTACTGGCGACACATTGCAGTCGTAATTGCGACACCTAGCTGTCGCAAATTGATGCCAAATGTATTAGTGTTGGTTTTCAATGGTCTTCTAGGATTTGCAAGGTTAGGGTAGGTAGATTAAGATTACTAAGTTCATAATTTTCTTAGATGATCTAAGGGGTTAATGAATGTTCCCTAGTGTGAAAATATGGTGTTTTTAGTCCTTAAAATGTTGATTTTGTGGATAAGGATCAAAATTGGGTTATAAAACTTGGAAATGAGTCATTTCATGTTTGGAAAGGTGTAATAAGACCCTTTGTAATAGAAAAACAATCCTAAGAATCCATTCTTGCACATTCCAAGTGTTCTAGGCTTGATTTGGTCAATTAGGCTTGTGAGGCTTTGCTTATGTTTAGGAGTTCTAGAGTAGGTTGGGGAGTTGAAGCTTTGGGATTTTGTGTAACTTAAAAAAGGGTATCCAAATACCTTTTTTTTTTGCTAGGTTCAATGGAGAGAAATAAAGGTGTTGTCCCAAAACCACAAAAAGGGCTACAAGGGAAATTAGGCCTATTATACATGTTAGGAGAGTAAACCAGTTGTGGAAACCTCATAATTAGCTATTCCTTGAAGTTTTATTTTGAAGCAAGAAGTTGATTAGGATCAATTTCTCAAATTTGATCATTTTTCCCTTATTGCTTCCCAAGTCTTGACTAGGGAAAGTGATCAAGTAGTTTTGTGAAGTTGGGTAGAAGTTTGTTTAGTGCTATAACCAAGTTAGAAAGAGTCTTTGAAGACATTTAGGAAGGTGGGAAAGGTAGTCTGCCTTAAAAATGTTCTTTTTGGGAATCCACTAGCTTTTGGTGTGAGCATTTTGCATCATTTTGGATGCAAATTACATTAAAGTAAAATACTTAAAATGCAAACAAGAAAAATAAGATATATATTATGATAACCAATAACATCATAAGTCTAATAATGTCATGCATCAAATATATGTCATACATCAAATATAAAATGTCTTCTCCTTCCCATGAAAGGAAGGAAACAAATCCCTAGAGGTCTTTGGTCATTGCATGGAGGGAGATGATGGGGATGATGAGGTATTTCGCACATGCTTGCTCATCCTCTTGTTTAGGCTCCTCTCTAATTGGAGTTGATACAAACAAAGTATATATGAATAAATAATTATTAACGACATTGAAATCAAATATATGTATACAAAAAATTAATTATTTTATTACCACCATCAAATAGTCACTCTATACATCAGCCTCAAAGGCTCGCAAAAAATCAGGAGTAAGAAGGCCCTAAAAAATTTTAATCAATATAATCACTTGATCATACTTATAAATACCATTTAAAATTTCAATACTAACTATTATAAATAACAAATAAAACT
Source organism: Cupressus sempervirens (assembly GCA_028749045.1). Lineage (NCBI taxonomy): Eukaryota > Viridiplantae > Streptophyta > Pinopsida > Cupressales > Cupressaceae > Cupressus > Cupressus sempervirens. The sequence goes on from CM053792.1 coordinate 830,717,185, forward strand.
ATGAAAGAGTCTATTATAAATAATAACTAAAACTATGAAAAATCTTTCATACCTTGGTCAATGGCTCTAAACTAGCCATCATAGCAGCAACTCCACGATCGATAGTCTGGAGAAGATGAGAAGTCTCAGATGTCAACAATTGCAAATCATATAATACAATTTACATGTAAAATGAAACACGAAACAAATATAGTCAAATGAATTAACTTAACATGAAACAAATGTACCTCTACAAAGCTTATATCATGCCTAGGCTTAGAGTCCCTTGTGAATGTCGATGCTCTAGTAGAGAACTAATGTACATGGATAAAAAAATTTGTCAATCCTTCATATGATTACTTAATAAATATATATATTAATTTAAATGATTAAATTGATACATACCTCTTGACTCATCGATAGGATGTAAAATGGGGTTGGGGAATCTATAATAGGGCCATCAACACTCTTACCCTAAATTTTGAATAATATCAAGATATGCTAATTAATTAGTCATTCACTCATACAAAATGTGATCAAATTAGTTTATTATAATTATCATTTACTTGTGGGTCAATTTGAAATGTGTCACTCAGGAACTCATTAGTGACTAGCCCATCATCCATAGTGTCTCCAACATGACTGCCAAATGTGCATAAGGATCCACATGATGTGCACATGTGACCGTGATGCAAAGAAGGCTCCTTCTCAAAAAATGGACAAGCGTAATGAATGAGGGTATGTGTCAAAGTATTGATAGTTACTAGTCTCTACACATTCCTTCACAACTGAAGGAATAATTACATGCTCACCTTGTGGCTTGACAACAAGCACCCTAACTACATTAGAATTGCAACATGCCCCCGACCTCTCAAATGACAACCCCTACCTCTACCCTGAGAATGTAACATATCAAAATAATTAGGGATCTCTCCAATGACAAATTCACAATACAATTTCTTTAAGAACTACATTGGAACCTCATGATTATTGCATGGAGGGGCATCAAAGACCATCCACCATCTATCCCAAAAGTTATTTTTAATATCATCATGTATGCACCAATGGATGGGGAACCTCTTAGTTTTATGTTTAACAATGTCTTGTTCTCCAGGATTTTTAAACAATGCACATATGATACCTTTTGTTATGTCCTTTTTTCTTACATCTTTAAAGGATAATTTTTTTTGTATAATTTATTCTTTTTTCTTCTCTGTTAAGTCACCAAATATACAACTGACCACTAAGATAAGCTACATGGCTCATAATGAATTCAAGGGAGGATATCAATCGTGCTCTCATAGTATTAGTTTTCCTGCAAGATTTCAACCTACCAATGATTGCTTCTAATTCATTTTTTCCTCTTTCTATTTCATTTTTTATATTGTCTTGGGTGCCTAGAGGAGGTCTTTTAATCGGTGGAGGTTGCAAAATTTTTTGCTCTTCTTGTGGAGGGTTTTCATTTTGATTTTGTTGACTAAGCTAGGGATTTGGTGGTTGATTATTAACATTTCCTGATAAGAAACTAATTTTATTTTAAATAAATAAACAAAATTGAAGCAAAACTTTTAAAAACATACAAAACAATGCAAAAACATACAAAATAATGCAAAACCATACAAAAAAATGCAAAAAGAAGAGTAGAAAACATACTTGATGATCCCAATCTTGATCTCTAGTGACAAGGAGGAATTTTAAGGAGGAGAATGAGAAAATTCTTCAAATTCCACAAATTGCATGCATGTTGTTGAGGGGAAAGAAGAAACCAACATAAAGAAATAAGGGAAAATGGAATAGGTCATAGGTTTGTAGCCCATTTATAGAGTTTTTAAAAAGTGTGCATGTGCTATAGTGTGTAAGCACTTTGGGTTGGGATCCACAAGCCTATATGGAGCGCAACCCAAAGCACATGCGCACTTTTAAAAATTTAGAAATTTGAGTTATGTGTCATCTTTTTGGCACCACAACTTGGTGCATTCGCCCAAAACTTGGTATGCAAGATTGGATAAATATTTTGCAAAACTTAGATTTTCTAAAGGTATTATATATAGTAATCTATATTTGAAAGAAATTGATAATGGATTATTGATCATTGTGATATTTGTTAATGATGTAATCTTTGGAGGTAATGATAAAGAAAGTGATAAGTTTGTTGATGAAATGAAGAATGAGTTTGAGATGACTATGATTAGTGAGATGAATTTTTTCTTTGGCTTACAGTTTGTGCAAAATAGAGATGGTATTTTCATATCTCAAGCTAAGTACTTGAAAGACTTGTTGAAAATGTTCGGCTTAAAAATTTGTAAACCTTTTGCTATGCCTATGGTAACTGGTCACAAGTTATCTAGCAAAGATGAGACACCTACAATTGAGAAGAAGTATATATATATATGTATATATAAATATATATGTATACATATATACATATGTATGTATACATACATATGCATATATGTATACATATATATGTATATATGTATGTATATATGTATATTTATATATGTATATATGTATATATGTGTCTGTGTCTGTGTGTGTATATATATATATATATATATGATTAGAGGTTTGCAATATCTAACTCACACCAAACCGTATATAGAAAATGCAGTTGGAAGAGTAGAAATGTTTCAAGTTGATCCTAAGGAATCTCATTATGTAGTATTAAATAGGATATTTAGATATCTAAAGGCTACACCTAATTTTGGATTATGGTTTGACAGATCAAGTAATTTCAATTCATGTTCTTATACTGATGCAGATTGGGTAGGCAGTATGGATGGCATAAAAAACACTAGTGGTGAAGCACTTTTCCTTGGAGGAAGACTGGTTTCTTGGCTAAGCAAGAAACAAGATTGTATTTCACAAAGTATAGCTAAAGCATACTATGTAGTGATAGGAAATGATTGTAATTAGATTATGTAGATGAAGTAGATGCTAAAGGATATTGGGGTAGAGTTTGTAGAGTCTATTATCATACATTGTGATAACACAAGTACATTGAGTATGTCTAGGAATCCTACATTGCTATCTAAGACTAAGTATATATCTATTAAGTATAATGTTTTGAGAGAGAAAGTGGCAAAAAAATAAATTAGGTTAGAGTATATAAGTACCAAAGAGAAGATTGTAGATATCTTTAAAAACCCTTACCTAAAGATACATTTGAGTATTTGCAAGGTATGCTTGGGGTTATGCCCTTGCCTACTTCTAAGTAGATGATGCAAAGATTACATCATTCTAGTAGTACAAAGCACTATTATTTGTTTGGACTAAATGTTGATGCTTTCTATATGGGGCAATATCTAAGATGAGCAGAATCATCGAGGACTATTGGTAGCTAGTTTAGAATACTGTCTTTGGACACTTGAGCTAGTTGAAGACTTGGAGCAGATGATTGACATAATGAAGCCTTTGTAATTGATGTCAATGGGGGAGAGATTGCATGAAAAAAATCTCCTATGAATGGGGAGAGAAAAGCATCATGAATGGGGGAAAAAATCCTCTAATGGGGGAGAAACTATGTACATGAAAGACATCTCCTATGTTATGTATGAATGGGGGAGATATTGCATAGAATACTGAAAGTTGTTCCTAAGAGTCACAATGTGAACAACTAATGTTGATCCTAAAGAAGAGATGTAGTCAGAGCAACATTCTAGAGAGTTTTAGATTTTATTTATGAAGAGGATTTGAAAAGATGAGAACAACAATAGAAATAATTAAGTTTGATTTGGTATTCTTGGAATTTAGATTCTTTTCATCTATGTTGCCATCAATGCAAAAGAGAGAGATTGCTAGCATGAAGGTTGATGGTATTCCTTTGAGGGAGTATCCTAAGAATTGCTAGAGCATGTGGGATATTGTTAGCATGATTAACATGTTGCACTCATGACTTATTTTTCATTGATGTCAACATAGAGTGTTTTTATGAAGACTGACATAGTAGCAAAAAGAGAACGGGGTCAGACAAAAAATAATTGAAGATTTAGGTGAAGCATGGTTAATGACATGTTCTATACTATGTCTTGATTAAGTGGCTAAGTGTGCATATAGAGACTCAAAGACATTTAGAAGGTATGTTTGATATATGTAGAATAGTAAATAGATAGAGTACTTGAGAAGTAGCTTCTAATGTTTGGATTGTATCTCCTAACAAAGATAAAATCATGATATGCATAGTTAGTCATTGATAGTAGAGATCCCAATGATGACTTTAGTGAGTGCACAAGGTCTAAGGTCACACATGTGAGAAGTTGTAAAGATTGTGAGTCCATAGTGTTATGTAATTGTAAAATAATTAATTATCTTAAAGAGGTCCTATTATAATTAACTAGAAAGCCTCAAGGCCAACTCAAGGAATTATTTTGAGAATATGGTATAAAGGAAAGTTATTTTCCTTTTGGGGAAGTGTGTATTAAAGTGTTATATGCATATTATTTGGTAATGCGAGTAAGGGATCCAAAGGATTATTGGATGCAAAGTTGGTGATTAAGTATTGATATCAAAAGAGGAAGTCCGGTTGATAGGATAGAGGAGTTATATGTACAGTTTATTTCTATTATTTTGCAAGTAATAATGATCTAAGATTAATGATATGATAACCATACTAGTTATGCAACCTAGATTGATTCATCTCTGAGAATTCTACCTCATTCTACAAGAAACTTACAATTTGTGCGTCAGACTCAAACTTGCGAATTGGTGTTGTTTTTAGGAACTGCAGACCTAACTATCACTTTCATTTGTTTCTTCTTCTCCTCCTCAAGATTCCTTGGCACATCATAAGATGTACCTACTACTGCAAGCCTACCAACATTTTTATTCTATTTTCTAGGTATGCTCTGAATATTAAATGCATTGAAACTTTCAAGAAAATCCAATACTGTATGTTTATAAAACTTGAGCAAGCCATTCTTAGTGATATTTTGATTTCTCACTTGATTAACCACCAACTCACTATCTCCATATATACTCAAAGTTTGAATTTCCTTTTTTTGAGCCAGTAGAAGACTTTGAATCAAGGACTCATACTCAGCCACATTATTGGTACAACTAAACTGGAGCCTAAAGGAGAAGTAGTACCTTACTTGTGCGGGAGAAATCAACATCACACCCATCCCTGATCCATTCTTATTCCTTGATCCATCAAAATACATAATCCATATTCCACTCACATCTTTTTGGTTTTCATAAGGTTAGGGACAAGGGCATCCTTTTTTGACACACAGTATGTACCAAGACCCATCTCAAGGGTTTCTGACATGGAATCAAATTGATATGCATTAGCCCATTCATCTAAGAGACAATCAAGTATCTTTGCTAGAGAAGTGGTAGGCTCAATAACTATGTCATTGTCATCCATTTCTAGGATAGTGCAATTCATATTGATGAGATTAAGGGTGTCGGGTTCAATATTATGGAAGGCTAGAGGCTCTACTCTAATTGAAGCTTTCATCCCATATCTTGTTCTTAAAAACATGTATGACCAATCATAAGATATGTAACCCCCTATTTGTGCAATGAAGTCTCTTGAAAGACAAATGACAAAGTGTGGCTTGATTTCAGCAATTCATATATCTTGAGTTACAATAGAACTAGGGCATGCATGTAGGGCTATTTCCACGTTCCTAAGGATCCCTACAATCTTGATAGTACTACCATCCAAGTATAATACATCCCTAACAATGGGTTCATATTTCATTTCTAAAGTGTCAACAACACACCTAGGCATCACTGAACTGCTAGCCCCTGAATCAATCATGCAATTGTGGACTAGCTTATCCCCTATAATTAGAGAAACATAAAATGGAGGAGGTCTAACCTTTTTCTTTGTTTCAACCTCCCTTGATGGTTGTACCAAAATTGTAGCACTCTCCATGCTAGGTGGTTGATCCTTTGGTTCAATACTTTCCTATTCTTGTTGTAGTAACATCATTTGCATGGGTCTAGTAGCAACAACATCCCACATGGAAATATTCACATTTTTCTTCTTCATCTAATCTACCACACTAAATGAGGCATTAGGTACTTTGGTAGAAGCCTTGGGAACTACATGTGTATGAGGTTGAGATGGAACAACTTGGGGATGCTTCACATCTCATCTAGAATTACTCTATTTTTGTTGTAGAGGAACATTGGGTTGGTCAATTTTCTACCTCTACATGAGGCACTACATTTGATGTTGAAGCTTGATTAGGAGGAGGAGGGGTAGCATCTTCAATAGGTCTTATTTTTCTCCTAGTGTTGTGAGAAATGGAATCCTAGTTTACATTACGATGTTTCTCCAATTGATGATTCATAAAGGAGTAATCACCTTGTCTTTTCATATATGAGGCATCTTTGGATTGGTTCTCCTTGTATGATTGTCTTGCTCCAGGCTCAAGCTCTTGAATGGTCAAAGACAAATAAGATTTAGCCTTATAACACATGCAATAGGCATAGGAGTAGTTGCAGGAAGGACAAAAATCTTGATCCTAAACTATATTGTTTTGAGGGACTATGGCCCTACTTTGATTTGAATTTGAAGTAGAGGCATGACTACTCTACCTACTTTGATCAAAAGAATTGTTCCCATAATTATAATTTGGAGGCATACCATTATTTGATGTTTGATATTGCAATTGATGAGTCTTACAACCTTGAGTTTGCTACCTTTCCAAAGTCACCACATTTTTGCCCACTCTTTGCATCATAGAGAAATTATCTTCCAATTTCTTCTCATGGCCTTGCAATCTTTTATCTATGTTCAACATCATAGACTGCATCATCTCCTTTATTTCATCTATTCCATTTGAAGATGTGGAAGCGTGAGGGACTAGAGCAAGGGACTGTGATGTGGAAGTTGTGGGAATAGGGACAATTATTGGTTGGTGATCTAGGACATCAAGGAAGAAGGGCATAGGAGGCAGTGTCACTATTAAAAGCTCTGAGGTAATGTAAGAAGGCATTAACAGGGGTAGGTTTTACTAAAATAGGTATTCTATCCCATGTTTTTTGAAATCTATAATTGAAATCAGTCATACATTCATGGGGGGCTCTTTTTATGGTAGTTAGCTATTTCAAGAGTGACAAGTAGTCACTTTTGTCCTCAAAGTGTTTACATAGTCCTGCTCCTAATTTATCCCAATCTGTTATAGAACCATATGATAGACCCTTGTACCATTGCAGGGCTTTCCCTTTTAAAGATGAAGCTAGGAATTTAAAGGCCACATCATCTTCTGTAATACCATGGATATTACAAACATTTGCAACCTCTTGAATATGTTCTAAGGGAGAGATAGAAGTTTGACTAGTAAATTTAGGTATACTTTTAAGTGAAACTATTGGTATGTCATGTCTTTGAGCCAATAAAAGAGGACTTCCACCATTAAAGGTGGAAAAAGTATGAGCTCTAGTCATATAAGAAAGTAGTGTATTAATATGAGCTAATGGCTTTCTAGGTTGAGACCTAACAATAGGAGGAGTGAAAACTGATCTTGTAGGGGTATATATTACCTCTGCACTACTAACTAGTGATAGAGACAATCTCGTCTTTCTTCCTCTAGGATTTGAAAATGAGAGCTCTTGATATTGAAAATTACCTCTAGAAGATGCTCTTGTTTCAGCTTTAGGCATGAATCACAACAACTTCAGCCTATAACTAGATATGGAGGGTGTAGAGTCACCAAGTGTTTTGTGGAAATGATCCTCTTGAAGGCCTAGAATACTGAGAGCAACACTATTTCCTTAGCATCAACTTGAAATTATTCTCTTTTGACATCATTAGACTTGAAATCTTCTTGAACCTTGTCCCACTAGGTGTGCCAAAAACTATTGTCACAAGGGTTTGCACCCTTGTCCAAAGTTTTTACCTAAGGATAACCTTGTGAAACATGGAAATAACCTCCAAGCTTTGGGACTTGAACTATGAGGTTGAGTCCCTAGAGAAGGTCAACTTCCTTTGCTATGAGGATGCACCTAACTACTCTTGGAGAGGAAAAGGGAGAAGGAATGCATGAAAGAAAATCTACCTGCTCTAACCTGAGGGGGTGATGCACCAAAATAGAGTGTTTAAACTTAACTCTACCCATGAATGCACAGTCAACTAGTTATAACCTCAAAGAACATAGATTCAAACCTTGCTTAATTCAACAACCACATGTAGATCAAACAACAAAATAATTCTATAGGAAGAAACTTCACTTAATATCATTCAAATGTCAAAAGTATCTATTCAATCATGCATATTGCAGAATATAGACAAAACATTAACTAGACGCAAAGAACCCTGCATAGTGTGTTAATGGCTAAAATAGACTCAGCAAAAGATTATAATGGTTCAAAGGAATGAGAAATTATATTAGTATGCATGAGAAAAATACTAGAGAATCAGAGAAAGATCAACCCTTACAAGGATTACAAAATCTATCTTTATAGCTCAGGCATAACTGAGATATTTCTAACTGGAGTTACTCCACAACCATTGTCTTAAATACTTAGATAATAATCAAACAACTCTAGAGAAATTAGATCTTCGCACAAATTCAAATATAATGAAATTCAATATCTTGCCAAAATAGAGCCTTGAGAAGATAAAATGACACCATTAAGTCACTTTGACCAAGTAGATGGATAAAACCAAAGGTGGTGGAGTGTTTTCCTTCATTCACTATGCATGGCATTCATTGGAGAGTGGCTGGAATCAATCATGAAGCTCAGATCATGAAAAAAAATATCTCTTTCCCATAGTTAGCTTGACAAATCAGCAAAGTCAAAAGGTCAACTGAATTCGGCAATGAAGATGGGCCACATGGGCCAATAATCTTATTTCTTTTCACCACACCACAAAGTCTCCATGTGGTTTGACCATTTGACTTTTATCTAACTACACCACCCTCAAAATTAACTATGGCGATTAACAAAAAAGTCAACCCGATTGCCAATGCTAACTATAGTGTTTACCTCCTTAGGTCTACAAAGACATGTGTCCTTTGGGCACTTCCCCATAATGTCTAAAGTTCTCACAATTCCATGATGCAAGAAAGCACTAATTATCGATCTACAAAAGATTGATGATTGATGAAAATCTCTATCGTTACTATGCCTACCCCATTATCTTTCTGGCCCACAAACCACTAAGCATCCACCTCAGCACAACCTGGCATCCAACTGGCCAACCTTGGTGGCCCATACAGAAGGATAGGCCCACTAGTCCATATGTCATGACATTGCTTCCCTGCATTGTCAAGAGGTCTGACAAAAGGTAGGATATAGGAAAGCGACTACCAATAGAACCCTAGTCATACTCCAACTCGCATTGGTATGTCAACATGATACCTTACTTCATCTATGGCCCATAATAAATAGGACCCATACACCACGTGGCAGTGAGGCGCTTACCTACTTTATGTAAAGGTCATTCACTTTGAAGAAGCAAGAAATCACTTGCTGTAGATTGGTGGAAGATTTGATGACACAAAAAATTGCAGGAGCCAAAAACAAACTAAGAAGATATGGAAATATTATAAGGTTTTAATATCATTCATTTCATATTTCCATGGTATTTGAATATTTTAAAAAATGGAAAGTGGTCATTTATCATTTAAATTCAAATGTGGCAATTTTGGTGGGAAGACAAATTTGGCCAACAATTCTAGTGACTCAAAGGGGATGCAAGCTAGCTATACATAAACTAGAGGCTTGAAAACATTTGTTGGGCTAAAGAGTCATAAAAATGTAAAAATTTGCCTAGCAAAACCCTAAATCGCATGAAACATGCCCAAGAACCTTAAAACTATCTCTCTGCAATAGGAACTAGGAACCAAAAATCCTCTACAACCTCTGCAAAACACATGTGCTCATGCACTTTTTGGAAAATAAGAAACAAAAAAGGAAACTATCCTAAATTATATACATGAAGTACTCATCCTTTGTTAGAAGCAAGACTTAAGATATATTCCATTAATTGGAATGGACAGAATTTCACCATTGGGCTTGCTTAATTGAAAAGCATTGGCCTGTTTGCAACTAATAACCACATAGGGACCAATCCATAGTGCATCAAACTTTGAGTGCCTCCCTAGTTTTTCCTTGTCTGCATCCCACTTTAATACCAGATCACCTTCCCTGAAGTTTCTGACCCTCACCTTCCTATCAAAACTTTTTTTTACCTATTGCTAATATGTTTCTAGGATTTGCATGGCCTATTTCCTTTTCTCTTCTAGTTCCATTAGTTTTTCCATTCTTACTATAATGACATCATTTTCCATTAACCCCAATTGATGAGCTAGTTCTAGGGATGGGAATTCTAATGAAATTGGAATCTTTGCTTCCCTACCATATACCAACATAAAAGGTGAATTTCCTATGGCCCTCTTGAGTGTTATTCTATCAGCCCATAATGGTGTCCTCAACTTTTGGTGCCAACACTTTTGATTATCCTCTATAGTCCTATTCATAATCTTGATTAGGTTTTTGTTGAATGACTTAGCCAATCCATTGCCTTAAGGGTAGTACTTTGAGGATGTGCTCAAGTAGATATTATGATCAACTACCCATGCACAAATCTGAGCTCCTACAAAAGATTTTGCATTATCTAAAATAATGGTTGAAGGGGCACCAAACTTGGTCACAATTTCATCAATTAATTCAACAACTAAAGATTTTGTGGCATCCTCTAATTCTATTTCCTCTGTCTGTCATGCCCAAACTACATGGGAAAAACACAATTTCTTTTTTTTTGAATAGATTTAATTGGAATAATTTGACCTTTGTCAATAATTTCTTTTAAATGAAAATCCATAAAGCCTAATTAAAACCTTAACATACAAGAATAAGAATTATCCTTTTCAAATCAATAATGCAAGAATTGTTTGATTCAAATAATCATGCAACTTGAATCTACATCCATGATCATAATTTTCATTTTCAACATGAAAGAAAACTTGAAATTTTACCAAATTGAACATCATCAATTCCATCCTATTTTGAGATACATCCATCTAAATTTAAGTCACGATTTAATCACATGGTAACCAATTATACTCAACCACCAATTTTATTGGCAAACTTGATTCAAAGGCTCAGCCGGGAAAGAACCAGGAAGAAAACCCGGCTTTGTTTCCATTTACAACAAAGTTTAAAATACAATTTACAATAGGATATAAATCCCAAATTTCATCAATATAATTGAATTTTCTTCATGTTCATAATCAAGGAGTTTGTAATGTTTTCTGAATCTCATTTCAAGAACCATGGAGGAAACCAATAACTGATCGGGTGACAACCAAGCAGAACCAAAAGAACATCAAGCATGCATAATCATACATGGTTTACACAATAAGATTCACAGTGAATCAAGACTAGGGAGAGGTGGATTCTTCCAACTGGAGAATTCAAACACAACACCAATTTAGATGCCCAATCGGGGCCAATAACCAAGAACTTTCGTTCTTCCATTTTAAAATGCCATACTCATACCAGGTTTGTGTTGACGGGTAAGGGCCCATAACACCCTACCCTTTATCCCTCTTCTTATCCTGAGAAGAGACTCTACACAGGTTGGAGTCCAACTAAACAGACCTCTCCCAAAATTGGTCACTTCTACCCTCTCCTAGGGTGAGTAATACCAAAACACCCATGCAAGGAAAACTCAAAAATTTTAAACATAAACAAGAAAGGAAAACAACCAAAAAGACATGGTTTACAAACCTTCCCAACATACCCACAACCATACAATAGTGAAACAACAACAAAGTAACAAGAACATGAAACAAAACATAAGAACTGAATAAGGGAGATGGGAGTTTCCTACCTTCACAAGAGGTAATGGCAATGAACCAGTTTGAGTAGAGTATCCCTCCTTTTTTCAAGCTTCAAGAAATCTTCTCTAAATGTAGAGATTGGGTAACAAAACCACTAGTCCAAGGAAAGCCTCTAAATAAGCCTGCAACTCAACCACCCAAAAGGAGCAATAACTATTTCCACCCACTAGCCACACTAGAAACTCCTAACTCAACCTACACCTTGGTTAAACCCTAAAAGGAGGTGGGGTAAGACAACTCATGACAACCACTTGCAATTTTCGCACAAAGGTAAAAAGGGGACTTTTGAGTGACCTCAAAAGTCAAAAAAAGGGGCTTAGGGGTTGGAAAAGACCCCTAACCCATACCCATACCCATTGGTTAGAAAAATAACATGTTTTAAAGCCTTAGGGAAGAGGTTAGAGTCAAATAAAATCTAAAGATAAAATAGGTCTATCTAACAACTCTAACTTGCAAATCAAGCACAAATCCGAAATAGGGATGACTAACCCTAATTAAGAACCTAATAGAAAATTGACACTAACTTGAACCAACTTGAATCCAAAGGTTAAACAACTAACCCTAAACAACACACTGAAGCACATAAACAATTTACGAGTGTCAAGCAACACTAACCAAAACATAGTTACAAACATCAACATTTACTGAACATAGAGAGATACATACATACATCTCACAGCACAATACATGAATTACGAACAACAAGGTTTCCAAAATTAGCACATAGAGATCAGTTTTGTTCCTCCGTCAGTTTCCTCGACTAAAATATCTGCACACTCATTGCACACATCAGTAGTCCTGAAAATCACATGTACATATATACGTATCAGAAATTTACATGAATTGAAACATACATAAATCAGGGTTTTCTTGCATCCTACTTATATCCTTAATCATAAAGATTCCAACTCAATGTGTTAATCCCACATTTTACTGATTTCATCAACATACATATACATGAGCATTAAATGACAATCATCAAATATATCTAGAAATAACATCACACAACATGAAATAATAAAATATGTTCTAAGCATCAGATAATGTCTCGACATCTCGAGTCATGGATAACAAAATAAGAGTAATGTATCACTATGCTATGATGGGTCAGGGGCGAGGCCTCACACTGTCCATCCGGTAAAGTAATCTACAGTAGCTAAAATCCATTAGTGACCAAAGTTGGAAGGAGGATTGACAGGGCCTATGAAATCCAATCCCTATTGAGAAAAAGGCTGGTCCACCTAAATGGGAGGAAGGTGAAGAGTTGCAAGCTTTTTCTTACTAGAGAAGAAGGCACATTTTTCACACTTCCTCACATATTTATGACAATCATGGAACAAGGATGGCTAGTAGTAACCAGCCCTCATGATCTTTATTGCAGTTGTCCTTGCTGAGAAGTGGACACCATCAAGACCACCATGAAGCTCTTTGATCATTCTTTCAACTTGGTCTATATTAATGCATCTCAATAGGGCTCCATTAAAATCTCTCCTAAAAAGGATACCATCAACTATGGCATAAAGAATTGACTACAATCTATACTATCTCCTTTAAGCTCTACCCAATCCTTGAGGGTATCCACCTCCTACCAACAAGGTCATCATTTCATCTATCCAACTCTTTAGATTATCATTTCTTGCTTCTTGTTGTTTTGTCAATATCATGGAAACTTCTTCATATGACTTAGAGATGAGACCATCTACTTGCACAATCCCTTCCCTCTTACCAACTTGGTAATCTGGATGTCAATATCATACTCCATTACCTTAGTAATCCAACCAACTCTCTTCTCACTAATATCTTTACTCAAAAGAAAGTCATTCACACTAGCATGGAGTACTAACAAACGGATCTTGTTATGAGACAAAAGGTGTCTAAATTTCTTCAAGGCTCTGATGACTACAAGGGATTTCTTCTCTACATAACTATTTTTTCTTTTTTCATATTCCTTAAGCCCTTCACTAAAGAAGGCAATGGTCTACTCCTCATTCTTATCATTTATTTCAGTCAAGAAAACATAAATACCTGATTCACCACCTAAAGTATAAAGAATAAAATCCTTTTCAAAGTTTGGGTTGATGAGAATAGGAGTTAAGGTTATGGTTGCTTTGATCTCTTAAAAACTTTCCTTTCCTTCCTTGGTCCATGAAAATACCATATTCTTCTTAAGCATGGTTGTAAGAGGTTTCACCATGGTAGCTAAATTAGGGATAAACCTTCTCACAAAATTTATTCTCCCGAGAAAACTTTGCAGACTCTTCTTATGAATAGGAAGGAGGAGAGCAAGTATCACCTTTTTTCTCTCTAGATCAATGGTTAAACCATCCTTTGATACAATGTGTCTTAATAATTTTCCTTTGTTGGTAGCAAAGACTCACTTGCTTGGGTTAAGGGATACCCCAAACTCTCTACACCTTATGAACACTTGTCTGACATGACCAAAATGATCTTCTACATTCTTTGAATACACTATGATATCATCAAGGTAAACCAATACAAACCTTTCAATCATGTTTTTGAAAGCCATCTCCATTGCCTTTTGAAACATGATGTTAGGATTTAAACCTTAGACAAAAATAACAATTACATACAAATATAAACAATCTTTGAAAATAATAGATCACATAGAAAAGAACACAAGACACCAAGATTTAATGTGGTTCACCCAATCCTTGGGCTATGTCCACCAAACAGAAAGTCCAATATTATTACGATCTAGTGTTACAACTTGAATAGAATTTGTAATCCGTTACAGCTCAATACCCCACAAGAACCAATTTTTGCATCACCCACAATAAAACAATCCCTAACCCTAAGCCCTTTTATACAAGTATTTTTACCGTTTTAGGGTTAGAACTAATAATTACATGTCAGCCCAAAATCCTAATAAAATAGGGCCCACTTTTTTTTCTTGGGAGCTCCACTCCTAAAACTCTAGATAGATGCAGCCTAACGGCCTTGGCTGTATTGGTGGTTGTTGCCCCCAAAACCATCGCTTAGGGCTCGACCCAACCCCAGACCCCACCGAAGAATTGTGGAGTATGTACAGTACTTCCTTGATCAGTCACCACAATCTAACAATCACCCACTTGGGGGCTAATTAGGCTCCACACTAAACAACAACCTCCCACTTGGAGATTGATCCTATAGCAATACCGCTACCACATAGGGCTCCCACTAGATCAAACCACCCTAGACTCTACTATTCTTGTATGCATGTTTAGTATAGAAGACCAACCAAAGCTAAAGAGGAATTTAGCTTCTCCCTTGTCACTACCTTTGTAAACATATTTGCTATATTGTCATTTGTATGTATCTTATCTAGCTTTAACTATTTATCATCCAAAACTAATTGAATGAAATGGTACTGCAACTGTATGTGTTTCATCTTGGAATGCAAAGCTAAATTTTTTGCAAGATGAATGGCACTCTGACTATCTGTAAACAAATAATTATCCCTCTAAGGGTGTCCCAATTCTTCTAAGAAGAAAGAAATCCATATCATCTCCTTCATTGCCTTTGTAGCAGTAACATACTCTTCCTCTATAGTGGATAAATTATTAACCTTTTGTAACCTAGAAACTTAGCTCACGACTACCCCATCAATAGTAAATACATAACCTGTAGTACTCCACTTGGTATCAATATCCTCTACAAAATCTGAGTCAACATAGCCTTGTAACTCAGTAGTAGATCCCCCAAAGTGTAAACACTTACTAGATGTTCCTCTCAAATATCTGAGAATCCAGTTGACTACATTCCAATGCTTAATTCTTGGATGACTCATATACCTACTAACGTCCCCCATTACATGTGCAATATCTAGCCTTGTATATACCATAGCATACATCAAACTTCCTACAGCTAAAGCATAAGGTACCTTGGACATCTTATCCTCCTATTATTGTGTCTTGGGACACATCTCCTTAGTCAACTTCAAATGACCAGGTAAAGTTGTGCAGACAGCTTTAGCATTCTCCATAGAGAAATGTTGCAACACCTTCTCAACATAATCAACCTGAGATAGCTTCAATTTTTTGTTCTTCCTATCTTTGTAAATCTTCATACTAAGGATTTGTTATGCTGCCCCCAAATCCTTCATGGCAAATGCATGTGTTAACTGGCATTTCAATCTCTTAATGTGATCCATGTTAGACCAAGCTACAAGCATATCATCAACATATAAACATAAAATAATGTAGCTTTCATAATCCAACCTCTTAAAATAAACGCAATGATCTAAATGACACCTATTGTATCCATGCTTATGCATAAAACTGTCAAATTTTAGATACCATTGCCAAGGTGCTTGCTTCAAGCCATATAAAATTTTCTTCAATCTACCCACTAAGTTCTTCCTACCTTTGACCTCAAATCCCTATGGCTGAGCCATATATATCTCTTCATCCAAATCACCATGAAGTAAGGTTGTTTTAACATTAAGTTGCTCCAAGCTCAAATATTCAGTAGCCACAATACTTAAAACAATGCGAATAGAATTCATCTTAACAACAGGAGAGGATATCTCATCAAAATCAATGCCCTTTTTCTATGCAAATCATTTTATAACTAACCTAGTTTTAAATCATTTCTTACCTCCATCCTCTTCTTCCAACCTATAAACCCATTTATTCTTTAAAACCCTTTTACTTGTAGGCAATTTGCATAAATCTCAAGTCTTATTTATCAACAAAGACTCCATTTCATCTTTCATTATAGACTCCCAGTGAATCTTAGTAGCCACCTGCATAGCTTCATCATAAAATTCAAGTTCACCAGCATTAGTAAGTACAATAGAATACAAAGAGGGAAAAAAATCTTTTTGGAGTTCTAATGAGCTTTGTTGACCGTCTAACATTCATTGGTGTGTGTGGTATTTATTGTTGTGGTTGTTACAAAACAATAGGAATTGTTGGAACATCATCTATTCCAGTATCATCCAGCACTACATAATCATCTTCTTTCTTCTTATATTGTTGCAACAAGTCTTTGTACAACACTTTCTGATTCAATATGACATCTTTGCTTCTTACAATTTTTTAATTTTCAAAATCCCAAAGCCTATGACAAAATTAATTAATGTCATATCCAAAAAATACACATTTCTTTGACTTAGCTTCCAGCTTGGTTCTATTTTTAGAATCTATATGAGAAAATGCTTCACAACCAAAAGTTTTAAGAAAAGAATAACTCTCATTCTTACCAGTCCATGCTTCCTATGGAATACCACAACCCAAAGGAGTAGAGGGACCTCTATTAATCAAACATACAACAGTATTGATAGCCTCCACCCACATGTGTCAGGGCAACCCAGCATGCAACCTCATGCTTCCTGCATGCTCCATTATAGTCATTTTCATGCATTCAACCACTCCATTTTCTTGTAAAGTCCTTGGAATAATTTTCTATTTAAAAATACCATTAGTGGAGCAATAATCTTCAAATTCATGACTACAACACTCAATACCATTATTAGATCTGAGACATTTTAATTTCTTACCAACCTCATTTTCAACCAAGCATTTCTATTTATTAAAAGCTTGAAATACAACAGATTTTTGTCTAATGAAATAAACCCATACTTTTCTAGTTGCATCATCAATAAATGTAACATAATATTGAGAGCCACCAAGGGAAGATACCTGAGCTAGTTCCCATACATCGGTATGCACAACTTTGATTTCAACTTTTTATTTTCCTTCCTAGTCTTCACAAAACTCACTCTCTTTTATTTTTCATATGCACAACTTCCATAGAAATTCATATTATCACATTTCAGACCTGGTAAAACTTTCTTTGAATGAATTCCTTTCATACCTTCGTCACTCATGTGCCTAAGTCTGTTGTGCCACAACATTGTATCAAAATCTACAACAACTATTTGTTCTCCTTGCTCAACTGTAGCAATTGTTCCTGAACTTTCATTTTTCTCTGAAACAATTAAAGTAGAAGGAACAATATGACATTTACAAAGATATAAGGTACCTACTTTCACACCTTTTACTACTACAAGGGAACCTTTTGAAACCTTCCAATTTTCATCATTAAAAGTAACTACACAACCCTCATCACTGAGTTACGCTGCTGAAATTAAATTCCCACTCAACCTTAGAACATGTCTTACCTCATGTAGTAGCCAATGATTTCTATTTTGCAACTTAATTTTAACTTTTCCCTTTCCAAAAATTTGACAAGGTTATTATCCCCCAAATAAACAAGCCCAAAATCCCCTTGGACATAATCGATGAAATAACCTCTATGAGGTGTAGCATGAGATAAAGCACCAGAATCTAAAACCCATAAATCATCAACACTCTCTAAAGACAAAAGAAAAGCCTCCTCTTTGGATTTGTTACTTACCACATTTTCCTCCTTGTCTCCATCTAGTTTATTTCCTTTTTTTTGAGTCCAACAATCTTTCTTTTTATGTCCTATTTTAACAAAGTACTAGTAGTCATTTGATCCTCTCAATTATGACCTCCTCCCCTTTGAATTTTCTCTTGATTTCCTATAATTTTTAGAATTATTTCCTCTCTAAGTCGTTCTACCTCTTCTTTGTGCATTCAAAGCACTTTCTGATGTAGATCCACCTAAGAATTTCCTACGAGTTTTTTCACTCAAAATAACACTGATCATATCATCATATTTTAGGTTCACCAAAATTAGTAAGAAAAATAGAATACAAAGAGGGAAAAAATCTTTCTGGAGGTCTAATGAGCCTTGTTGACCATCTAACAATCACAGGGTTGTGTGGTATTTTTTGTTGTGGTTGTTGCACATTATGAAGAATTGGTAGAACATCATCTTTTGGACTATCATCCAACACTACATAATCATCTTCTTTCTTCTCATTTGCTATAATAGATCTTTTTACA
This sequence comes from Cupressus sempervirens, assembly GCA_028749045.1. Lineage (NCBI taxonomy): Eukaryota > Viridiplantae > Streptophyta > Pinopsida > Cupressales > Cupressaceae > Cupressus > Cupressus sempervirens. The sequence goes on from CM053792.1 coordinate 830,735,843, forward strand.
ACACTTTCTCATTGAATATGAAATCTCTGCTTCTTTAAATTTTACCATTTTCAAAATTCCAAAACTTATAACTAAATTCATTAATGCCATATCCAAAAAATACACATTTCTTTGACTTAGCTTCTAGCTTGGTTCTATTTTCAAAATCTATATGAGCAAATGCTTCACAACTGAAGGTCTTGAGAAAAGAATAACTCACCTTTTTACAAGTCCATGCTTCCTCTAGAATACCACAACCCAAAGGAGTAGAGGGACATCTATTAATAAAATATACAACAATATTGATAGCCTCCACCCACATGTGTAATGGCAACCCAACATGCAACTTCATGCTCCTTGCATGCTCCATTATAGTCATGTTCATGCATTCAACCACTCCATTTTTCTGTGGAGTCCTTGGAACATTTTTCTATCTACTAATACCATTAGTGGAGAAATAATCTTCAAATTCATGATTGAAATACTCACCACCATCATCAAATCTGAGACATTTTAATTTCTTACTAGAAAAGTATGGGTTTATTTGCTTAGACAGAAATGTGATGTATTTAAAACTTTTATAAATGGAAATGCTTGGTTGAAAATGAGATTGGTAAGAAATTAAAATGTCTAAGATCTAATAATGATGGTGAGTATTGCAATCATGAATTTGAAGATTATTGCTCCAATAATGGTATTCGTAGATAGAAAACTATTCCAAAGACTCCACAGGAAAAAGGAGTGGCTGAATGCATGAACAGGGCTATAATGGAGCATGCAAGGAGCACAAGGTTGCATGTTGGGTTGCCCTTACACATGTGGGCGAAGGTTATCAATACTGTTGTATATTTGATTAATAGAGATGTCTCTAATCTTTTGGGTTGTGGTATTATAGAAGAAGCATGGACTGGTAAAAAGGTGAGTTATTCTTTTCTCAAGACCTTTGGTTGTGCAGCTTTTGCTCATATAGATTCTAAAAATAGAACCAAGTTGGAAGCTAAGTCAAAGAAATGTTTATTTTTTGGATATGACATTAATGAATTTGGTTATAGGCTTTGGGATTTTGAAAATCGTAAAATTGTAAGAAGCAGGGATGTCATATTCAATGAGAAAGTGGTGTACAAAGATTTGTTGTAACAACATGAGAAGAAAGAAAATGATTATGTACTGCTGGATGATACTCCAAAAGATGATGTTTCAACAATTCCTCATGATTTGCAACAACTGCAACAACAAATACCACACAACCCCATGATTGTTAGATAGTCAACAAGGCTAAGTAGGCCTCCAAAAAGATGTTCTCCTTCCTTGTATTCTATTTTACTTACTAATGCTAGTGAACCTGAGTGTTATGATGAAGTTGTATAGGTGGATACTAAGATTTAGCAGGAGTCTGCCATGAAAGATCAAATGGACTCTTTGCTAAAAAATAAGACATGAGATTTATGCAAGTTGCCTTTAGGTAAAAGGGCTTTATAGAATAAATGGGTTTACAGTTTCAAAGAAGAGGATGGAGGTAAGAAAAGATTTAAAGCCAAGTTAGTTGTAAAAGGATTTGCATAGAGAAAGGGCATTGATTTTGATTAGATATTCTCTCTTGTTGTTTTGATGACTTCTATTCGTACTATTTTAAGTATTGTGGCTATTGAAGATTTGCATTTAGAGTAGCTTGATGTTAAAATAGCCTTCCTTCATGGTGATTTGGATGAAGAGATATACATGGCTCAGCCACAGGGATTTGAGGTCAAATGTAAGGAGATCTTAGTGTGCAAATTGAAATTTTTGTTATATGGCTTGAAGCAAGCACCTCGACAATGGTATCTAAAATTTGACAAGTTTATGCATGAGCATGGATATAGTAGGTGTCATTTAGATCATTGTGTTTATTTTAAGAGGTTCGATGATGGAAACTACATTATTTTATGTTTATATATTGATGATATTCTTGTATCTGGGTCTAACATGGATCACATTAAGGGGTTGAAATGCTAGTTAGCACATGCATTTTCTATGAAGGATTTATGGGAAGAAAAATAAATCTTTGGTATGAAGATTTGTAGAGATAGGAAGAACAAGAAATCAATGCTATCTTAGGCTAATTATGTTGAGAAGGTGTTGCAACATTTCTCTAGGGAGAATGCTAAATATGTCATCACACCTTTACCTGGTCATTTGAAGTTGACTGAGGAGATGTGTCCCAAGACACAAGAAGAGGAGGATAAGATGTCCAAGGTACCCTATGCTTCAGTTGTAGGAAGCTGTATGATATGGTATGTACAAGGCTAGATATTGCACATGTAGTGGGAGTCGTTAGCAGGTATATGAGTCATCCAGGAATTGAGCATTGGAATACAGCCAAATGGACTCTCAGATATTTGAGAGGATCATCCAGTAAGTGTTTACACTTTGGGGGCTCTACTACTAACTTACAGGGCTATGTTGACTCAGATTTGGTTGGGGATATTGGTACCAGGTGGAGTACTACTAGTAATGTATTTGTTGTTGGTAGGGTAGCCATGAGATGGGTTTCTAGGTTACAGAATGTTAATGTTTTATCCACAATAGAGGTAGAGTATGTTTCTACTACAGTGGTAGCCAAGGACATGATATGGCTTTAGTTCTTATTGGAAGAAGTGAGACACCCTTAGTGGGATAATTATTTGTTTACAGATAGTCAGAGTGTCATTCATCTTGCCAGGAATTCAACTCTGTATTCAAAGACAAAACACATTTAGTTGTTATACCATTTCATTCAGTTAGTTTTGGATGATGGACAATTAAAGCTAGCTAAGATACATACAAATGACAATCTAGCAGATATGTTTACAAAGGTCATGACAAGAGAGAAGCTAAATTCCTCTTCAGCTTTGATTGGTCTTCTAGATTGAACATGAATACAAGAATAGTAGAGTCCAAGGTGGTTTGATCTAGTGGGAGTGCCATGTGATAGCGGTATTGCTATAGGATTAGTCTCCCAGTGGGAGATTGTTGTCTAGCATGGAGTCTAATCAATCCCCAAGTGGGAAATTGTTAGTTTGTGGTGACTGATTAGGGAAGTACTATACATACTTCATAAAAAAAAAATTGAACTATGGCTAACATTATGGCCAATGTATGGCATACATATGGCTGACATGTTGTAACTCTAAAGTGGCATAAACTTACTTTTATAAAAGGGCATAGGGTTAGGCATTTTCATAAGGTGTGATGTGAAAATTGGTTCTTGCGGTGGTATTGAGCTATAAGGGATTACAAATTGTAACCAGTTTGTAATCACTAGATCGTAATAATATCAAATTTTCTATTTGGTGGACATAGCCGAGGGTTTGGGTGAACCCTGTTAAATCTTGGTGTCTTGTGTTCTTTTCTGTGTGATCTATTATTTTTTGATATTTGATTATATTTGCATGTAATTGTTATTTCTATTTGAGGTTTAATCCTAATACCTTGTAACAAATTGCTACTTGGTCAGTTAAGAACACAATATACCTTTCCAACTTAGATTAAACATCTAGGATGTCAACCCTAATTGGTCAAGTAATTATTTTTTAAATAAAGTATTTCCTTTACCTTTAATTCTACTATTTTGGTTCACTAGTAAAATGTGAATATCTCTTTTTTGTACTGTCCCTATTGATGTCTGAGGTTATACACATCATCATCAACATGTATATAGTCTCTATCTAAATTCACTAATCATAATATGACATCAAAAATATTTTACATATAAAACAATACACTACTGCAAACTAATTTTATACTTAGTCAATTTTCTAGGTACCAACAACTAAGTATCTTTATTTCTGAGGTTTTCTACAAGCATGTACATCATGGGTTGTCATAAATGAATACAATTACATATCTTCATTAGCCAATTGTCAACAATCTCCCCCTTTGGCATTGATGGCAACAAAATAGGGAAAAATGGCTAAGTATCAAAAACCCTTCCAAAATATTATAGTAGCAATACATTAATCATCTTTTACAACTAATTACAACTTACACATGCTCCTCCTTTCAATATGATTTCATACCTTACCTTAAAAATTTCTCATGCATCTTCTCCCCCTTTTATATCAATGACAAAGGTTAGAATGTCAAAAACTGTCAAAATTGTTCATCTGCTATCAAGAACTCTGTTTTTCTACCTTAAGCTAATAACATCTTCATGAAATCATCAAAACTTTCCTTCAGACTATTCAAACCTTTTATCCAAGTGTGCTTGGCTATTTTAGCAGAAGTGTGAATTTCACATAGGTCATATGATGCAATTTCCACTACATTGAGATCAAAGTATAAGAAATTTGAATATATGTCCTTGGCTTTGACACATTCCTCCAATTGTCTCTCAATAGATGATATCTTCAGAGAAATAGATTCTAAATTTTGATAATCTCTTCAAAATTTGTTCTTTATCGAGTTCCAGTTTCCTAATATCACTGTGAACATTGGCCACTTATCCTTGAAAGTCATCAACTTTGTTGGAAGGTTTTTGTATCTAGCTTGTTAGAGCTTCTAGCTCACTCAACTTTCCTTCAATCTTACTGTCAAAATCCTTGGTCAACTTATGAGATAAGGTACACTTAATGTACAATACCTTTCCATCTTGTTGACATATACAAAGTTCCTAGATACAAGTATCAAGACTTAGCAAATCATTCTTGATATTCTAACAAATGGTGCTAAATAGATTAGCATCATGAGAAATTTGGGCCTTGGACTCTACAACATTCAACAAATTTCTAAATTCCTCATCAAAGGACTTTAACACTACTTGTGCCCTTTTTTTGGGATCTACCTCTGTATGCTTGACTACCAACGTACTATGTAATCTGTCAGTTACCTCCATCAAGGTTCCTTGTAAGATCTTTACCTTTCTATTTTTCTTAATCAATTTTTTCAAAGATGAGATCAAGTCACTTTGATCATTATCATCACTTGCTCTGCTAGCAAGCAAAAGTGGAGTAGATGAACTAGATGGTTTAGTTTCGTCTTCCTTTTGCTTCTTCTCTGCTACCTCCTTAGCTCTTTTGTCTTCTTTCTCTTTCTCCTCTTTTTCTTTTCTTTCATTCTCTTTATTTTCTTCCTCTTCTACTCTTTTCTTCCTTCCTTCCTCTACTCTTCTTTTCATTTCTTCTCCAAGCAATTTATGCTTGTCTTTTTCAATCTTTCTCTTTTCTACCTCTAATTTCCTTTTCTCTTCTTCAATTAGTTTCAACTAATCTTGAATAACCTCAGCTTGAGATTCAGGCTGATTGAAAATTTCAAAAAGGTCAGTGTCATCAATGTTGATAGTAACATTGGTCTAGTCAATCTGCATAGTGTCACCACTTATTAACACTTCCAAAGTTTTAGGTGTTGATGAAGGTGCTTCCTTTGACTCTGTCATCATTTGACTAATAGTTGTAGTTGTTTCACTTCTTATTGTATCCTTCTCACCCACCATAAATAGAAATGGTCTCACCATTTTCCTTAAGTAGGGTGCTAACTTGCTCAACAATCTCTTGGCTTCTTCCTCGTCATCTCTTTTACATATAGTCCTTAACATGGACTTCCAAAGTTTCATATCCTCTTGCCGAGTTGGTGCTTTCTTCTCTAAAATTGTGTCATAGACTTTCTGATTTACTATAGGATATGTGCAAGATCATGGTGTGCCAAAAAGTGGCGATCTGAAAAATCTATTGTTTTGAAATATCTCAAACCATTTCAATATCTATTCCAACTTCTTTCACACCCACCCTAATACTAAATGAAAACAATTAATATCTTTATATGGTCTACTATTTTTTTGATACCAAACCTATATGGTCAACTTCAAAAACATCCTAAAAGTGTGCTTTTGGCCTATTTTTATGTGATTTTTACTTCAAACATGTAGCTGATGACTTTTTTTTCACCAAAATTTGATGAAATGAAAAGGGTTTCTTAAGAATGTTCTTGTCTTTCCATAAATGTAAGGTTTGTCAAATTATGAGTTCAGTAAGTAATTATTACTTATTTTCTAATGGAGTTATGTATAAATGTTGATTGATACACTACTTGAAAAAAACTATAACTTTCAAATGGTACAACATTTTTCAAATCCAAAAGATGCATCACATTCTATGTTTCTTCTACTATAAGGGAAAAAAATGAAAATTTGAATTTTTCAGAGTTTTAAATTAGTTAAGGTGGTCAGACATGAGAGTTTTTTATTCCAAAAATACTAAAGTCAAAAATTAATTAATTAATATTTATTTAGAACAAAAATACCCAAAAAATATGTGTCACATCTAGGCATGAGTCTACTACTTATATCTAGAATATTATTTAAAAATATTATCATTTGATTTTGATTAAGGTGGTCAGACATACATCTACTTCTTATTTTTGTTCTAAAATTTTAGTAATATTGCATTAAAATTCAAAATTTTGACCAATCAATTTTTATTTTTTTTGAGATAAGTCCTAGTAGTTTAGAAACTAGATTCAATTTTCTAGAGATCCTTTTCTCTCAACTTTTTTATATAAAGTTAATAACAAGTAGAAAATGGCACATCAAGTAAACATAACCTTGATTTTCTAAAAAAAATTTGCCACTTAAGACCATAGTTTGGTTGACCATGATCCTGCACATACCCTATAACTTCAATATTCTCAAGTTTTAGATTGTTAGCAATCATATATCTCATAGTAGAGATATCAATCTAATCTTTCCCAATATCATTATATAAATCATAAAATTTGTTCATTTGAACAAAGTTCCCTTCATTTGCAATGGTTGAGTTGATCTTCTCAATCTTCAGCTTCCAAGGTTATCTTGCTTTTTTTGCTAACTGTTTAGAAATAATAACTTTCTTTGCCTGTTTAACTTCTTGTTCTTGTTCTTCTTCACTGGATTCCACAATTTTTAACAATGACTTTTGTCTTTTACCTAGTCCAGTAGCCTGTTGCTTGACTCTTTTAGTCTTGGTAGTCACAGCTTCTACTAATCTTCAAGATTTTCTCTTCAGCTCACATGGTTGTTCAATTGATACTACGGCATATTGAATGCTTTGTTCTGAAGGAGTTTCTATAATAGACACACTAGATGGTTGTCCAACTGATAATGGTTGCACATACATTATTCCTTGTTTCATTGTCAGTCTAACTACCCATGACTCACTTTCTATCATACCAGCCTCGGTTAGATCTTTATTCATTATAGTCTCAATCTTTTTATGAGATGCTTTTTCTAAGGATGCTTGATAAGTTGATTGGGAAATGTCTTCATATGTCCCAAATCTATACTTAGCTTGGTCCTTTTCAGAATTCAACAATAAATTAATATATCCAATTGCTACATCATCACTTAATGCATAGCCTAAGGGATCAAGGAATGTTTCTCAAGGTTCTACTACTTGAATATTAGTTAAATATGTATCAACCATAACACATATATCATCTTTGAATCTTTTTACAATTGCAGGTGTAATTCTAAATCTTTGTTTCATCTCATTCTAAAATGTTTTCATGATCAAATTTTTGCTATCCAAGATTTTGTTTGCTGAATGTCTTCTACATACATCTGTAATCTTTTCCATGGTACATCTCTCACTACTCATAATCTCTGTAATGGATAAGTATGGAAATCTCTTAAGTACATGAAAAAATATATGATTGATCAATGATTGGAATCTAAACACACAATTCTTGGTCCTCTTGATTTTCTCTAAGTTTTCTAGGAGTTGTACTCTCAGAATTTCACTTAGGTTAACTTGTTCTTTTTCAACACAAATCTTATAAGTTGCATAGATGAATCCTACTAATAATTCATCAATCTTAGAACTTACAAAAATAGAATTGGCAATGGTTCTGCTTAGGAATCTTACATCATCTTGTTTAATGGTGCTAATCACCATGACCTTCCCATTATAAACTACCTTAGTGTAGCTCTCAACCTTCTTCTTAACTAGTTTCTCACCTATAGCTACACTGCCCTTTTTGCTAAGACTAGTTACTTCATGAATAAGATCAGTTGAAATGTCAACTACATTGTCTTCCATCCATAATTTTCCATCATGAATTCTACTTAGTATGATTTTTGTTCATTCCTTAGTATCAAGTTCATGGTAGAAATGATATTTGACTAAGTCTAACTCTTTCAAATGAGCAAATCTGGGCATTACTAACATATCATGGTTAAAGACAATTTCCATAGCTTTTTTCATATACTCACTCCCAATAGTTTCAAACTTTCTATTAAGATAACTTCCTACATCTTCCAAATACACTACGTTGTTCAGTGTAATAGATAATGCTGAATTAGGGTTTCCTTCTATGGGTTTCATAGAAACAACCTTCAATTTTGGTCTCTCCTCATTCTAAACATTATAAAAAACTAAAATATCCATGATTCTATCAAATATAAAATTTATCAAAAAAAAATTGTGGAGAAATGACAAAATACCTCTTTACAAAATAGGGTTTAGTTGGAAATCGCCTTGTCAAGTCGCTTCTAAGTGCTCTATGCTTTTAATGTGATTGCAATGAAGTTGTAATCAATTCTATACTCCATTTATTCATTCAATTAAAACTTACATTAATTACATACTTTGCAAACACAAAAAAGCTATTAATTACATTCTGATATCAAATATCTGCTTGAAATCTTTGTTCGATCTTCAAATGCTACCCGAGGTTTACCATAACTTCCTTGCATCATGACAATGCTCCAAGTAACTTTGCTCCACAAAGTTTTCTATAAAAACATATTTTTCATCTTTTGGTATAGAATTAATTTTCTTTGTCATAACAGTAACTCTTAATTCCTTCGTAACAAGTTCTGATAAGCTCCAAATTGCAAGCAAGCTTAGCTATAGTCTAAAAATATCTAGATACACCTTTTCCCAACTTCGCTACCTATAGTTTGATTCTACATGAAGTTTCAAATTCTAGTACTATGAACAAGCTTAATTCAACTTGGTTGAATCAAAATTGACTACTGACTTCAATTTTCCTACGTCTGCATCATCTAACTTTTATTCAGAAATATTAAATCCCTTCACCAATGCCTCATCAAGTTCTTCTCAAAGTTCACTGACTATATTTCTTTAATCTTCATTATCTTTGCTAGTTCTTGAGTTCCTTTCATGGTTCCTTCTGTTATTTCTAACATTTCTTCCATCATTTCTTTTGTTTCTTCTATTTCTTCCATTGTTCCTTCTATCTTCAATGTTTTTTGTCCATTTTATAATACTTTGTTGTATGTCTGAAGTTTTTGCATAACTAACATATTGGGGTTCTGCTTCTAGGATTCTACTAATCAATAGGTGCATGATAATTTCAGGCTATGTGTCCAAAGTTGTTACACTTATAACACACGATTTGCCCTCTTTTTTCATAAGGTCTTCCTTCTCTTGATGTCCTCTCACTAGATCTTCTTCTATATACAAGATTATTATTCCTAGACATTCTACTATTCCTTCTATCATTATCATATTTAGGTTTCCTACGATCAATTTCTTTATGACCCATGCCATGATAATTATGACAATAAAAATTTATAACATGATTAAATGACTTATTTGTATAATCTCTTTTCATACATACCTATTTCATTACATGAAAAAAATTACCTCTAAATTCATACCTAGTTTCTTTAGGAGATTCAACTTTGGTTCATCCAATATCTCAGCTTCCTTGTCTTTTCAAATTTCTTTAGGTTTATTAGAAGATTGACTAGATTCAATCTTATCATCAAGTTTATCTTTCTCTTTCAGTTATGATCTACTTTCAGGTTTCTTTGCAAACATGTTAAATAAGTAACCAAGACTAGTCTTATCATAGGTAGGTCTTTGTATTGACATTGATTCATCAGGCTTTTCTCTGCTAGTATAAAGCTTTTCAAGCTATAGTTTGCACTGAGTTAGTTCACCTTTCACAATAATGTTGTACTTATGAAGTTCTTCATGATCTTCTTTTAATGTTTCAAATTTAGATGTCTTCTTCGCTAGATTCGCTCTAAGATCTAATTTTTCATTCTTCAAATCAGATTCAAATTTACTAGGATCATTCCTAAAAATCAACTTTAGATTGGTAATCTTTAATTCATGCTTCAAGATCTTGTACTCTATTTTTAGTTTTGAATATTCATCATCATCAGTTTTACATTCAGTAGATTCAGGCTTGGAGTTGAGATGTTCAATCTTGTTCTTCAATTGTCCAATGTATACTTTGGAGTCTTCATATGTATCTTTTGGCTTATCTCTTTCTTCAGTAAGGAGATAAATTTGTTCAAGTGCCTCTTCAAGGTTCTTCATTAATTGTTCCATATCCATAGGGATCTTACTCAAGCTATTAAGCCTCTTATGAGTAACTGTGCTCTGATACCAATTGTTAGAAATAGGAATTACTAGAGGCGGGGTGAATTAATAATCTACAAACTTTAGTCATCAACTAGATATTATACATTACTTTGAGCCATACATAAGAAAGTAAACAAGTAATGTTGAATAGTAATAGTAACCATGCACAAAGATAACTCATAACACCATATTTTGTTAACTAGGGAAACCCTTACCAAGGGAAAAACTTGATGGGGATGATGTGCACTAGATAATATACTAATATATATGTTCCTTGTTAGATGATGGACCCTGTTGGTAGTCAATGGGAAAACTTAGTACAGAGAGTCCCTATTAGGAAACTTTGAATCCCTGTTAGGAGATTCCAACCCTGTTAGGAGTTGTAGTAGAACAGATGCAAGAAGAGCTCACTGCCCAAACATGCACTTCCAATTACAAGAGAAGCTCACTACCCAAACAAGTAATTAGTCTCCCAGTATATCAATGTTGTAGGTTCTTTCTTGAATGATCTCTAATCTTAGCTAGATCTCAGATCACAAAATCAAGTTCTCACAAAATTTTCTTCACAAGATACAAAAGTTCACATATCATTTATCATAATACAATTGTACACTTCTTCTCGCAAGATATCCTTTGTATAAATATTGTGCCTTTTCACAAATTTCTGCCAAGTTGGCTAAGACCATAATATACTTTTTCAACTTAGAGTAAACATCTAGGATGTTGGCCCTAATTGGTCAAGTAATTATTTTTTAAACAAAATAATTCCTTTACCTTTAATTCCACTGTTTTGTTTCACTAGTAAAACATGAATATTCTTTTCCATACTATCTATACTGATGTTCAAGGTTATACACATCATCATCAATATGTATACTATCTCCATATACCTTCACTAATCATAATATGATGTCAGAAACATTTCACGTATAAAACAATACACTGCTATAAACCAATTTCATACTTAGGCAATTTTCTAAGTTCCAAAAGCTAAATATCTTTATTTTTGACGTTTTCTATAAGTATGTACATCATGTGTTGCCATAAATGAAAATAATTACATATCTTCATTAGCCAATTGTCAACACCTCCTACTCTAGAGACTCATTCCCCCACATGTCTACTGGAGCATCTAGAAGGAAAGGATCAATAAGATTTTTGCCAAAACTGAGCTAAATGTGGAAAGTATTACTAATTTGATGGTTAAGTAGCTGAGAGAAAATTTTGAGGTGCTATCTTGGAGAAATCAAGATAGACCTCCCCCCCTTGGGATTTCCATGTGATCAATGAATGGTACCTTCTCGAGGAGGCTAAAGATTTTCATAACTCTAAAAGAAAGGTTAGAATTAATACTGAATGCCATCCCCCACCCCCATGTGGATGGATTTAGCTTAACTTTGATGGTGTGGCAAAGATGGGAGTACAACAGGGTATGGTATTGTTAGGGATTAAAGAGGAAAAATAATTTTAGTGTGTGCAGGAAATTTATGTAAGAACTCCTCTAATATGGAGGAGGCCCTAGCTCTAATCTCGGGGATTAAATTTATTGCCCATTTAGGAAGGACTAAGTTGGTTTTCAAAGGGATTCCAAGTTAGCTATTGAAGTTGCCAATTAGAGGTCAAAGATGGGTTGGTCACTGGAAATTTTTTTTTTTTATGTTAGGATGTATGTCAATAGAATAAGGGTAAGGATAACTACAACTTTCATTAAGTAAATTGCATGGCAAAAGAGTTGGTAGGTTTGGGATTGGGAATAATGGGTCTTTGGTGTTCGAGATAGATGGGGTCAATCCCTACTAATATCCTCACTCTCATTAAGAGTGAAGGACACATCACTGCTCATGGACCATGATTTTAATAAATCTTTACAAATGGCAGTATGACACCCTTTTGGACTCCTTCAAGGGTAGAAAATTTAAGTGGTTGATAAATATGATTGGAAACCATCACATCACCTACACACTTTTATGAAAACTTCCCAAAAAATGATCATAAAAAGATTTTGGGTAGAAACACTAAGTGAGATAGGGGTCAATCATTTATTGATGGGCACAAAATCTTACCACGACATGATTGCATCAACTCCCAAAAATACCACATTTATGAGAAAAGCTTGTTTGTCTTTATATTTCATGCATTGACATATTATTATTCTTCTTTGTATAGTGGCCAAAATTACAGTTATGACAAAGGACCTTTCTAGAAGAACTATTTTTATAAACTCATCACCACTTTAATTCCCCAGGTTAGCTTACTCTATAAAACAAAAACCACCACTATTAGAGGTATTTCTAAAAATTCCAAGCTGGAAGATCTCAAGGAATCAGAGGTCCTAGTTGACATGGGTGACAATTTAGAAAATATTAAGCCTAGGAATATATAACAAGAGTGGTGTGATATGGTGTGCGCATGAATCTACATTACTGAGGGTGGTCTAATTTTCTATATCGAGGCCATGGAAAGACACAAAGAGCTATTGTCCATGCAACTGGTTAACACTTGGTAGGAACAACATGTCACCATTTGTAGCATCATGTTCGAGATTAACAAGTCATAGCTAAGGCTACAAGTTTTTCCATGAAGGGAAAGAAGTGGAGAAGGGTTACTAAGAAAGTAGATGAGACTAGTATGAATCAATTATTCAAATAAGGTGAGGCGTGAGTCCATTTTTGTAGTGGTTTTAGTAGAGATACCTTACTGAGCCCGTGGGGTGATGTCTACTACCTGATAATGAAAATAGTTTCTCTAGAAGGGAGACACATAGTAAGTTATTATTATAACTTCCCTTTTCTAAATCATTTTTTTATTATTATGACAAAATTTGTATCCATTTATTCCTATTAAGGGATTTAGAAGATTCAGTTATGGATGTGAGGAAGTGTATGATAAAGGGCAAAAATTACAACATCCTTTAGTAGAGTTTGATTTTTAGATTGTATATATTCCAAATAGCTATGTGTCTACCTAGGAACATTATGCTAATGCAAGTCCCTGCACCTAACACTTCTCCTTTGGTTGTTGCTAGTTTCATACCAAGTTTTCCTACTATGCCTCAAGCTTCCCCTTTGTCTAGCAATAGGAAAGCTATGAGCCCTCACATGACATCTTTTGCAAAATCCAACCATAAGCTAACATTGGAGGTCAGAGGAGATCCCACCACTTTCTTAATAACCTAGGCAAAAGAAACAGGTGAAAAAATAATAAAGCATTGAGGAGGTAGACTTGGACTTTGAGTCCAATAATAGTGAGGAAAAAATTAAAAAACTTCACCATAAATAAAAGGTCAGAGGATTAAATAAATTAAGGAGGATGCTAACAATTTGACTAAGTCTCATGCTAACAATGAAGAAGCCTTAGGAACCTTCTGATAACTCTGCTACTTTTAGCATTTGAACAATGGATTTGACTACCAAGAAAGAAACTATGAATTCCCCTTTGAATGCTACCTCCCCTTTGAGGAAATAGATGCAAGAACTCCTTGTTAGCCCCAACCTCCCTCCTACATCCCTTGTTCATTCCCTCCCTCCAACTCCCACTTGTCTACCCAGTCATCCTCCACCCCACCCCCCTGTCAAAGAATCCACCCCCCCTAGTTTAGACATAACATCTTTCTTGTAGGTGGAAGTGGACTTGAAAAAGTTTTGTATCAATTTGGAGAAATAGAAGGATCAAATTATCAAGCTAGAGTCCCATTTCATGACCTTGGCTGATTTTAGTGTCAAGGTCATGCGTGCTCCTACAACTACCCTATAGCTCTTGCAACAGAAGAAGGAAAATGGGGAACATAAAGAGGATGATGATGTAGGGAATCCATACTAGTTCTTGGCCAATGATTAGATGGATGTGCTTCTATCTAAGTCCAACCAAGAGGAGAAAAAAGATTGAGGACTTTTCCTCTTTCTGTATCTTTAATTTTATTTATGTTATATTATTTTTCTATTCTTTGAACTCTCAATCCCTGCATGGCTTGGTTTGGAATAATCTCATTATAATTTTAATGGTTGTTATTACAAACCTCCCAATACTATGATTAGTTTAATTATTAGCTTAGAGAGTATGATTTTCCTTTCTTCTATCTATAGGACCTATTTTAATAGTAAGTTGGCAGTTTGTTGATATGTTTATAATATTAATTATGGGTGTATAGTCTACTGACTATGGGTCTGTGAGATGTGATTCTATTGATAATGACTTCGTCACTATGTCTATTTTCTTCGAGTCAATCACCCAATTCTGACTTTTAATATAAAAAACATGATCTAATACTTTGGTGTTGTTCCTATGAATGCAACAAATGGAATGCCACATTTCAAGAAGGGGGAATATTGTTGGAGAGAGGTAGTCTAACCTTGTAAGACACTAAGGTGGTAAATGAATTCACACACTTTAGTAGATACATTCTTCAAATGATTGATCAATATATGTGGTCACTTATAATGTTTGTTTTTCTATCTTTACATACAATTGTGTTAATACTAACCTTGAAAATATTTTGAATGCATTTCAATTGGAAATTAGGCTTCCTTTAAGTGATTGTATTTGGATGCATTGTTGAAAACATTGCATAATGAAAATTACATTATTTATCATATAACTATGGGCATTTCAATTTTTTTGGATATAATTATAAATTTTGATTAGTATACTGAGGACGATGCTTATCTTAGGGGGGGAAGGATATGAGAACCCCCTCTACACATGCCAAACAGATTAATATTTATATTAATTATTTTCATATTTTAAAATACTACATATTATTAAATTGCAAAATAGGAATTACAAATACTAAAAAAGTTGCCAAGAAAACTATTGAAACTTTAGTTTACTATCTTGCTAATTTAATAACCACTTTCCAAATTTTGGTGAGGAAAAGTAAAAACAAAAAGGAGATAAATCATAGGTGAGAAGAAGGGCTTGGCAATTTTTTTTCATAGTGGGGGAAAGGAAAAACAAGGATGATGGGAAGAGGGAAAAAAATAGTTAGGCATAGACCATTTTATTGAAAGAATTCTAGGTTTTATATATCAATTCTATATGGTGAACGAAACTATAGAAAATTATAATAGTGTAAAAAATAGTACATATTGTATCCATCTATATAATTGTTTAATCTTTATCTCTAGTTTTATCATTTGTTAGAAAATACTAGCTTCCACAAGGTCATTGCTAGTATTTAGTTATGGTTCTATTTGAGCAAGTGAGATTTAATGTTTGATTTTTTAAAATTATATTATGCCCAACTTTGCCTATTTTAGTCAAGTGACTACCTTGTAAAGAAATGCTTCTAGAGTAGATTTTTTTTTTTTTAACTCTTTATGCTAGAACCCTTTTGATTCAACACCTTTGAAATAGGTCATTTAAGAAGAAGAAACTCTTGAATAGTGAATAAAATATGGGTTATATTTTAAGATGGCTAAATCAACTAGTCCACAAATGCCAACCATTTATATATATATAATTTTGGTAGAACATTTCAAAATATAGTATAAGGAATATTTTTCTGCTGCTATCCTTATTATATTCCATAATAGTTGATATCAATTTCATTGTTAGCATCTAACAAGAAATGTAACAAGTTTCATGAAAATTGACTTAAATAAAATATTTGTTTGAATAAGCAATACATTAAAATTTCCTTAAAGATATCCATTTTTTTTTTAAACCGAAATAAACAAAGAAAAAATTACAAGACTTGAATTCTACAAAATTGAATTGTGAAGAATGAATGTTGACAATGTGAATCAAACCAAGTAAACCAATTTAGATGTAAGGGAAATAGTCAAGCATGATAAAAAAAATCTCAACTAAAATCAATTTTCTTTATAAACTAATCATTATCAGTTTGAAATAAGATTAATATTAGTTCCTAGTCAAGGCAAGTGTTGAGGCTCATAGTTAAACCGTTGTTAATCTTGTATCTTTCAACAATCAAATTCTCAGGTTTATTTATTTTATTTCTTTTTCTAAAATGTTTAAAGTGCAACTTGTAAATTATTTTCTCACAATATTCATATGGAGCATTTTGGGAGCCTTTGATTGATTGGTTTTGCAGAGGGTGGGTAGACCCCAATGTAAGAGAAGGCACATCCTTCCAAGATATGTTCCATCATTTGCAAGTAAACTTATGTGATTCTTCATGACTACATACTGACAACATCCTATTGCTAGATTTCTCTACCATTGTCTATAACAAGATAATAGCTTTTAAAGGTTTCTCGACATGCTAGTATAACATGGACAGTTCTTGACAATGCACTTGTCTTAGCCTCTAATAGCTTGTTCTAGTCCTTATTAGCCTTATATTTGTGTATTTTTTATATTTTTCTATTACGATTACCTTCACTTCTTCATTGCATATGCAAGCATGGTGGAATACAAAGCATTATGGCTTGCTACATGAGGTTGTGGTTCAAGGATCGTTTGTAGTTGCCTTATCTCTAGACCTTCCTCCAGGCTTCTCTTTCCCTAATTCTTAGTCTATGATCCCTTCTTTCTTGATGGGATGGAGATAGTTTTCTCTATTTCTTTCCTTTGGCCATGGAGGTGTGAGGCCACTAGGATCTCTGGGTTGTAAAGATGTCTAGTGTTAGTCCTTGTGATTGAGTTCCATGGTACACAGAGTATATTGACTCTTATTATTTATGTTTTTTTGATCTCTGTTCTTGGTTATAGTCTTTTGAACAACTGGCATTCTAGCTTCTATGATATCCCTAGCTATGAGCTCTTGGTTGCGAGTCTCCTTGTAGCTCATCCCTAGTTATGTGTTCATTTTGGGAGTGTGTAGAGATAGACACATAAGGGAACATCTACTTGTGTCAAAAGTGTTTTCTTGTTGAGGGTTTCTATCAAAGGAACAAAGATGTGAGATTTCTCCTGTGGCCTAGATAAAGTGCAAGGTTTATGATCTGTTAGGCACTATAACTCTATTCCAAACTTAAAAAGTGTTGTTTGAAGATGCTAATCATGGCTCTAAAGATACTTCATGGAGTTCGAGAGTTTTGAAGTGGGAGCTTGTTTCTAGCCACCGTCATTGGATATGGCATGTGTATTTAGAGGTAAAATTTCTATTTAGTAGCAGATTTGATATATCTGGGATCTTAGTCCATTTTTGCCCATGTTTGACTCCTTATAGTTTTCAGCTAGCTACTTGCTAGTGCATTTGATCCCTTGATTTGACTATTTATTTTTCTAAAATTTTAAGTTTTTGTGACAACACTTTCTTTGAATCAATTACAATTCCATCTTAATTAAGGTGTAGCTTATACTAATGAAGTCTCATGGATGCCATGTAAACTTTATTATTGGCCTCTTCAAATTAAGGTCCTTTTTCTTTCTTTACCTTTGTGTAAATCTTTGTTTTCTTCGTTCAATAGGTAAATTTCATTAGGACATCAGTTATCTAGAAAAAAATTAAAAATAGGAAAGCCAATACAAGTACATAGTGGCAACATATTTACAAGGATTCTTTTACATGACTATATGCTACATCATAATGTTTAGCTTATGGAGAAATGTACTGATGGGGACACAACCCAAGAACAGAATAATACAACCCCAAGAACAGAATGGACACAACAGAAAAGTGGAAATTATATTAACTGAGAAAATAAGCTAGTACAAATAGTACAGAGAGAATAAACTTCAAGACATGCCCTAAGGGCTTACAATAGCATAAATCTGTCCTTTCAGTACCTCCTCTCAAACTCTACTCCGAACTGCCTTTTACAATGTCATAAATCTCCTTAAATAGACCCCAGAGGGTTAAGGACTAGGAGTACATTCTAGAAAGTGCTAGTAGGCATCCACCGACCAAATAGAAGGTTCCAGAAGCTGTGTTAGAAGTCGGTGCAAATCTAGAAGAATCCAGAAATGGTAACCGAACTTTCGGGAGGCGTAACTTTTGAACCATAGCTCCGATTGACGAACCATTTACATTTTCAAAAAGCTCTCGAAGCGCTCTATAGCCCTATGGACAAGCTTTGCTTGTCCCCCATTTTTCGGCCCTTTTCGAGGTCATTTAATGCTCCTAACCTAACTTTGAAGAATTCTTAGGAGGTCTCCAAAACCTGAAAAACTGCAATAACTTTCAAATCGTGGGGCCTTTTGACTTGACTCTTTTTCTGGAATTCTCTAAATTACAATTACATTCATCTGGCCAATTCACACTTTCTAGGTCACCAAAATGATGGCCAAATTGCATGCTCCTATTTTTTTGGGATTTTCTAGCACACTGATAGTGGAACTGTGAGAGTTGGAACCTTTATTTAACCCAAATGGGTATCCAAAAATAAAAACACATGAAACAAAAAGTAATTCTAAGTACATTTTTTTTTGGGTGACACAGGATTGCCCTTATACCTCTAGATGCTCCTGCATCAGACACCTAGGGTAGATTGAAAAGTGACCTTGTCACTTTATGAATGGTAGAGGAAATCCCAAATGGGAAACCTCAGCTGCTGAAATCCAAGTTGAGTCCTTGATCAGTCGTCCTTTCCATTTGACCAAATACTCTTCATACTGCCTGTTTCTGGTACTCCTACCCACATGATGATCTAGAATGTCTTCTATCTCCTCCTTCTTAGAAGCGGGAATTGGACATGGCTCTAACACCAGCTCCTCATCTGGACCATCATCATGATACTCTGTTAAATCTGCAATGTTGAAAATGGGAGAAATGTGAATACCATCTGGCAGCTCCACCTCATATGCATTTCCTGAGTCATGTTTCTTCAAAACTTTGCAGGGGTCAAATTTCTTCATTTTCAGCTTGTTGTAAGTCCCGACTGGAAATCTTTCTTTTCGTAAGTGCGCCATGACTAGATCCCCTACTTGGAATTCCTTATGTCTTCTCCTTTGATCAGCCCTAGCTTTATACTCTTGATTCATCTTGGTAATGTGTGCTTGAACCTCCTCATGTAGACGCTTGATATGTTCAGCAAATTCCTCAGCTTCAGCACTTGTCCTTTCCCCTTGTTCTATCTTCCTCAACTCTGGTGCAGTCCTTGGGCTACTCCCATATACAATTTGGAATGGTGATTTTCCAGTACTCCTATTTATAGAGTTATTGTAAGCAAACTCTGCCTGTGGTAGAATCAAATCCCATCCCTTGGGCTTATCCCCAACTAAACATCTCAGCAAATTGCCCAGACTTTTGTTTACCACTTCTGTTTGGCTGTCAGTTTGTGGGTGATGCGTGGAACTGAATTTCAAGTCTGTTCTCAACTTTTTCCACAATGTCCTCCAGAAATACCCCACAAATTTAGTATCTCTATCAGAAACTATACTCCTTGGAAGACCATGTAGTCTTACCACCTCTCTGAAGAACAAGTCTGCAATATGGACAGCATCATGAGTTTTGTGGCATGGAATGAAATGTGCCATTTTGGAGAACCTATCAACCACCATGAATACTGAGTCATTACCCCTTTGTGTTCTCGGCAATCCAAGAACAAAATCCATACTTATGTCCTCCCATGGCCTTGATGGAACAGGCAATGGCTGATATAGGCCAGTATTGTGACTAAACCCCTTGGCAACTTGACAAACCTGGCAACTCTGTACAAACTTCTTCACATCCTGTGAAATTTGAGGCCAAAAATAATGTTCTCTAAGAATGGCAATGGTCTTATCTCGACCAAAATGTCCTGACATCCCTCCAGTATGTTTCTCCTTAATCAGATTTTCCCTCATGGAACTCCTTGGAATGCACAATTGACTACCCTTGAACAACATGCCATCCTAAATCAAATAGTCTAACCACTTGGTTCTATCTACAGCAACAGGTTCTTTACAAGCTTTCCATGCTTCAGCAAAATCAGGATCCTCGGGGTACAAATTCTTGAGTTCATCAAACCCAACTACTTCAACCTGCATTACTATGAGCAAAAACTGTCTCCTACTTAGTGCATCTACAACCTTGTTAGATTTTCCACTTCTATGCTTCAACACAAATGTATAGCTTTGCAAGAACTCTACCCACTTCATATGCCTCTGATTCAATTTACCTTGGCTATTTAGGTACTGTAATGCCTGATGATCAGTATACAAAACAAATTCCTTTGGCAATAAATAATGCCTCCATTTCTTTAAGGCCTGAACTATTGCATAGAACTCTTGATCATAAACAGAATACTTCTTCTTTGCATCATTCAATTTTTCACTAAAATATGCAATAGGCTTACCTTCTTGGCTTAATACAGCCCCAATAGCGTTGCCACTAGCATCACAATCCACCTGGAAAACCTTTCTAAAATCTGGAAGTGCCAACACAGGTTGTTCTGTTACCTTCTTCTTCAGAAATTCAAAACTTCTCGCAGCTGCTGTAGTCCATTTGAACTCTTTTCTATCCCCTCTTATTGTATCAGTTAGGGGTGCACATATGCCACTGAAATTCCTAATAAACTTCCTGTAAAAACCAACCAGACCATGAAATGATCTTACCTCAGTAGCAGACCTTGGAGTAGGCCATTCCAAGATGGCTTTTACCTTCTCCGGATCCATTTTGAGACCTTCAGGTGATATAACAAACCCCAAATAGACTAACTCCCTTTTTGCAAAGTTACACTTCTTCAGATTAATTAACAGTTTCTCTTCCCTTAGCCTTTCAAGGACACTACGAATATGCAATAAATGTTCTTCCAAAGTCTTGTTGAAAATTAAAATATCATCCAAATAAACAATAACAAATTTTCCCAAGAACTTCTTAAGTACCTCATTCATGAGCCGCATGAAGGTGCTTGGGGCGTTCGTCAATCCAAAGGGCATGACTAACCACTCATAAAGACCCTCCTTGGTCTTGAAGGTTGTTTTCCACTCATCTCCTTCTCGAATCCGTATCTGGTGATAACCACTCTTCAGATCTATCTTTTTGAAGTACTGAGCTCCACTCAAGCAGTCCATAATATCATCCATCCTTGGCAAAGGAAACTGGTACTTGATGGTGATCCTATTTATAGATCGAGAATCTGTACACATCCTCCACTCTCCATCCTTCTTTGGTGCAAATACTGCAGCTACTGTACATGGACTCAGACTCTCTCGAATCAAGCCCTTCCTCAACAACTCCTGGACCTATCTATTTAGCTCCTTTGTTTCAGTAGGAGTCATCCTGTGAGCAGCCTTTTTAGGAAAACTAGCTCTAGGAATTAGATCTATCTGATGACTGATTTGCCTTACTGGTGGCAATCCATCTGGAACATTATCAGAGATAGTATCTCCAAACTCCCCTAGTAAATCTGAAACTTCAACTGATATTTCACTACTACCTTCTTTATCTTTCCTAGGGATCAAAGCATAGCACATATGTTGATGTTTCATGCCATCTAAAAACTTCCTTTCATCAACAAGACAAATCCTAGCACTGCTACATACCTTTTCACCTTCCTTTTTCATGGGCTTCAATTTGTGACGAACTCCATCCTTTGTCAGAGAGTATGTGTTTACATGTCCATCATGTATTGCATGTCTATCAAACTGCCATGGTCTACCCAATAATAGATGGCAAACATCCATCGAAATAACATCACAAAGAACTTCATCATGGTAACTCCCAATTTTGAATTTCACTAAACATTGTTCACTTACCAGGACCTTATGATCATCTTTTACCCAAGCAATCCGATAGGGTTGGGGATGTTTCTCCCTCTTGAGCTTTAGCTTAGAGACCATCTCTTCTGATACCAAGTTATCAGTGCTACCACCATTAATGATCACGTCACAACATTTATCCTCACACTTGCATGTGGTATAGAACAAACTCCTCTGTTGTCCTGGTTCAATCTCACCACTTAGTAGGACTCTTTCATTTACCAAGGTCTCTCCTCTTTCTGCATCCTCTGAATGTGATGATTGTGCATCCTCATCCACATGAGCAACCCTAGCTTGGCCCTCAGCTCTCCTATCTGTCCTTCCTTGTCGTTGAGGGCATTCAAAGGCACGGTGACCTTCTTCATTGCAATGGAAACAGGTACCACAGAAGCCTCCTCTTCCTTGTCCACGTCCTCTACCTCTTCCTCTCTGATTTCCAAAGTCTTGATCATGGGAGCGGTTGAAACCCTCATTCCTCTGGTTCCTGCTAGTACCCACATCTTCATTTTTCTTTTGGGTTTCATTGTGACCTCCAGATGATCTACCGCTTCCCCTTCCTCCTTGACCACGCCCTCTTTGTCTTCCTTCAAACCTTTTATTCAGCTTCTCTTCAACTCGTAGGGAAAACTGGTATGCTTCTTAAATGCTAGTCATTCTTACCAGACTTAATTCCTTCTGGATGCTAGGTCGCAACCCACTGATATAATGAGCAACCTTCTCCTTATTTGCTTCTGCATGTCCCGCTCTAATCAAGAGTCAATAAAATTCCTCTATATATTCTCAGACTGATCTTCCTGCTTGCTTTAACCCATGCATCTTCTTAAACAAATCAAGTTCATAGTCCACAGGAATGAACTGCTTTCTTCAATTTGTCCACCATGCGATCCCATCTTGTGATCTTCTCCTTTCCTCTTCTGTTTCTTTCCAATTGAACCTCTTGCCACCAGATTTTGGCATGGCCTTTCACTTTGGCCTTTGCAAACTTAACCCTATTTGGGTCCCTGATATCCTCATACTCAAAGTATTCTTCCAGTTCATTGATCCAATCGATCAACTCATCTGGTTTTAGATTTCCTGAAAATATACCCACTTCAATTGTGGGTCTTTTCCCAAACTTAGTAATGGCCCTAAAAAGCCTTTCCTCTGCATGATTCAGAACTTCCCCGTCAAATTCCCCTTCTGGTCCCATTACTTCTTCTTCATTGTCATCCTCACTGTCGTCACCTACGGCAACATTTGTTCCTCTATGGAGCTCCTCTTGCAATGCCTGCACCTGCCTTTGGAGGGCTCTAACCTCCTCAGGATTAATAGCTCTAGCCCTTCTGCCACGCCCTCTTCATGGAGGTATCTTCTAACTTGAACCCACAACCACACAATCCTGGTGCAAACTGCCTTACAGTCGGCACTCTGTCTACACACTCAGGAAAACCCGCTCTGATACCACTTGATGGGGACACAACCCAAGAACAGAATAATACAACCCCAAGAACAGAATGGACACAACAGAAAAGGGGAAATTATATTAACTGAGAAAATAAGCTAGTACAAATAGTACAAAGAGAATAAACTTCAAGACATGCCCTAAGGGCTTACAATAGCATAAATCTGGAGATAATTTCTCCTTTCAGTACCTCCTCTCAAACTCTACTCCGAACTGCCTTTTACAATGCCATAAATCTCCTTAAATAGACCCCGGAGGGTTAAGGACTAGGAGTACATTCTAGAAAGTGCTAGTAGGCATCCACCGACCAAATAGAAGGTTCCAGAAGCTGTGTTAGAAGTCGGTGCAAATCTAGAAGAATCCAAAAATGGTAACCGAACTTTCGGGACGCGTAACTTTTGAACCATAGCTCCGATTGACGAACCGTTTACATTTTTGAAAAGCTCTCGAAGTGCTCTATAGCCCTATGGACCAGCTTCACTCGTCCCCCATTTTTTGGCCCTTTTCGAGTTCATTTAATGCCCCTAACTTGACTTTGAAGCATTCTTAGGAGGTCTCCAAAACTCGAAAAACTGCAATAACTTTCAAACCGTGGGGCCTTTTGACCTGATTCTTTTTCTAGAATGCTCTAAATTACAATTACATTCATCTGGCCAAGTCACACTTTCTAGGTCACCAAAATGATGGCCAAATTGCATGCTCCTATTTTTGCGGGATTTTCTAGCACACTGATAGTGGAACTGTGAGAGTTGGAACCTTTATTTGACCCAAATGGGTATCCAAAAATAAAAACACATGAAACAAAAACTAAGTCTAAGTACTTTTTTTTTTTTGGGTGACACAGGATTGCCCTTATACCTCTGGATGCTCCTGCATCATGTACATTTCCATCTTGTTTACATAGTCCAATTATTGAAATAATCCTCAAATTACCCATACTTATTTTTAAATGTTTGCATAAATTTGATCACATTGTTGTGGGGATGAATTCCTAGGCCCATTCCTACGGCTTGGGGTTGAATTCTACCCACCCAAATTTTCCAATTACCTACACTAAATCTTTTTTAAACGAAAATAAGCTTTGGAGTACAAATTCCTTGGGGATATGCTCCCATTTCCATTTTCTCTAGTACGTAAATTACATTTTCATAAATCTTGGTAGTATACATCATGTAATCTCTAACTTGTGCCTATTATTTATGTGATGCCCATTAATTTACAAGCTACACAGTGTAGTTTGTAATGCATGTCCCTATGATGGTATTTTTCCAAAAGAATATCTTCTTGACATGTGTTCTTAAATATGCCTACCTCTGTGCAACACAAAGTTGAGCCCAGGTTACTCTCTTACAAATTCAGCTATTGGGATTGTGGGCCTCTTACTATAGTATTGGGTCATATGTACTCATTTTCATTTTAAATGGTGCATAAGGTCACTTCCTATTTAGTTGTAAACTGGCACATGTAAGCACAATTATTGGTTAAGCAAGTTAAGGTTCAATCATATAAGTTAGAAGTCCCTGCATGTAGAGATGGTATCAATATTGTTGATCCTGGCAGGCATGTCAAAGCATGTTGACAACATAGTTAACAAGCACCAAATTACCTCATATCAACGGTTAAAACTCAAACTCAATAGTCATTAAGATATGCTCACCAACAAAATATGTCTTACCTATGAAATTAGCTTCAACTAAAACACCAATTTTTTTTTCTATAGTGAATTCCTTGAATTTCAATCTAGTAATCTAATCTAAAAATGATGGAGCCCTATATTTTGATGTGCTTTCATATGATATCGAACATTTGCAGGTACTAAGATTTGGGCATGCATGTTTATGGATTTACTATAAATGTTTGAAGCCATTTATGAAAGACCCTATGAACACCTTAATGTTTTATAATCCATGGCATAGAATAGAGATATCTTAAAAGATATAAAGCTTCCCTAGTTTTAAATGTCATTTTTTCATAACCTTATAGTCAATTCTTCTATGTTTTAGCATCTGAAAATATTAGAAACATGTAGCTTTAGATTTCTAAAAATGGATTAATGGATGATTAATGCTTTCTTATTTTGTAAGCATTCCAAATTTTGGAGACGATATTACTTAAACAATTTAACTCTGAAAGCTTACACATCCTTTGTAGACATTGTTATGCCTCTTCAGAAAAGAATGTTTTTTCCTTAGTTTCTATCCTACTAAATAATCCTTTGCAACATTAACATTTCCAACTATTATTTGTGAAAGATATGTATCATTCCTAGAATAATTACTATGGTAAATTAATATGTTGGCATGGTATAGATAGAAATGTTCAATGCTATAGGTTAAGTTTTATATTGATTATTTGTGCCGACTCTATATTTAGTTAGGATTTCTATATGTATCATACTTTTAGCTTTTAGGAAGCATGTGTATTCTACTTCCTCCAGCTGTGTATATTGCACTAAGGATAATAAGGATTAAAAATAGGATTTCCAATGAGACATGTCTTTTGACTACCTCCATGTCATTAATTTCTTTATTTTAGACTATTTCAAAGATGTTATGAAACAATATAGATGTTATTATAATTTGTGTTGCAAGATTTAATATCTTTATTGACACTCTTTTGTTACTTATTTTCCTTAACTGTCTTATTACCATATTTCTGTAATATGGTTTCCTCTAAGATTCAAGAAGCTTTCTTGATCACAAAGTATAAATTAATCCTTCTTTTTATTTTACAGTTTGAGCATGTCTTAGTCCCACTTCCCTAATCTTCCAAATCTACCTCCTGCCCAACACTTGGCAGGAACTATGTTGCACTGCAACTCCTATTTTTTATGGGACTAATCTGTTTGAAGGAACCATAAGAGCCAAAATTTTAGTTATGTTGAAACAAGAAGAAGCAATGTGGAGGTGAAAATAATGAAAAGAAATTTTAAAGACATCATTCAACAAGGGATTCATGTCACACGGTTCTAAGATTGAAAAATAAATAAAAGATTACATAATGGATTAAAAGTATACAAATTGAAGAGAAAACAACAAATTCTTAACAAGGGAGGTTGGGAGATGAATGTAATCTATCTATCATTGCAACAATGATAGTTGTCACCTAGCCAATCTACCATATTCATAGTGCACAACAATAAAATTAAATTTAATAATCTTATATAAGATTTGGGAATTTGTGTAAAGTTGTGTAGTCAATTGTGTGATTTTGTCTCATCCCACCAGTTCATCTTTGAATAACTATAAACTTCCAATACATATATTTCTATTGATCAACATTTGAATGTTAAAGTTTTAAAGATATGCTTACAACCTTTAGAAATTCATTAAACAAGGTCTATTGAATATTAAAATCTATGTCTTATTTCCTTTGGGGTGTTTTTTTTTTTTTTTGTATCAGTACGCATGAGAAGCTTTTCTTTCCTAAAATATCACTTTGTTTAAATATGGAAAATAAATTCTAAGCTAGCTTAATTTGTCCATTAAACAAGACATTGAATATGAAATTTTATTTTTCTAATTTTCTTTGGGATGTTGTTTTGTCTTCTATGAGTATGTGCTGGAAACTTTTCTTGAATAAAATGTCACTTTGTTGTATTATGGAAAATAAATTCTAAGCTGACCTAATTCGTTAGTTCACTACTTGAGAAATAATCAATTTGTGATTTGAATAAACTTTTGTTGTTTCTTACAAGTCTACATGTTATTTATCTATCTATGAAAATGTTAGATACATTTATTTTTATTATTCTCAAAATCAATAGAAAAGTTCAATGTTAGATATATTCTAAGACCAAGCTAGCTTATTTGGGTGGATGTATTCATAATGATGTTATATTTGGAAATTTGGACTTGGGATGTATTGAGTAGCACAATTTGATCACTCCCTAATTTTTTCTTGGTTAGTCCTCTTCGATGCCAGGCTGAGTATCTTTCATGTTAGGAAAGATTCCAAGGAAGCTTAGAAGCTTTGTGTAGGGTGGTAAGGCACTCCTACAATATTCTTGCCCCCTTGTATTCTTGGACAGGTTTTGGAGCCTCTTCCATTTTGGTCAATAGGTTTAGAACATCTTTCTATTCTGGTAACTAGTTTATGGTCTCTTTTAGAAATTTTCATTTTATCTTCTATCTTCATACTAGTACATGTGTGTGTGTGTGTGTGTGTGTGTGTGTGTGTGTGTGTGTGTGTGTGTGTTTCTTCAAATTTAATGGAAATTAAAATTATTATTGACTAGTCAATATTCAAATGACCTTGACTCTTATAGACTTTTCACATTTTATGGAGATTGTTGATGTGACACTTGTTTGTTAGGTGCAACCCCTATAGATTTTCATTTATGGTGTTCGTAATATTTCCCCTTTCATATTCCCCAAATGCTCATATTTCTAACCTTTTCATTTTCCATGTCAAGAAATCAAGGTTTCTTCTACCACTAACAATCTCCAACATAACCATGCCACAACCCTAGTCCTCAGAGGCAAGATCAATATTAAATATCATTCAGAAAGTAATTATTTCTCATGTCTATAGAGAAGCCAATTCTTGTGCGTATTATATTGCCAACTTGGGAGTACAGGCTAAGGGAAGATATCATGGCAAGGTAATCTTATAAAAGATTTTTTTTTTAAGGAAAAGATTTATGAGGACAAGACATTTTGTCTAATTTGAAAATTAAAAAAAGTATGATGAATACATCAAGCCAGTGCAATAGTTATTATAATTTAATGTGGTGGACTCAGAGCATTAAGAGTTGTGATTATAGGCATGCTTTCTGGGTTGTTTTGGTTATTTTTCTTCTTTATTATGAGATTTCATAAAGTCATTTGGGGTTTGAAGGTGAGAAGACTATTGTAAGAATCATAGGTGGCAAGCCAAAAAGATAGCAACCTAGTAGTCATGATGAATAGAAGGATGAACCGTAGGTTTGGGATCAACTTGTGAAGGGAGGTGTGATTCCTTATCTTGAATGATTGCATGACTTTGAACCTGAGGCAATGATGAAATTTTTAAGGGATGGAAGGAGTATAATATCACCACGTATGTGGTTTTCTTTCCACTCAACACCTAGTTTATCTCTAAAATTTCTAGTTTGTCAAATGATAGAAACAAATGCTTTAGGGATAGAAAAACTATGATAGAGGCACTAAAGAAATTCTTAAAGGATAAAATGGAGAAGAAGGCTCTAGTAAGGGTGTGTAGCTCTTGTTGATTGATGGAAGTATGAATAGGATAACAAGATACTAAGAGGGAGGGGGGGGCGTGAAACAGAATCTTAAGCACATTTACTTTTCAATAATTTATTCACACATTCACTAGTTGTCTTGTACATGTAAAACTTGTAAGTGTAAACTTGTTGTAACATGTAAATCTAGTCTATCACATGCATGAAAATACATACATAAAACAATATTTGTTACCCAGAAATCCTCCAAGATGAAGGTAAAATTGGGGTAGGAATGACACCCACAAATCTTCACTATTGCAGTAATAAAGTTAACCTATTAGGGTTACAATGTTTGATCATAATATATGATCTACCTTGTGAGGAGTTTGCACTGTTAAAAGCATTTGAGACAACTAGGTGTCACCTTGTTAGAGGATTTAACAAGTTTACAATAAAGTAAGGACTTTGTTAAGAGATTTACAAAGATTTGTAAAGACCACTGTGTTAAGAGATTTACCCTAATTCAAGTTGATTAAAGCTAATTTAGTACCTGACTCTTGGTGTGCTTTGTAAACTAATTTTAAGTCTTCTCTTTGCAAAATGATCCTCTCTTTTGATCTAATGAAGCTTTTCTTCCCCTTCACTACTCTGAATAGGTCACTTGCTCTATTAAGAGATAACAAAACACTTCCACTAACTTCTGATCTAATCTTGATCCTTCACTTCACCATTCACATATCACTCTTAATCTTCATACACTCTGACTTTGATATAGGTTTCTTTTCCTCGATCTAGGTTAAAATCTTCTCTATGTAAAGAGTTTTGTAAAGAGTTTTCTAGATGCTTCCATACTTTGCCTCTTCATCTTAATCATTGATCACAAAACATAGGGATTTGTAATCCATGTCACAAATGTGTAAAACTCTCTGTAACAACCTTTACAAATATTTAATGTTTCTTCCATGTCATCTTGAAAACAATTTACCTCAAAGTTTGTATCATTTCTAACTTTTATGTATACTTTACATTGCTTGACAATTACTATTTTCTCATACTCAACATTGTTGATGCTTGATTCGTATTGTACTTGGTACATACTATGTAACTCAACACTTATATGCTTGAAGTACTTGATAGGTGTCGATCTCATCTTGTATAAAAAAATACTCGGTGACTACACACTTACTTAGCTCCTAAAGAGCTCAGTACACATATACTTATGTACATGACTCAACCTATATAGAGTAGTTCAGTCGCAGTGATGACCATCTGACTTTACCTAGTAAATGACTAAGTGTTTGGAACTAATAGACAAAAATAGTTAGAGATACCAACAACTCTTTCTCTAACAAGCAAATTAAACCATTATGCATTGTGTTCAAAGTTGTGTTAGGGCTTGTTTTACCTAGATGGTAGGAAGAAGTGGGTGAATTGTTTCAATTTTGTGTTCTTAAATCATTTCTGACATGGAGATAGAATTTGGTTTCCCTACTTTATTATGAATTCCCTAAATAGGAGTGTGGCCAATCATAGGAAGAAATCCTCCCAACCTATCCTTCATGAAGGTCTCATCCTTCTTTTCACTGAGTACTCCAAAGCTAGAAACCCTCTAGTGAGTGGTAAAATCAAACTTGAAAGTGGGTCAAGGAGAAAAAGGAAAACTTCTTCCAACAAAAAGAAAAAAGAAGTGGAGAGTGAGAATTATGGAATGGATACATGTGATTAGGAAGAATCTATGGACACTTAGGAGGATAGGATCTTTGAAGATCTGTGGGGTGAAGAAGGTTAAAGGATGGAAATAGGGGAAGAAAGCAATTATTCCCCTCATGTCAAAAGAATTAAAAAATTCTCTATCTCACCTAAAGACATGAAGACCTCTAAAGGGGAAAACAAGGAGAATTTGTCTCAGGATGTTGGAAAAGTTAAGAAGATTGAAAGGACAAAATCTTCTACCAAGAACATTGTTGGGTATTTGGTGTTAGAGTCTAAAGAGCAACCTATGAAGAAAAATACAAAGGAAAAGGAAGACATTATTATCATTCCTAACTACGGTAATCCAAACAACATTGTTAGGGTTAAGGATAAAGTAGAGGCATTGATTTTTTTCGATAGTTGGGTTCTCAATTAAATTAATGTCATGAAAGATGCAGTTAAAAAAATGGATAAAGACTTGTATAAAGAAATTGAGGCCAAGAGAAGGCTAGAAGAAGGTATCCCAGGAAAAATATAGGAACTAAAGAAAGTCATTAGAGATAGTGACTCAAAAATTCAAGGGCTAGTTCAAAAGATGATTATTGATAAAGGTAAAGTGGATACAAAGGACATTAAACTCAAGGTGGACTTGACTGAAGAGGACAAAGGACATCAGGAGGAAGTAATGGGACTTGGTAAAAGAATAAGGGGTAAGATGAGTAGGAACAAATAGACTACAATGCTAAAGGACATGAAGGAGAACTTAGAGGTAGCTAAGATCTAGGTGGCAGAGCTCCTTAAGGAGTTGGGTTAGCTCTGGTTCTCTATTTGTTTTTAGTGTTTTACTTTTGTCGGTATGGTTTGTTTTTTGGTTTTTTTCTTTTGTGCTAGTTTCTAGTTTTAGGATGCTCAAAATTTCAAAGTTTTATCTTTTGCCAGCATAGTTGTAATTTTGGACTTTATTGTTTAAACTTTGTATTATGATACTATTGGGTTTCGAGCCCTTGTAAAACCAACTTTTACCTTAATCCAAAACTCTAGTCATCAATGTTGGATGTAATGATAAAGTGGCAAGCTATAAACCACTTTAAGTATTAAACATTAATGTCACCTATAAACAATGCACTCTAGGTATTCATCAGTGTTGGGTGTAATGGTAATGGTGCACTACCCTTGAACCACCTAAACCAACTGTCTCCACAAAAAAATTGTACAACATTGCAGTTCTCTAAAAGAAAACTAAATTGTAGCTCCAAAGGCATACTCAAGGTGGCAGGTAATTTTACAAATAGACACTTAGGATTATGTCAACAACATATCCACCTCAATAATTAGGCAATGACTACTGTTGTAACTACCAACATAATTTTTTATAAATATCAACATTATTGCTTATTTTGGTATTTGTGTTGAATAAAGAAGTGTAGAGAAATAAGTATTTGTGATGAATACATAAGAGTAATTATAAATTAATTAACAATGTATACACATATGATAGTAGGATTCATTTGGCTCAATAAATTTACTATCCATTAGACATCCCATTTTCAATAATTATAAAGGTCCAATGGACCCTATAAATTTTAATTATCAAAATGAAGTAGAGAAATAAAGTAATAGAAAAGACACTCAACAGACAAGAAGTCCTCCAATGTAAACAACAAAAATCACAATAGTTACAAGTGTAGTTTAATTTTTATTTTTATTTCTAAGATTTGGAATTAAAAGGTATCTTAAAATGTGATTCAAATTTATTTTTGGTAAAATATGATATTTGAGGAGGGAAAAAATGAAATTGTTTTTTACTCGTATTTTATTTTTAGTTTGTATTTATAAGGAGTCTACTTAGCTAGGGTTGAATTTTTTCTTTTAGTTTAAAATTTTTGATCAATCATTTAAGATTTTTAAATTTATAGATAATTATTTTCTTCTTAGTATATATATATATATATATATATATATATATATATATATAATGATGCAGATTCAATTATAAGCCAACAAGGTGGCTCTTGAGGTGGTCCACTTGCAGGAGCTCCTCAATCATTAGGGCAATGTGCCTTGTATGGTCACCCAAGTGCTGTTGAATTTTGCTTTGGCGGATCAGACTCCACCCCATGGTTGTTGTCAGAGTCATAGCTCCTCGATCTGCTAGTTATAGACGCCATGCTCTCAGGCTCCTCACTGCTCTCCAATTGGTGGTTGGGATGTCCGTCACAGTTGCTCTACCTCCCCATAGTGGGGTTCTGGTCAGTCCCCGGTTGCTCCTCCTACTGATCTTGCTACCTCTAGTTGGCCTATCTCTAGTATTGATAATAAGTGGTCATTCCCTAGACTGGATATGGCAATTTCACCTCCCAAGGTGCAGGGAGAAGAAGATAAAGAGAAAGATGCTGCTATTGATGTTGAGTGGGCTCCTCCTGGGCCACCCTCCAACCCTATTGATGTATGACATTTTCAAGATCGTCAAGATCCACCTCCCTTAGCTAACACCGCTTTAGCCGATTGAGGGTAGTTTATATGTATTTTTTGATGAATAGTTATTTGATTTCCATTTCTACCGTGTGAACTCTTATAGATTGCTCTTTTATCACCTGACCTTTTTTTAATAAATTTATAGCTTTAATATTTAATTAATAGAAAATAAACTATTCATTAAAAAAATATAATATTGTAATGATATACAACTTTTTCAAATTAGATGACAAAGTAACTTCCAACAATCCACCTAATTCACAACGAATCAAACATTTAATTACTATAGCACTTATCATATAACAAACTTTATCACAACGAATCAAACATTTAATTACTATAGCACTTAATCATATAGCAAACTTTATCACAAACCATTAACGGTGATTAACAAAACGATTCCACTACCACGTTCGTTGAACTCGTTCGCAGTGGTGACAGGAGGAGGCGGGGTAAGAGGCCGCCCTTGACCGCATACCTTTACATGTGAAGTGCTTGAAATGCTTGCTGTTTGATAAGCCCCGGTGAAGTTGCTGGTCTTCATCTTGCAAGTCCCCGTACCATCATTCATCGCTGTAGATGCACTGCATCTCGGATTCCTTAAACAGTTCTCCCAACAATCTGGATCCCCAAAAATAATACACCTCTGAGTTTGACTCAGACTCTGGTGGATAAGATAAGAATTCTGTATGATCCAGTCGAACCATACTCTGGTTATTGCTGCACTGTGCTATATCCTGTTGCCTCTTACATCCATTGCCGGAATCTATCTGATCAAAATCTGAAGTTGGGCATTCGCAATATGGACCCGTATTATTGTAAATACATACCCCGAAACTTCCACACCATCCATAGACTTTGCACTGGTCTGACACAGCATTCCACCCCGACCGCCATGTCCCTGAACTCGCGACCCATCCATACAACCTCAAATTCCCATCTGGGTTAAGCTTGACTCTTCGCAGCGTGATAGAACTGTCCGTATAATCTCCGCTCCGAGACACCCATATCGAATCAGCTGAAGAGTTGGAAAGCTTGAAAATCCCTTGGTTGGTGAGACTCGCTGTGGTAGCTAGCGGCGTACCCTCATTCAAGTACGTGATGTTGTTCCTCCATTTCAGCGTGAAATTCCCACTGCTCTGCATGGTGAACGTGTAAGGACCCCATCGCAGGCTATGACCCACAGTGAAATTCTGATTAATCACCAGACTATCAGTAGGATTTTCGAACGTATCCCAAACAATGTTTGAGCTACCATTTTGCAGCACAAAGTCCCCATTGTCTCGCATATCTGCGGATGTTACCCCTCGATTGGATGTGTTGGTCTCCCAGACTGGTGCCGCCCCATTACTCAAAACTAGATTGCCATCATTCTGTAAAGTGAAGGAACCTTCTTCTCCCACTGCGATTCCGCCGTTCAAACCTGCAGTCCATACCAGAGTTGTATCATCGATGTTACCAAAGCTGATGCCCACAACATAGAATCCCCTGTTTCCGCTTGGGTGAAATCTTAAACTGAAATTCTTGCCCGGGGAATTCCAAGATTGTTGTTGGCCCGAAGCAGAGGGTCTAAGACTTGCCGCTAGCTTTACTGCTCCCTCTGCAAACATACCGTGGATAAATACAGTAACAATACATAATATTGGGATTCCCATAATTTTGATGATTACTGGTAACTAATAGATTGTTGGGTATTCAGTACCAAGCAATGAATACTTGTTTGGACCTCCTCTGTTTATATATGAGATTGACTAAACATTTCTGGTCTTCGATCCTATTTTTTTAATGCTGGAATTAAATTGTCTGAACATCAACTCCACTGTCAAACCAAAATAATACGAGTTCCATCATCCGGATTGACTTGACTGAAGTTTTTTTTTGCCGCGGTCAAAGCAAAACATTTAATATAAAATGAAAATCAAATTATTTATGTTTAGTCTAAAAATTGTAACAGAGTCCACTCAAAACATTTAATGACTCTTTATACAATACTTTCCCCACAATGCACTAGAATAGGGATTGAGTCCCGATGGAATCTACAACTCCTTGTAGGTGACATGGATGACTAAAAATAAATCATTTTCTTAGGTCAAACTAAACGTGTATGGTTTAGAATGAAATGTGACATGGATGATTTTAAAAAAATCATTTTCTCAGATCAAACTAAACGTGTATGGTTTAGAATGAAACATGAAATGGATGATTTTAAAAAAATCATTTTTTTAGGTCAAACTAAATGTGTATGGTTTAGAATGAAACATGACATGGATGATTTTACAGAAGTCATTTTCTTAGGTCAAGCTAAACATGTATGGTTTAGAATGAAACATGAGATGGATGCTTTTTAAAAAAATCATTTTCTTAGGTCAAACTAAACATGTATGGTTTAGAATGAAACGTAATCTTTTGCCTCAAAAAATATTAGACTTGCCTTTCATTTGAATTTTATTTTTAGGCCTAGGGTTTTCCCATATAAAGTGAAGGTGTTGCTTTATAAAATCAATGGCCCAAAATCAGAGAAGGTTAGACGACCATCCACAGACCATCCAATAAATCTTAACCATTAAACAGGTTGTTGCATCATTACTAAGGGACAGACTAATCTCCATCCAAAATGGACTAAAGACAAAACAAAGTTTTTTTTTTTTTCTAGATTCACAAAAACTTAGTGATTTTTTTCCAAATATTTTGTTGTTTTCAACTACAAACTATGTAGATCATGAAGATTAAATGCTGAAATGTTCAGAAAAATCTATGATGTTTTCGATTTTTTGAAAATTGGTCAATGTATAGTTTGGATGGAGGATAGTCATGTCCCATTATACTAATGTCTAGGCCTATGGTGGAATTCATCGTTCTCTTTTTACAACCTTGCTAGAAAGTTAGCATTGTGGGCCCCTCGTTCATATGTAATTTTATCCATAGTGAGTCATTGATGCCATCACTATCTCAATTGGAGTTTGAAACTTGTTTTTGTTGCTGGAGTAATTTCTCCCAACTACCCAACCATTTGCTACTACTAGCCTCACCTTAATAGTAGACAACATGCCCCACTCAACCACCGAGCCCTGTTTGACCTTCACCCTCCAACTATTTGTAGCTACCCATATTAAATGCAATATATTAATATTTATATGATGTAATAAATATATTTGATTATCTAGAGAGTTGTTAGACCTCTATAAATAGAGGCTTTATGTAATACATTATGCAAGTTAGTAAGGCAATAAAATTAGTTTTATTTTCTTGTGCATTTATGTTTCTCTTTGTCTTTATATTTGTGGTACAATTACCACACTAGAAATTACCTTTGCAAGGAATGACATTCCATTGCCACTTCTTCTTCCTGACGTTAATTTACATAGTTGCTACATCCTAAATTTTTCTTTTCTAATGTGTCCCTCAATTTCTTGATTTTATTTGAATTTGTAAGCCTCCTAAACTTACAAGAGTATTAATCAAGATTCTTGAGTTTCTTTTCTAGCACTAAAATTCCTCTTTAATGTCCACCTGCCTATTTTCCATCGCCAAAATGTACCCTTTCAATTCAATACACATCCTCTCCAACTCCTATGTTAGTCATAAATAAAAATCCAGTGCAAATGTGAATCATCTTTAAGTACCACTAGTATCACAATGTGATTTCTCGAGTCAAAAGCTTCTGGAAGCTTCATTTCCACATTATGACTTTGACAAAAATATAGATCTCATTCTTGTTCATGAGAGCTATATCATGATTTAGATGAATTTTTTATAAGATTTCAATTTTTTTAAAAATTGCAATCAATATATCTATTCAAAAAAAATTATATTATTAAAATTTACATTTTAATTTATTTTCATTATAAATTTTAATCAATTCAAATTAGCTTCTTATAATAGGCATTTACAATTATCACTTTAAATGCTTAGGTTCTTTTGAATTCATTACACTCATTAAAAATATTTAGTTGTCACTTTGGCACTCATCCTAAAGGAAAAAGAATTATAGTTAATAATAAAATTCTATAGTTTTTCTTTTCAATATGTTTAAATAATATATTTTATAAATGATTAAAAAATCAAATATACTCTCTCTCTCTCTCTCTCTCTCTCTCTCTCTCTCTCTCTCAATATATATATATATATATATATATATAATTCCTAATTCTTAGGGCCTGTTTGGTTGTAGGCATAGGAATGGAGAATAAGAATGCATTATTCGGAATAGGAATGATTATTCTAATAACTATTTTTTAGAATGGGTATAAGCTCATTTTAAAGGCAAAATGGGAATATGTATTCCTATTCCCTATTCCAATTGATGAACCAAACGAAAAATAGAAAATGTATTCCAAATTTTCTATTCCTATTCTATCAACCAAACGGGCCCTTAATGTTTTTATTAGAAAATGTAGATTCCTAATTCTTAATTTTTTTATTAGAAAAAGTAGATTCTTAATTCTCAATGTTAAATTTAAATATTATCTATATGTTAGAAATAAATACTAATAAAAAATGAACTTTAAAGATAATCAGTTATCATTTTTTTTAAATGCACTATTTTAATATTCACTAAAACACAAAACACGTTACATTCTTTTAAAAGCACAATAATACAACTTGATCATCCCCATGATTGAGCATGGCAATTTTGGAATTCTTTTAACAATCCCAAAACCAAACAGAATGGAATTATTCCATCCCACTTTTAACATTATGCACTGCATCAATCTTAGAAATATGATTCCAAGGAACTAGGCTAAGAACCATCAATATATACTACGTTGAAATAGTTATTGTTTCTTTCTCCATGTCTTGTTTTCCTTGGTACCCATGAAATACACCTTGTTAGAATTTTCCTTTCCTGACGCCCATCATTTCTTTTCACAAAATTGTCTTGACCAAATATTTTATCATTATATGTGTACCTTGTTTGATCTACACCGAACTTCACAAGCTCTTGGTCTAATTGGCTTGTACTTTTATTGTTCTCCTCAAGAAGACTAGGTGTAGCAACATCTTTGTCATTGTCATTAATGAAGCAAATTTAACTATAATAGCGGTTTCCATCATGATATGAGAGATGAATTGTGGGAGTACCTACGCCATCCAAATTATGGATCTTAGATATGTGGCCCTTCACATAGTGCACATGAATGTTAGTGTGAGTAACTGTGGAGGCTGCTTGAAGCTCATAATGGTCTTTCCATGTACCATCATTTTCCCTTTTTTACAGTATTCTTCAAAAGTCATTTCATCTTCTTGAGAAAAGAAAGGCTCAAAGTTTGAATGATGCTCCATAGTGCAGTCCACCACTATACCATCATATTTTGAGTGTTTGTTTTGGTCACCTTCAAGTTGATTTTCTAGAGCTTCAAAGAAGTAATTTTCATCTGGTAGTATTTTCTCCATTGCTATTTTCAATTCATTCATCTAAGCCTCAAGTTTTTCTTAGCTTCCCTCCTCACTTACCTCTTCATCTGACATGACACTTAGTGGAGATTTCTTGTCTTCTTATTTGGTGTGCATTTTAGGATGGCAAAGAGATCCCATAATTTTAAGCTTGGTGAACTTTGATTTCTCGAGCTAATGTCTCATGAAATACCTAAATTTATGATTCCATGTTGATCATGGAAGCATAGGGATTTAGTGTAATATGATACGAAAAAACTTGACGTTATCTTTAATTTTTTCTCGTACTCCCAATGAATGTTGATCATCTGAAGAGTTGGAAAACTTCAAAATCCCTTCATTAGTGAGAGTTGTTGTGGTAGGTAGTGGCATACCCTCATTGAAGTACATGATATTCTTTCTCCTTTTTAGCATAAAATTCACACTGCTCTGCATGGTGAACGTGTAAGGACCCAATCGCGTAGGCTTTGACTCACAGTGAAATTCTAATTAATCGCCAAACTATCAATAGGATTTTCAAACGTATTCCATACAATGTTTGAGCTGCTATTTTGTGGCACAAAGTCCCCATTGCCTCGCATATCTGCGGATGCTACCCCTAGATTGGATGTGTTGGTCTCCTAGACTGGTGCCATCCCATTACTCAAAACTAGATTGCCGTCAATCTCTCACTACGATTCTACCGTTCAAGCCTGCAGTCCATACCATAGTTGTATCATCGATGTTACCAAATCTAATGCCCACAACATAGAATCTCCTGTTTCCGCTTGGGTAAAATCCTAAACTGAAATTCTTGCCCAAAGAATGTGAAGATTGATGTTGGCCTGAAGCAGAGGGTCTAAGACTTGACCCTAGCTTCATGCTCCCTCTGCAAACTAACTATTGAGAAATGTGTCTCATACTAGCAAGCCTCTACTAAAGGTAAAGGTGTTACCACCTTTTACCTCATGGAAAAGTAAAAGGCTATTTCACCTTTATCTCTTAAGAGTGCACTATCGGCTTACTGAATTGGCACTCATTTAATAATGCCAAGTTGCATTATTAAATGTGTCCACTCTATGAGTGGATGACTCCTTCCACCTTGTGAGTGGATTAGTCACTCCACCTTGTGTGTGGATGAATCACACCACTTTGGTGTGGGGGTGAAATCCTTTATAAAAATGTTCATACATTGCATTACAACACAACACAACACAACACTAACATAATGAGGGCTTGGATTGGAAATGAGATATTGAGTTTTGTTTGCAAGACTGGCTGCTAGAAGGAGACTCTCCAAGCTCAAGTTGTGGTGATGCTCCTGTAAGAAGTTGCATTGCAAGTGTATTGTAATCTTCTTGCACTACTACATAGAGGGGGTATAAAGACATTTTTTTAGACAATTCTTTAACCAATTTTCTTAATCTGCAACAATACAAAAGTTGTGTATCGTCTCACATCTTGTCTTTAACCGAGTGTCTTAAATTATGTCTTAAAGTATTGTTGCTATAAGACAATATGAAACAAAAGTGATTTTGTCTCTTTAGAGACAATTTACTTTAATCTCAACTAGTGTCTTTAGAGGGACAATAGTGTTTACATCAGACAATTGTCTCTGAGAGACGTTATTAAACAAATCTATTAAAAACATTTTTTAAATTAATATTTTTTTCTTACAATTTCAACTTCTAATGTTTCTAGAAAATAATAGTACAAATATTCACTATAATTATTTCCAATATCTCATATAAGACACTCAACAAAGTAGCATAACAAATTAACTTGTTAAGAAAATTCATATTAATTAATTTATTCCAATGTTTGTTTCTTACAAAATGATGTGAGAGCTGGTCCACCGCAACCAATAAAGTACATTGTACATATGCCATATTCATCATTGAATAATAACATTGAGTTCCTTTAACTCTACAGTCTCGTAATGAAGTAGCTAGACTGACCCAAACACCATATTACACATCCACAAAGTTTAATGGTGTAGTAAAAAATATCCTTATTTTACATACATATTTATATGAACAAAACCATAAAACCGTAAGGAAAGATCTCACTGGGATTTGTGGGTTGCAACTCAATAGTTAACACCATCAAGCTCCCTTCTAAGTATGTCTTTTGAGGTAGCATAAAACATCTTTGTCCTTAACTCTAGTCTCATACTGAAGTAGCCAGGCTGACCCAAACATCATTATACACGTAAAGTTTAATGGTGTAGTACAAATGATCCTTTCTTTAAATACATATTTTTATGAAGAAAACCATAAGGAAAGATCTTTAGATATCGGTTCCTAATGACGTGAATACCCATCTCAATGGATTTTGTGCCCTGCAACTCATAGTGAACACCATCAAACTCCTAAGTATGTCTTTGGAGGTAGCATAAAACATCTTTGCCTTGATATAGGATGCAGTAGAAGACTTGATGATATCATTAAAACATTCACCATATTTAGATGTGGAAGATAGACATAAATATGCAATGTCTATAGTTTAATGGATAAGGGAGAACAAATTAGATATACAACCGAGTAAAAAATTGTGATCAAAGCGATGGTGCAATCTCAAATGTTTCCTGACTTCATGAAACTGATTGGAGGGGAAAAAATTACCATCCATTTAGCAGAAATTAAAATGTCATATACTTCAGTACTCACCTTATTTTGGATCTTGAAACTTGTTGTTTCAAAAATCAACTAATGCACCATATTTACGTATGAAATGCATTCACATTAGAAATATAAATGAAATGCAAAAGAACTGACCAGGCAATGAAGAGTATCTCTCTTCTGGTAGTTGTGGTAATGTGCCCCATGGTTATTATTCCATTCAATTCTTTAATAGGTAAAACCAAGGGCAAAGCTTGTAGCTTTAAATCGCTCATCTTCACAACAAATGTTCCAACTTTTATTATACCATACCCATCTAATTTGAAGTATGTTGCTCCATACTACCTGCAGTTCCAGGATGATAAAAAATAGACCAACATTCAAAGCCAGTAGTATGTCAATGAGTATGAAGAAAACATGATATGTTTTACTTACCGTGCAAGCAATGGTTGTTGAACTTTGACCTTTGCTTCTACTTTCCATCAAACCTGAAACCACTTGAAAATAGATTTATGGTTCCCAAATAAGAAATTCTTGAGAATATGTTATTTAATCAAAAGCTCAGTTTGTCTAATTTGATTGACACGGAAAAGCAGAAACACCAAATATATAATGGCTAGTAAGTCTGTAATTCCTATTCATTGGAAAGAAGAGCTTATCTATAGGTGAAAAAACAGCAACTTAGATAAAAGAAACTCATCATACTGTAAACACTTACAATATTTAGCCTTCTGGAATAGCAATGTACAACCAATTTTAGAATTCATCGATTAGTCCAACACCGATGGACTGAGATTTTTCAGAAATAACAGAGGCACAAGGAATTCTTTCCTTTTCATAATCTTCAAAGGCAATCCTAATAAATCATATCAGAGATTTTCGAAAATAAATAAAAAATGTTTAGTTTATTATGCATTTAGCATACTCGAACAAATACAAGTAGCGTAATTGTAAGCACACGTCTAATTATTTGCCTGAAAAAATGTCTATGGTGAATACGGTGAACAGATAATATCTGCTTTTGACAGTTTAATGTGAATTCAATTTCCCTTTGAATTAGTTTCAATAGAAAAGCCAAAATAAGATGCATTGACCATAAATCAGAAGAAATTGCAAGCTGCTTGTAGTTGATGTCAGGCTAGTGAAACACAACAATGAACAGCATCAAGATGACACTTTGAACGAATGTATTGCTAGAAAATTGTAGAATGGATCTTTGAACAGGAAACTATACAGACATCTCCATTTGGTTGACTTGGCAGGCTCAGAAGTTTTTGGGTGCTAAAACTAGACGCTTAAAAGAAGCCACAAATATCAATAAATGTTAGCCAATTCGGGATTGGCTATAGTCGTGGAAAAATAAATGTACTAGCTTTATCAAGTGATATGATGTTGAAGTATAACTATGAAGACGTTTTGTGAAACAGTTTCCA
Source organism: Cupressus sempervirens (assembly GCA_028749045.1). Lineage (NCBI taxonomy): Eukaryota > Viridiplantae > Streptophyta > Pinopsida > Cupressales > Cupressaceae > Cupressus > Cupressus sempervirens. The sequence goes on from CM053792.1 coordinate 830,777,935, forward strand.
GATGTGTATTGGTAGAGGACTAATGGCCGACCTCCAGGAATTTATTAATCTGTCCATTTGTTGTCTGTGCATCTTTATGGACTGATAGATTTGTTGCAATATTAGATTGTTTCTAATATTGAAAGAGCTTTCTTTCCTAAACTATTCTTTCTTTTCGTGTAGCTTTCCTACAGCTGTTTCCTAAACTATTCTTTCTTTTCTTGTAGCTTTCCTATAGTTGTTTCCTTTCCTGTAGCTTTATATATTTGGCATGTTGCAATATTAGATTGTTTCTAATATTGAAAGAAGATTATAGTGACCTAGAATACAGGTATAGGGGTATTTACATTGTTAACACAAACAGATTCATTATGCCAAATAGATTGATATCAAATAGAGGGTGTTGTGATGAAAGATAACCAAGAAAATTGCATTGAAGGATGAGTGAAGTTCATATGAATGCAAAGGAATTGTTGTAGAGTTCCTCAACATAATATCATATAGATAAAAGCATAGTTTAAAGATTTGGACTCACCATGGACTTAGCAAACCAAAAAGTTGGACTCCGACTTGGAGTTGCCAAAGGAGTCGGCAAAAGGAAATAAAAGTAGTTTTACATAGAAACACAAAGAAGTTTTTTGCATTAAAAATTTTAAAGAACATAAGAACCATAATTGATACATCACACATGTCATATGAATCTCAAACCCTCAATATATGAAGAATAGGAAAGACCAAATGAGAGAAAAAGTTGAAAAATAAGCTTTTTATCACTTGGCTGGATGGCACGAGCCAATCAGGAAAACTTGCAAGTCCTGCTCACAGACTCGCATGAGTCATTGGGGAAAGACTTGCTAGAACTCGGCTCTGGAGTCCATGGCGAGTTGACTCAGCTCACCATTAGACTTGTGTGTCCATGTGAGTCCATGTTAATTTTTCAACTATGGATAAAAGTATTTTGTGCAGACATTAAGAAGAATTACATGAATATGAACTAAAGACAACATATAAAGAAGACATATCTTATAAGGGACTAATGATAAAATTCATTAGATATATCAAGGTCCAGAATTTTAAAAAGTTGTAGATTACAGAAAGACTAGAATGGATGATATATATGCTGACAGGAAATTTATACGACAGAGCATCAGAGATTATTGGAAATGAAATTGCCGTGTCTTGCAAACGTGGACTAGGCAAGTAACACACTATTTCTCATTTCAATGTCGCGCTAAAGTATATAATTAAGGCCCAATATAGTTTATCATTTCCAAAATAGCAGTTGCTAAATTCTCCCTGTGAAGATCAATGGACTGCATTTCACACTCCTTGAGTACATTCATTTCTGATACTTAAGGCCTAATACAATTTATCTTTTGCAACATTTACAATGCATGTTGTTCGACCATTTTACATCGCTATAAGAATTCCAGTCACCAAGGCATTGACAAAATAGGTACTCATCAAGAATGGAACTAGATAGAAGCTTAAAATGGTACCATAATTTGCCAGGCCATAATATGTATCCCAGTGAAATTGATCATTAACACTATTGTAACCGCAAGTCACTATTTGAAATCAAGGGCGTGTTCTTCAAAAGACAGACTCTCAAAAGAAATGGAAGAAGTTTATTTTAATTTGATAAATACATTGTGTAAGCTGGTTTTATTCAGACACCCTTCAACACTCTCCTTGCCTGCAAGATGACAAAAATATTCAATTTATTAGTAAGCCAATGTATGAAGTGAACTACAATAGATAGAAAAGAATGCGATCAAATAATAAGAAAGCATCTTCAATGACGACAAACATAAGAATACAAAACTAAAATACATCAAAATGCAACATTGGAAAATAAAATTGCAAAGACACAATTTACCTTCAACCAATCAACTATCCATGACACGACAACATTTTTATTATCTATTGACCCAATGAATTTCATTTAACCATTTTGCATATTGAAGTGGCACTATCAGAGTAATAACTTTATATAGGATGATGACAATTTGTAACTTAGATCTACACCTGTAAATAAGCAAAGAGTTTTGTCTAGAGAAAATAAGAAATTGTCTTTGCATAAGGATTCTTTTATAAAGAACAAATTTCCACAACCACAAGAAAACAATTTAGTAATGAAACAAATTGTAATCTGAATCCAGCAAAATGGTCTGTAGGAATCACATTATATAAAATGATTTTCTAATCCTCAACTCCAATATCGTGCCTGATTTATTAAGATAATATCTTATACTTTCTATAATAGTCAACTACATGTCTGTAGTCCATCTTTCAGTCTAGATAGGAATGTTTCCTATCCCGTCTCTTTTTTCTTCAGTCCAAATAGGAATGTTTTCTATCCTGTCTCTAGTTTTGTTTCTAATTCCGTCTTCAGTCTACGTTGTTTCTAAAAGAAACAACGTCCTTGTAATTCTTTATAAGGAACACATTTGTTCCTCTGTTAATCAATGAATCATCCGAAAATCCGTTAATCTGCCAACTCTTCTTGAATCTTGTGACATGGTATCAGAGCTATTACTTAAATTTTTTCAAAAAAATTTATAATTTCTTCGTGAAATTATTTGTTTAAATTTTTTCAAAATTATTTCTGTTGAATTTCTCTAAAACCCGCTTAGGGTTTTCGGCCTAGAGAAATTCCCGAACTCGGGTCTGCCTGTGTTTGTTCAACACACTCTAGCCCCATTCGTCCATGCACATCGATCCTTGAAGAAAAATCTGCCATTTTTTATCAAGAAATCTGAAGTTTTTTCAAGCTTTTTTCAGTTAGGGCCTTTTTTTTGAAACCCTAATTTTTGGGGTCGAAAAAATATTTTGTTTGCAGATTCTTGGTGGGTTTTTCGAGAGCTCAACTGGGTTGTTGACTGTTTTTCTGGGTGCCTTGATTTTCGAGCCAGCGGATCCAAAAAATGACAGTAGATTCTTTTTGCGTTGACAGTAGATTCTTTTTGCGTTTTTCGAGCTCTCTTCTGGGTCATTCTCTGATTCTTTAGGGTCTTTCGTATTTTTGCCTCGAAGAACGTGCCTTCACAGATTTTCACAATTTTTCATTGAAAAACATGCCATGGCATCTCTGACAAATATTTTGCTCAAACATAATTCCAAATTCAATGGTCGCAATTATGGAACTTGGAAGCAGCGCATCATCACCATCTTCGAATATCGTCGTTTGGATGAACTTGTTCTAGGCACAAAGTCTCCTCCGACCTCCGACCAAGCAGAACAGGACAAGTTTGATGATCGCAATCGAGAGGCTATTATGCTTCTCAAGCTCTCTGTTATCGATGATCAGCTACCGCAGATTCCTTCCGGCAAGTCAGCTGCAGAAATCTGGAAATATTTGAAGGAGCTGCATGAAACAACAGCACAAGTTATCGAGCTTCCTGATCAAGGCGAAGCTGCATTTTTCGCCTTCTGAATCTGTTTCTATTTTTTTTATGGGTTTGTTGATTTTCTCCTCAAAAATCATTTCAAGTTGTCTGTAGTAATACGCAAGGTTGTGTGAGATTCTGGGTTTGTTGATTTTCTCCTAAAAAATCATTTCAAGTTGTTTGTAATACGCAAGGTTGTGTGAGATTCTAGGTTTGTTGATTTTCTCCTCAAAAATCATTTCAAGTTGTCTCTCATACGCAAGGTTGTGTGAGATTCTGGGTTTTACCGTTTTTTCCACAAAAACGAAGTTTTGCAATTGCAACTTATTTTGAGTCATAGCACTCTTTTGGCAAAGCTTCTTGGTTTGAGCATTCTGTAGATCCAAGGAGGGTCTCAGTTATCATAGAATGTTCCGACATCCGTACGTTGACCATTAAGGGAGGGTATTAAGATAATATCTTATACTTTCTATAATAGTCAACTACTTGTCTGTAGTCCATCTTTCAGTCTAGATAGGAATGTTTCCTATCCCGTCTCTTTTTTCTTCAGTCCAGATAGGAATGTTTCCTATCTTGTCTCTAGTTTTGTTTCTAATTCCGTCTTCAATCTACGTTGTTTCTTTTAGAAACAACGTCCTTGTAATTCTTTATAAGGAACACATTTGTTCCTCTATTAATCAATGAATCATCCGAAAATCCGTTAATTTGCCAACTCTTCTTGAATCTTGTAACATGATTGTTGTGGCTGTGATTCTAATTCCAACCACCATGTGAGTTTACCTCCTGCATGACTTACGAGATGTGCAATGATTAGAAGTTTAATAGGATTGTGCATATCGTGTGTGGAATCAGGATGTTGTTTGTAAGACAGCAGATAGGCATATTCAAAACCCTCTCATGTATAAATTGTTTCCCAATGTCACTTGCACAATAAAATATACATCAATGCTGCTCCCAAGGCTTGGTCCCAAACTAAGAAATACCCGGAGCTGATATGCCCCTCTTACTAGGTCATTTTTATTGCATTCATATGGATCTATTTCTGGATATTGGGCGTTGTAGGGGCAATCAGCCAAAAATATGCAACCCTGAGCCTAATGGCATTCATACTCAGTTTGGGATGGGTGATGGTGGTACTCAGAAATATAGTGCACGTCACAACTGCAAGGGCTTTGGCATTGTTTTATCTGAAGGGAATGCAGTCAAACGTTCATTTCTCTTTCCAGAGAGCCCTAACAACATCTTTGGGAAGCATCAGTCTGCGAGTAGTCTCAGTACCTTTTGTAGAAGTTCTTCAAGTCCTGGTAATCAAACATGAACACCTTGATGATCCATTCCATGCAACTTTGATGTTTTGCTGAGGTTGATGATGCTCTACACAAAAATTTTGACACTATATCCTAAACTACTCCCTAGAGGGTTTCTATCCACAAGTTGATTATGATGACATGTCTGTAGACCTCCATCTACTCAAGTGTCAAAGCTGTTGAAAGTAACGTTACATTTAACGAAATAAAACTTGGTTTCACATCTAATTTTTTTGAAATGTCCACCTCTTTACGTCTTAATGCTTCCTATTGCCCTTCTTTCTCGCAATTCATAATCAGAGTTAATCACCCCTCAAATGATGGTGGCCAATATAAGGGATCAACTGGCAAGTCCACCTCTCAACTGAAGGATTTAGCTGGCCAGAACTGCAAGAATCAACCACTTCACTAGACTGAAAGATCTAAACTAAATGCATATAGAAACAAAACAATACCCAATATATTCCATAGAGAGAGCTCTATTTTCTATTCTCCAGCTAAGATTGGCTTCTCACACACTTGTCTTTTAAAGAAAACTATGTTTTACTTTTCCTTGAGAAGTTACAAAAACTACTTAACACCAACTACTACAAACCGATTACTACCCCTAGTTCATCAATCTTTTATATATGGTGTATGTTGTCAAACAGACAACTTTAATATATGCATCTTTCCATATTTAATCATATATAATGATTAAAAAGACTATGTTGGTCTTGTTGATCTCCTTGAACTTAACCGAATATCTTGTGCTTCTGGTGTTATTTTGAATAATTTGTTGTGCTCCATTCTTAAATTTAGCCAAACCTTCGTATCTGAGCATTACCAACAGTATTGCTCCATATGTAGATGATCATACAAATCATAGCAAAGATGGATTATTATGGTGATTTACACTAAGTTCAAGATGTGCAGTTCAAATCGGTGGGTAGTTACCTAATCAGATTCAGTGTTAAAAACATAGTGAGAGACCCAAATATGGGCTTTGTATACACCAGTTGTCTACGATGTTGGTTTGGATGCTAATAACTGCAAGGTGCCGATGAACATTAAGTAGTAGAGCCCTGATATTACCTAGGGCATGTACAGACATCTTACCAAGAGGCCCAAGGAAACTGGAGCTTGTGACTAGGGTCACATGTTTGGCTATGCAACTGATGAGATGCCCGAGCTCATGCCTCTCACTCATATCTTGGCTACCAAGTTGGGTGCCAAGTTGACGGAGGTCAGAAAGAATGGTACTTAGCCTTGGTTGATGCGTGATGGTAAGACCCAGGTCACCATTGAGTACATAAATAAAGGAGGTGCCATGGTTCCTGAATGTTGAACACACCGTTCTTATCTCCACTCGGCATGACAAAACTATCACCAATGACTAGATTGTGCCAAATCTCAAGAAGCAAGTCATTAAATCGGTGATCCCAGATAAGTACCTGGATGAGAACATTATCTTCCACTTCAATCCATCAGGAATGTTTTTGATAGAACCCCATTCATTGACACATATGGAGGTTGGGGAGCTCATGGAGGAGGGGCATTCTCTGGAAATTATGTAACCAAGGTGGATCGTAGTGGAGCATATATAATCAGACAGGCTACCAAAAGTTTTGTGGCCACTAGGCTTGCAAGATTATGCATCGTCCAGGTTTCATATGACATTGTGGTGCCAGAGACTCTCTCCATATTTGTGGACACAAAGAGAATCGGAAGGATCCACAACAAGGAAATCCTCATCATAATTAAGGCGACCATTAATTTCAGGCCTGACATGATTGCAATCAACTTGGATTTGAAGAGGGGAAGAAATCAGAGGTTCCAAAAGATCTCTGCCTATGGTCACTTTGGAAGAGATGACCAAGATTTCAGTTGGGAAATTGTAATGGCCCTCAAGGTGATGGAGCCCAAATTTTTTGCCTCTATTTGAGACATAATATTGGAGACTTGATGAAGTATTAAGGATGTCAAGAGCATTCATGATATTGTTGATCTTCGTCATTGATGTTAACAGTAAGACGACAAATCATATTGATGAATTTATCAAAAAATATATGATTGTGTACTTAATGTATTGCATAGATACCAATAACTTCATGATCACATCCTAGTCAGTTGTATCTCAAGATTGATGGAGTAATATAATCTACATGCATATCAGAGAATGAAACTGGAAACTCAAAAAAGGAAAGTTTATATACTTTACCTCATACTCTACTGTGACTGGACATGGAGTTCATGACTAATTTGTTCTGTGTAAGTATGTGAAAATAGGAGGCTTCAAAAGATAATAGGTATATGATTATCAGGCATCATGTGGAACAGTGATTTAAAAGATTTGAACAAAAACTAAGGAACACTGATTGAAAATATATACAATATCAAAAAAACATATATAGAAATTAATGATAAGTAATAGTTTGTTTAAAGATTTAATACAGAGGCCCATCTGTTGTGACTTGCGAGCAATCATCAAAGTAATGCTATATTGTGACGATGAAAAGATATTATGAAGTTTAATTAATGACAGAACAAAGAATGTAGCAATGACAAATTCTATAATATGGAAAACTTAAGCAGTAGTGCAAGTTGCAGGCTAACTGTCATTATTATGACATAAGATTTCATTAAACTTTTTCTTATATCATTACTAGTTTTTTTCAAATTAGTTATAAAGTTAGGTGATAATCTAGAACTTGGTCCAAGATCAATTTTATTAAGCACATAATTAGAATGATGTTAAAGATGATTTGGTGATATGAATATATATTAAAAATTAGTAAAAATGCTTTTAAAATCAATTATACATTTTATCTCAATATTTCAGATCACGCTTGATTATCCATTATCAGAAAGAAAAATTAATCGTTAAATATGATTCAAAATATCAAATACAAAATATATGCAATCACTTTAAAAATTATCTTTTAACAGCTACATGAACTCTCAAAAATCTTTACCCTCTTTCTCCAAAAACTCTCAAAAATTCATGGCAACTAACCATATAAGATGATTTGTTGCATGATGACAGAGAAGGAGAATGATTCTGCTGCAAATCCCAACAATGGAGGAGTGGCTTGGAGGGATAGGGTCAAGAGTTGGAAAGCCAAAAAGAACAAAAAGAAAGGACTCTTCCCCAGCAAGATAGCAAAGAATGAAGTACCAGAGGGAGAGCCCCAAATTCCTCCAAGAATGGACAAAGCAATGTATGTTGCATTTGTCTCTCTTTTCATTAGATATAACTCCCAAATTATGTTTTGTCATAGAATGCATCATAGTAGTCCCTGGCTGATGTCTTTTTGGAACTAAATGGCTCTAATACTTTGGTAATTATTTCAGGATGGCTGAGGCCATGCAACCCTTGTCCGAAATCATACCCATTCCAAAGACAAAACTCCAGCCCTATAGAATTGTGATTATCTTGCGTTTGATCATTCTGGGATTCTTCTTCCATTACAGAGTAACCAACCCAGTTGATAGTTCATTTGGGTTCTGGCTTACTTCTATCATCTGTGAAATCTGGTTTGCATTCTCCTAGATTCTCGATCAATTCCCTAAATGGTATCCCATCAGTAGAGAGACCTACCTCAACAGGCTCTCATTAAGGTAATACTATTTCAGCAAAGAATAAAGATTAGCTGTGATTTTGAGAATTCAACCAGAAGTATTCCAAACTATAAAATATAAGAATTTTAATTATTGTTGTTTTTGAATTCAATTATATGTTTTTTCATCAATGTTTGGATTGTATTTGGTGAGCTATTATTAGGATATTTAGAGAGTTTATAGAGTAGAAAGTAAAAGAGACAAGAGATTGAGAAAGATGATGGATCAGAGAGTGTCGTCGAGAATGTCTATGAAAAACTATGTAAAACTGAACTCAAAATCAGCAACAAGGACTATTATACATTGTAGAAAACTGATAAACTTAATTTTTTCTTGCGAAGGTATGAGAGGCCAGGAGAGCCTTGTGAGCTTTCTACTATGGATTTATTCGTGAGTACAGTGGATCCATTGAAAGAGCCTCCGTTTATTACTGCAAATACTGTACTGTCTATCTTGGCTGTGGATTACCCAGTGGAAAAGGTTTCTTGCTATGTTTCTGACGATGGTGCTGCAATGCTGACCTTTGAAACCATGTCTGAGACAGCTGAATTTGTGACAAAATGGGTGCCATTTTGCAAGAATTTTAACATCGAGCCTCGAGCTCCTGAGTTTTATGTCTCCCAAAAGATTGATTACTTTAAGGACAAGGTGCAGCCCAACTTTGTTAAGGAGTGAAGGGCAATCAAAGTATGTGGGCAAAATCTTTTCTTGGGACTGACTATTCTTACCCTGTAGTGTGTGTTTTCAGGAATCAATGTAGAAAAAGTGCAAAGCTTTTCAACCATCTTCATACACATTAAAGCATGTGCCTTTAATTGTTTATTATACAGAGAAAGTACGAAGAATTCAAAGTACGGATCAATGCTATGGTAGCCAAAGCTCAGAAGACACCAGACGATGGGTGGATTATGCAAGATGGGACTCCTTGGCCTGGCAATAACACTTGTGATCACCCTGGGATGATTCAAGTGAGTTTATTGGTGCTCTCAATAAATGTCTCTCAGATTTAAGGATACTTTGTTCTTGCTTTAAAAATTGATCACATTCTTCTGGAATCAATTGGGTTGAATATTAATAACTAATATGTGCAACCTCCCAATTGCATCCATTTTCAAGATCAAAGATGGTTTGGTTTAAACAGCACAGTCGACTGGTTTTAATGGTTCAAATCTGTGAATTGCATCCATTTTCAAGATGGAAGATTGTTTTGAAATACAAGAGGGGGGTTAAATCATATTACTAGATTGATCCAATTGAAATACATTGTGATTTCAAATAAAACATCTAAATAATACTCAAAATTTTGTTTTTAAATTGGACCACAGAGAACTCTAACTAATGACAACAACCCTAATACATGCAGGTGTTCTTAGGACACACAGGGGCATATGACTTGGATGGAAACGAGCTTCCACGACTAGTATGTGTTTCTTGTGAGAAATGCCCTAGCTACCAACACCATAAAAAGGCTGGTGCAAAGAATGCATTGTAAGGATTCGAATCTGATCCTGTCAGTGTACTTGCTATGATAGGGCCAAGCTTATATCTTCATGATTGCTGGTTGTCTGTTATTTGTGGAATGATATGGGCTTTGCATTAATATAAATGTTGGTGGGCAGGTTCGAGTATCTGCAGTGCTTACAAAAGCACCATACATTCTGAATCTGGATTGTGATCACTATGTCAATAATAGCAAGGCCATCCACGAGGCAATGTGCTTTATGATGGACACTCTGGTGGGCAGGAATGTGTGCTACATTCAATTCCCACAGAGGTTTGATGGTATCGACAAGAGCGGCAGATATGCTAATAGAAACACTGTATTCTTCGACTTAAGTAGTGTAATCTATGGCTGAAATTCACAACGTAATATGTTGGTATTATTCGTCTAATGTAAACCTGTGTACTGTGTTTTCAAAAAATTATAGTGTTCTGGTAGACTAGGTCTATTTTGTTTTTCTGGCTTCTTTCACTTTGTAAAGCTATTAGGGTTACAGAGGAGCTTAGACCTAAAGATGTTTTTCTGAATTGTTCTTGCAGATAAACATGAAGGGGATAGATGGCATTCAAGGCCCAGTATATGTGGGTACAGGATGTGCGTTTAATAGACAAGCCCTATATGATTCTTCAAAGACAACACACTATAGCCCTTTCTCTTTCATTTGCAAGAGATGCCTCATAGTTTAACCTCTTAAATTCTGATCAGTAATTGCAGAAAAGCTCTGACAAAATGCATCACTTGAGCTTCTAGACATTCATAGACACCATGCAATTATGGCACCTACATACGAAAATTAATTAAATAATAGCTCCCCTGTAGTCCAAGAACAGGGCACCAACCATCATAGACTTTAAATGGACAGACCTGAACTTTCCTTTCTCCATTAAACATAATTCTACTAAGTGATATGAAAAAGGAAAGGGGGAATGGGATCTCAATGATTCAATATAGGCCCAAAAGATAGAGAATTGTTTGATTAATGACAATTTTAGGTCTCTTTTTAATCAGAAAAAAAGTGAATTATTTATTGACCAAAATTTAGTTCTTCCCCAGTTATACCCCTACCCAATTATCTCCACAGTCCATATCATCAGTTCACACACAAGTGCCTTAAAAATCTTCACCCACGCTGATGCCTTCAAATCTTCACCCACATTGATGTCTTTTTCTTTCTCAGTTCATCCCCTGAATTATTATTCTTGCAATTTTCCTCTAGTTTGTGAATTATGCCTAAATTTGGGTAGAGGATTTGTAAACTAGGATCTTCAAGTGGGACTTCTACATCTTCAAGTAAACCATGGTCTTTTGTTCAACAAATGTTACTCTTCGCCCTCTGGGATCATAATCAATAACAAAGGACCAACCAAGTTGTTCTAAATTTGGAATGAGAAATATTTGGTCACATTGATTTGGAAACGCATAAGGTTCAGAAGTGGCTTCAAACCTAGATGTATTTATCATATAGAATCCATTATCGTGCAAAAAGATTGTTTTATCTTTGCCCATTTTGATTACACTGTACCATTGAACACGAAAAACAACTTTCGTGAAAGATGTAAAATCAAGCTCTATAATATCCTCCAACACTCCATAATACTAAAGTGTGCTTGTGATTGTTCGTCTATCATTTGCATGTGAACGACATTCCACCTCAAATGATGCTGAAACACCACAATCATAAGTGTCTATTTTCATCAATTTTTTTAATGCGAAAATGATGACCAAGATTCCACATTGCTTTGTAATATTTTACCTGAAATCATTAAAATAACAACTAATTAGATTCAATTATAACAAATAAAAAATAAAACACAGTAAATGTATCCAATATGCTAATATATATGAATCACCTCCCCATTCATTGATCCTTTAACAAAATTTAATTGTTGTGGTGTCACTCTATTCTTCTTTTTTATTGCCTCATGTTCAATATTGGTCTTTAGCCAATTCCATGAGCATCTGTCGGTCCATCTTATTTTATGGCTTGCAGGTAGCCCTCGAGAAGTGTTTTCACCATGTTTATTATATATGTCGGCCCATGCCTTTTCATCCTCTAATTTCTTTAGTTCAGCATACTTCTCCATCCATTCCAACATAAAGTCAGAATTGTATGCAATATACAAATGTAATGACTCCCACTCCTTAGCATCTACAACGAAAAACAAAATTGATCAATAAGTTAATAATTATTTGAATTCTTTCATTGTTAAATTTAACATAAAATTATTGCTTCAACATTATTGCATACCTTTTATCCTCTTTGATGTCCCTCGCCCCTCTAATTTTTCTCCTTCAAATGATAGAGGTTGGTTATAATTCCATAATTGTGGAGCTTCAAGGTGCAATTGAGGCAAGTACTCACTCAAATGAACCAATGCTTGGAAAACCACATACCCCTCAACCATGGATCCTTCTGGTTGAGCCTTTTGCCTAACAAATTTTTTTAAAACCTTCATATATCTCTCCACTAGCCACATTGTTCGAATATGAATAGGACCACACAACTCAATCTCTTCTACTAAGTGTACAAGGTAGTGCTCTTGAGAATTAAAAAAACTAGTAGGGAAGTACATTTGAATATCACACATCAAAAGTGAAATATTCCTTTTCCAGTACTTCAAGTCATCCTGATGTATCTCTTTAGATGAGACCCACCTACAAACATTTGCAATTATTAGATAAAGATTTTTTATATCTTCAAAACTGAAAGGATTAGCTCGTACATAGGCACAAGTAATGATGCACTTAAAACGATAAGATTAATATATTATTATGCATTATTGATTCAAATACCTCAAATATTTCGACAATTTGTATATTGTTAATGTAACATCATGATCAAAACTGATTGGTATTGTTGTAGGCAACACATACTACACAATCATTGATGAATAGCCATTTTAACATATGCATGGGCTGATATTATCACTTGGATATGCAAATTTCTAACTAGGTTTCGAATATTTGTAACATACTACAAAGTTACCTTTATCCAATTATGCCAATCGTGTGTTTTTAGGCCCAATAAATCTGATCCATCTCTTGTGAATAAGTTTTTTAATGATGCGCCAAATTCAGAAGGAAATCTAATCACTTTCATTGTTTCAATGATGTTATCTTTCTCGCTTGACATAAGAGTCCATGGAGCATCAGCATATGAGTTGTCTCTGTGTAACCACATGTTTGGCATGATATTGGCAACTTGCAGGTCCTTTCACAACTTAATTTGTGCTTCATGATTGGTTCCATTTAGATGTTTCCATAAGCATTCTGCCACATTTTTTCCAATGTGCATAGTATCAAATAGGTGGGCTATTGGCAAGTTCTCATAATATTCTAAGTTGTAGAAAATTGAGAATCTTTTCATTCCTAGTGGAAATCTCGCCGTTTCCTTTTTGTCATACATCACTTTCCACCTAGCAGGGTTCATTCTTCTTGGCTTTCTCGTTTCCACTTCTTGTCCGTTGAACTTGTTTTTCTCACGCACTCGATAGCAATGATTTGTGGTAAGAAATGTCTATACTCATCATACACAATTTTATTGAGATCTTTTGACTGCCTCTGTAAGGTTTTTGGCCCACATGTTGGACAACCATGTTTCCCCTTTGTTTGTAGCCCTAAAATAAGCATGGAAATTAGAGTTAGTCAATGGCACAATGAAAATAGTAATTACAAAATTAAAAAATTTGTATATTACCACAACAAATAGAGAGCCCAAGGGCATCATGAATTGTCCAGATCAATATTGCATGAAAGAGGAAGTTTCTATCATCGATTGATCTTGATACATCATACATATTTACACCATTCCTTAGTTCACGAAGCTCATCAATGAGGGGCTCCATGTATACAGCCATATCCTTTACCTGATACTTCCCTAAGTAAACCAAAAAAATTATTAGGTTTCAAGAAAAATGAAGTATTTGTATAAAATCTTCAAGAAAGCATTGAATTTATATGTTCTAATGCCTGGTATGATAAGAGTTAACATTGCATGCTCCTTTTTCATTGCCATCCATGGGGGAAGATTGTTGTTAATAATTAAAACTGGCCATACAGAATATGTTGTTCTAAGATCTCCAAAAGGATTGACACCATCCATTGCTAGAGAGATCCTTGCATTCCTTGGCTCATTTCTTAAATGTGGCCATTTTTCCTCAATCTCTTTCCAAGGTTTGCTATCTGCAGCCATACACATGACACCATCTTGAGTTCTCCCATGTGCACGATAGTTCATATATTTTGCCAATTCCTTACATTTGAACATTCTCTCAAACCTTGGCTTTAGTGGAATATGTCGTAATACTTTATGTGAAACCTTCTTGGACACTTGATCTTAGCAATACCTACTTGTGTGACACATCGGACATTGCTTCAAATTTGCATTCTTTCCATAGTACAATATTGGTCATTTGGACATGCGTCATATATATTGTACTCCATTCCAATGTCTTTCATCATTGAAGATTATTCTCTATGAGAATGAGGCAACTTATTGTCCTTTGGAAGTATTTTGTTTGCCAAAAGCCTACATGATAAAAAATCAATTTAATAAGTATACAAAATACTTAAATAAATGAAGACACCAAAGAGAACTGATTTATAGCAATATATATCCTACCTTAATATTTCAGTAAAGCATGTATTTGTCAATCCATGTGTAACCTTCAAGTTCAACAACATAAGTGTTGCTAGTATAGAAGTGTCTGCATTTAGAAATAGAGGCATCCTAGCCAGCTAAGCTATGGGTGAATCAATAAGTTCCTTAGAAGATGTGTAGAAGTCTTGGATAAATTCATTAACTCCAGCCTCATTTATCTGTGAAGTGCTTTCATCCATAAATGCATCTTGCTCTTCATCTTGGGATTGGCTATCATTAGTATCATTCACAGGTTCTTCAACGATGTTCGAAGTTGGATGTGGCTCTTCATAAATTAAAAAATCAAATGAAATGATCAGCAATAAAGTATTAAACAATATGCATATGAATTATTATTATAAGATATGTTATTACAATGGACCTCTTCTATATAAACTTCGTATTTCATTCTATGGATACCAACAAGTCACCGCTTCTTTAATTTCCTATTTTCACACCTTTTGCAAGTGCAATATATCATTTCATTGAAGTATGCATTCGTACCTGGAGCAGGTCTTGGTGCTCATTCATCTGAATATTCAAATGATGACAATGTCCTATTTTCCTGAATCCACCATGTACTATCAACAATAAGTGTGCTAAGTTTTTAACTTGCATAGTATATATTCTTCAAGAGCTCGTGATTGCAACTTGAGAATTTCAAATTCTGCACAACCTAATTTTTATATTTGTATGTCTTTAGCTAACTCGAGATAATATGTTAGAATGATTTGTATCATTGTTTAACACAATTCTATAGCAAAAAATGGATGTGACCATAGGTAAGCACCATCTCATCATACAATCATACCTAAGAACCATCTCATCATATAACCGTACCTAAGCACCATCTAAGAAACACAATTCTCTTCAAAAATCTCTCACGCAAACCTTATGATTATCTTGGTTCAATATCCCAAAGGTAAGATTAATGTATTTGTCTGACTTATTACACATAGTATCGTTGTATGGTTAAGATTTTTGAAGGTATTTTCTAATTTCAAGGGTTTTATCACAGTCACAAAGACATTTCATAAATAGTGTAAATTACTCTAAATAAAATTAAAACTAACCAGTTTAGTATTTTAATCACATTAATAATGATATGAAACATTACTCTATGGTATATATTAAATTCTATTTACTGTTTCATTTAAATAAAATGATATTAGGAGTACAAAAAACAACATAAATCCCTGGTCCGCCATTTTGTGTGGACACCAAGAATATTTCGAAATAGCAAGCTACAACAAAAAATTGTAGATGTTAGTTAGGATCAACACATAAAATGTTGTTAAAATATAGAAAAAAATATGGATCACAAAAAAATTAAAACTCACCCAAAATAGTAGAAAAAAGTGCTTTTGTATGTTACGCAAGAAGTTATTTCAGTATGTGCATGTCTAAACTAGTTTACAAAAACTATAGTCATCAGAATTTCAAATTATTAGAACTGGAAGACTGTAAATCCTCTGTTTCCTTCCAATAAGCCTATAATATGTAAAAATTCCTTGTATGAGAAAAAACTACCAACCATTTTTTTAAAAATAGGTCTTAATTTTTTTAACAAATCAAGCTGTAAATGTCAGTCTTTCTCAGTTGTTTTGGGGGAGGCATCGACTCTTCAGACCATGTATAAAAGAAGACAAACAAACACAGAAAGGGGGAGGATTATGGATGGAAGAAAAGAGGTATTTCAGACAAAACATCATAGCAGAATCCAGGCAATGAGAAGGATAATGGCAGGGGACATATTGCTGTATACAGTTGGAAAAGAAGATTTCAAAATATTGAGCATGGGATTTCATCATACTTATCCAATTTTAAAAACTGATAATAAATTGTCTACTAATACTCTAGTTCTAGAAGCTGGCCTCAATAGGATTTGAGCCTTGCAATTTTTTAGTTGCTAGCAGGTTTTCAGGATCTATACATTGGCTATATATGTCATCTATTATGACAGAGATTTGGCTAGTGACAATTTTGCAGAGGTTGAAGTCACACGCTGACCCCCATACTGTACTACCTCTATAGGATAAGTTTTTGGGATTTTTTTTTGTCTACACTCCAATGGAATGCCTAAAGTGAACAAGACCATATTCATTCAATGTCTTTTTCTTTTTAATCACAAGCACTAACACTCTATGGTGAAGATAAAGCATATGATACTAGTCAGCTTTGAAACATAATCCTGATTAGCCAAGCTTCAAAACTGATGATCACAACAACCCTGTTTACTATATCTTCGAACATTAGAAAGACCACACTTCCATTATTTATATGGTATCCAGTATGCACCAAGTAAATGTAATGCATATGTTCCATCGAAAGCCAAAAAGATTTACAACATTTATGCAAAGAAAAAGAACCTCATTTCACCCCCACAAAAAAAAATTTAAAATTAGGGCACAAGTCTTCATCATTTCCAAATTCAGCACCCACCTAAAGAGTACCTTACCTTATATGCATGCCTTCTTTTATAGCTATATTTATATGACAGATGACTGCATCTACTAGCTCAACCTGGAATAAAAACCTAAAAATCCGGCATTCATACCTGGAGAGGGAGAGAATCCATATCAGCACAAAGGGCAACCACAGGGGCATGGCCATTCATAATGCACTCCCATTGCATCCATCTCTTCCTCTACTACCTTTCTGGTATTGAAGTCATTGAACATTAACTTTGGGTGTCTATGAAGTCTCCTCCTTACTGACTTTAACCGCTCAAACATCTCTCCGTCTCTTGCAACCTTCACAAGATCTTGCCGTTGTTCCCCAACAACAGTACCAACACCAATCACAACAACAATGATAAAAATTAACAACTTCGATGGCGGTGCTTCGTATACCCTCATGACACAAACAATAAGATGACAAGCCATTAGGTTTGTCCAGTACAAACGAGGTTGTGTTGTGAAGGTTTAACGATACATGGATCTCTGTGTTTGAAGCACCTGACCCTCCTTCGACAGGTCGAAAGATAAGTCTTACAGTACCCTTACAAGATCCACATCACACTTTGATTAGCCAAAGGGGCAGTATGGAGCCTCAAGTTAAAAAGGTTTATCCACCATATTAGTTGTGCCAGATGCAAAAGTATATCTTGTCATTTTCATTAAACTATGCATATTCTTCGCTATGATCCATTTACTTAATGATATAAAGATAAAGGTGACTTTATAGATTCGATCTTTATAAGCATACAAACTTTGTACATCTGTAATTTAGTAATGAAACAAATTGCAATTTGAATCCAGCAAAATGGTCTGTAGGAATCACATTATATAAAATGATTTTCTACTGCATTGGTCTAATTTTTTTTGCTGGTGATATGTTTTTTTGGCAATTTTTTCTTTTTATTTATAAACTTGCGAAATAATCCATCCTGACTATGAAACTGTTGGTGGCATCCTGACTATGAAACTGCTGGTGGCATTCTTAAAAATAGTCCAAGTGCCCTGTCTGTGCTTCTATATTTGGGAAGTATGTCTTTGCCAGCATATGTAGCTTGTTTAAACTTTATTTCTACTAGGTCAAGTACAGTCAGTGTGCCCAAATTGTGCATTCACTTTTGGACACATTTTATCAAAAAGAAACACGTGCACCTTGTCTATGATGTGACATTTTAGAGTTAACACTCACAACCTCAAGGATGCAGATTCAAATTGAAGGTTGTGAGATTGTCAACTCCAAGACATGTAGTATCAAACCCTTGGGCATTACTTATATATCTCTATATTGAGATTGGTTAATGAAGATCAGAAATATGGTTTCGGAGGAGCCATTTATAAAAGTCTAGTGATTAATTCAAGTATTACTCCTATGAAGCACCCGAAGGTAGTAAACAGGACATGATGCATATAATCAACAAGTGCCTCATTTACAATGTATATGTTGGTTCATCTATGCACCGTCCAACTCATGTTGCTACTCCAAGTGAATGGAATAACAAATAAACATACTCTGTGATGCCAGTGATCACTATAGTTTTCTCAACACCAAGAAGAGATCATTGCTGATGTGTGCCCAGGTTTTGCAGATGTAAAGTTCCTCATTTCAGCAACTCAAATTAAGTAAAACACATTGAGTAGAAATAGTTGACAAATGCCCAATTAACAAAGGGGTCAATGCCACATTCCTACTATTGCAGGAAGTGCTTCAACCTGACAAATAGCATGGGATGACATAGCACATCACACCTATATTAGAAGAAGTAGATGTCACGGGTGTGGCATTTGCATTCGTCAAATAGGTAGGTCATGATAACTTTAGCGTGCCCCCAAGTTTGAATCAGTTCAAGAGTTCCCCATTATCATGAAAACATTAATGTCCTTGGTCTCAAGTGCTACAGAGCCACATGAATCATCCCTTTGAAGCCAATTCGATTATTTATTGAACCTGAAATATGAAAACATGTAGGGGTGACTAAAATATTTGGCGGGATGTTATTAATGGATGGCTGATAAAATAGGAAGCATGTGTCACAATCTCCCGGTACTGGAGTTTATGAAAAGAGCAAGTTTGAAAATGGAGTGCATCATGTAGTAGAGGAAATTCATGAATTGCTTGGGAAGACATTTGCACAATCACGTAAGCTAACTCCACATGCGAGAAGACATCATGTCTATGGCTTTCAAAGAGCCAAGACTCTATTTGAGAGAACATACATAGCTATGAAGTATGAATGCATGACAACTTAATTGGGACATAATCCAGAATGCCCTCTTTAAAACATTTGGGAACCCAACTGAAACTAAGCATGAGGTTGTGATATCCATAGAACATGATAGGACTCTATTTCCTTTAGTGAGTCTTCATATTCTAATAGAAATTAGTGTCATATTGTCAACAAGCTGTCATCTGGACTCTATTACCTACATCATGCGAAATGAATACCGTAGGAAGCTTACTGTAACTGCATGTGAAC
Source organism: Cupressus sempervirens (assembly GCA_028749045.1). NCBI lineage: Eukaryota > Viridiplantae > Streptophyta > Pinopsida > Cupressales > Cupressaceae > Cupressus > Cupressus sempervirens. Next base: position 830,797,280 of record CM053792.1, read on the forward strand.
CATTTGACAAAAGTTAAAAGGAATACACTGAACATGGTATTCCTCAAATTAGTTTGAGAAGAACGTAAAGACCCCCATGACACACGACATCAAATGCAAAGGAGATCTCATTCAATGATTTAAGCTAGTCCAACCATTTCCACCTCTCTATAATTCTAGAAGCCCTTACAGAAAGCCTCTGAAAATCTGCTATGCAAGAATCCAAATCATATCACGTGAACCGTGCCAACTCGTTAAAGTGCGACTCAAGATATTTTTTCGTTAAATATTTTGATGAATTCATCAGTACACTCGTCATATGTAGTGATAGATCTGTGACCCAAGGCTATAGACCCATGGTACTGCCACTCATGTGCAACTCCATCCAAAATGTATAGTGCCAAACTTAATTGCCTCACCCTCAACCATAGGACTATGAGCTATATGCTCTAGTTGTACATTTGTCATTACCATCAAAACGATCAACTGTAATCTTGCCAAATGCCTGTTGCAGGTCCCTCTAAACTATTGCCTCACCCTCAACCATAGGACTATGAGCTAGGTAATTGTCCAATTGTTGTACCTATGCTCTAGTTGTACATTTGTCATTACCATCAAAACGATCAACTGTAATCTTGCCAAATGCCTGTTGCAGGTCCCTCTAAACTATTGGTCCTCTATGAATAGCCCTTCCTCCACCCCTCTTCTTCAACTATTCCATGAACTCATCCGAAGAAGAATTGTTTTTTATAACTTCAAAAAGGTCAAGTCAGGAGATAGGATCCACCAAGAAACAAAAGCAATCTACAAACAAGCTAAAGAGGAACACACAATCCACATCTAATTCCACAAAAGAATCTAAAAAATCCACTCCTAAGGGGGAATAGCCTAATAAGAAGCCTAATTGTGAACTTCAACTTCCTCTTCCAAACAAACAGATTTTAATATCAAAAAGAGTCAGAGTGTTGGAAAAGGTGAGGCTGCTTGCAAGCTTGAGCTCCCAAACAACAACAGAGCTCATAATTTCACAAGTTGTGCCTTACAAAAGGCCCTCAATCAATAGCACTCCATCATTAGAGCTGCCGCCGCTTAATGATGAAGGGAAGTTGTTTTTAGAGCCCAGGGCTATCGTTGATATGAAGGGGAGAAAAGTCTAAAATATGGTTATTCAAGAATATTTGGTGAAGTGGAAAAGTTTACTTCTCAAAGATGCCATATGAGAGGGAGCAAAGATATTTGATCATCTAAAATCGCGATTGCTTGAGGGCAAGCAAAATTTGGGATGGGAGAATTGTCAAGTCCTAGTGCTAAACTAATTATTTAAATCAGTGTTTTGTAGCATTTAAATATCATTAATAGATTAATAATAATACTCTTTTTAGTCAATACCAAAGAAGAAAAAACAATAAATTCAATTCAAACTAGTTGCCTACTTCAATTTCAAATGCAAACAGGTATTTAAGGACCAAAAGGCACTCCTTAAGCCATTGAATATCTAGTATTTTTCTGAGTTTATGGCCTACATTATTGAACTACTTTGGGGAACAAACCTGTGCAAGAAGCACCCAGGTAGGAAAAAACACCTCTAGTGACTGAATTCATACACTGATCTGAATCAGATATGAAAATAATTATTATTATATTCATTTCCAAACTGCCATCACAACAAGAGTCATTGGAGAGCATCAAAGAAGCACAGAAAAAAAATCGTGGAGCACAAAAGGCTAGGGAGACACAGTGCAGAACTCATGCCACTCACAAGGTGCGGGCACCCTTGTTTGCATTATTGTGTCTGTTGGATGTCCACCAAGAAAAAAATGCCACATGCAACTTGAAACTGTAAGTAAGGGTCATCAACGACAATCCCAATACTATCCCTGCAAATCAACATTCATAATTGCCAGAAAATTTCACCTATAAGGCATCATTATATCTGCAGCACTCCAAGGTTGCTTAGGAAAAACTCTGTAATGTTTGCAACAATATGCAGTAAGCATTATGAATGCTGACTTCCTATTTTAGAAATTATATTTACTGAGATGCTATTGTTTTAGACAGTTTAACTCAAAGTATGTTGCCAATTTTGTTATAACAATGGATAAATGTTCATTACTGTAGAAACGCATTTACTGCAGTTGTGCCATTTTCTGTAGACAATACAATTTGAATGAATATAAGTATTGGATCATAACAAAGTCAATGTCCTCAGACACTACAAAAATGGAATATTCCACCTATGCATGTCTCTATTTTTCTTACAAATATATGAAATGGCATTCAAACGTGGATTTGATTCTCTACCAGCAAATGCAGAGACAAGTTTTTTGACACACCTCACTAACATTTGGTGTATTTAGACTGTGATTCAAAATTTAATGTTCTCTACACTTTGCCCTTATACCATGCAGCAAGTGGATTCTTAGGCTATCCAAACCATAGTTTTATGTCTATGCCCATCTTTGCTCTTTTTATAACATATATGAACTAAGTTTCAAACGTTAGTGTTCTAGCAAGATGTAATAACTTCAAAAACGTTTCAAAAGAGGACAAACTATTAACAGAGCAACCATATCTCATCTTCAGCCACCTTTCTGTTGATTGCAAATAACTGATCTCTTAAGTCTTCTTGTCTAAGAAGTTGTTCCAACAAAGAGTGGCCTCCACTCAACTTTCTATTAAACAACAGGTCTTTCAAATATAGTAGCACCATACCTTTTCTTCAAAGTTTGATATTTGTTGTTCGAATCTTCCCAAAGGTTTTTGACAGAAGTGTCATTCCAAATATCTGATAAATTCATCAGATGTGGACAATTTCGATAACAAAAGAGATTCCTTGGGATGTTTATCAAAATCACAGAAAATTGTGAAAGATGCAGTGCCCATTTTGAGTGTTATCCTTTCATAGTCTCAGTAATCATGGACAGTGAGTATTTCGTGACTTCAAACAATAAAATTTGGCTAATTAATTTGTGTATTTCAAACAAGACTAGGTCTTCAAACATTACCCATGTTTGCCAACATAACAAGAATAAGTACTAGACTAGTCACAAGAAACATGGAACCTTACCAAGGTTTTACCAAAAGAATTCCATTGACACTTTTCCATGGTAACAGACAATATAGGGATTATTATCAAGAATCATAAACAACAATTGACAGGTCTGAGAAACATGCGTAATTTATCTCCAAATCCCTGACTTTAGCATTGCTTTTCTGCACTTTCTGTTGTTATTCTACATTATAGTCCTCTGTCCTAGACACTATTTTTCTACACTTTTCTGTGTGTTCTACTTCTTCTCTGTGCCCCAATCTATAAACTGTCAATTGCTATTTATGTCATCATTTGCATGCTTGAGCCCTTCATTCTTCAACAGGGGCTGAGCTGTACTCAGTGCACACTTGAACTGCTACCTCTATTCTATCTGCCCATTATTTATTTGGCATTGGCATACGTGCCCACAAACAGAAAAAGTGGGTAATCCAATTCAAATCAGATCACCATGCATCCCTATGGCAATAAACTCCTCTTTTTGTAGAGTAATGCTTCTATGTTATAAATCTTATGTGTAACCTTACCTAAAGGGATGGATACGATTTATGAAGCCACTGCTTTAAGGAACATCTTTATAAAAGGAGGTCTAAACATTAGTATATTCAAAATTCAACTGCATAGAAAATGCTGAACAACAAAAGGAGCATGTACCAGCAATGAAAAGTCGGGTCTCTAGTCTCAATCAGTCAATCATACTAGACATCCATTCCAAAGGAGGAAAATGAGGATAAGTAAGAATAGCTCTATTTATCAAGCATGATTCACAAAGGAATAGCCTATTTATCAAACATGCTTCACAAAGCTAAGACATGTGAGAGTAAAACATAATAAGATACTTGTAAAGAATCTAAAGATGAAGACTCACCTGTCTGTGACCATGTCATGATTAATGAAGGGTGGATTTGGGACATTGAGAAGAGAGGGTACTTCAACATTTATGGCTCTGCTAAAAAACAAAAAGGGGTTCCCTAAGATCCTACAAGACAGATACAGAGAAAAGAAGGATTCAAATTGCAGACAAACTGAAAATTTCTATATTTAATGGCAAAAATTTGTCCCTAGCCACGCATCCTACTAGCTTGGCAGAGTTGTGGAATAGGATCTCATAAAAAACGATATTTACTCATTTGCAAATTTCCTAGAACTCATTCAGACTGGTTAAGTAATAGCTTACACACAAGAAAATATATTCTAGATTTTAAAATGAACGGTGACAAAATCAAGACTGGTGCCTTCAACTTTTCTTGACAGTCTAAACAACCTAAATATTCAAAGATAGGTGTATATCCTTCATCTAATCATCAGAGATAGTACTTCTTTATCTATCTTTCTACATTTATCTATCTATTTTTATCTATTCGTTAAAACATAAATAATTTGCATTGCTTGTTTTGTTATCTTTCTATGATTCACACCTATCATTTATTTTCTTTTTGTCCGTTACAAACATACACTGGTTTATAAATTTTTCTTAGTTTTGGAGGATAAATTGACTTATTCAGACGAGCAAAGCTCATATGCAGAATTTCCACATAAAGATGATAAAATCGATGTTGTAAATTCAACAACATATAGCCATAAGTAGTGTATTGATATTTTAGGATTGGTCTTAGATGATCAATCATTCAATAGATGAGTTCAATATGGACTAGTCTTTGAATAGATAAGATCAATACTGAATGAGACTTGGAATACAATAATATTCATGCGGAATGCTGAAAAAACATAAAGAGTTTCAATTGGAGATATTAAACCCATGCTAACAAAACATAAAGAGTTTCGTTAGAGATATTATACCAATTTTAAATATATATAGTAGTACTTGTGTTCATACAGAGAAGTCTGGAGTTTGGACATATTGGGAAGCATAAAGATTCTCATCCAACATTCATTGATAATCAATTTCTCGAGTTCATCATTTTGGCTGAAGACAGTAACAGTTGGCTCTACAAGGTGTTAACAATTGAATGTTCAGACATTACATGCAGTAATTTTTATAATGTTGTACACACATGATTTGGTGGGTCGTCATTTGCATTTCAAATGATCACAGATCCCTCCACAGCTAACCCCATTGTCACTTGGCTCACCCATTATCAACTCACCCCCATGGCACCCTTTGGACCCAAACCTCTTTCACGATAGTGGAAGGTACCAGTGCCACATGAGATTGTTGATTTGGAACAGGGGAGTTCTCATTTGAGGGAATTAGAGTTGGTCCCTCACATGACGTGGTGTATGGGGAGAGGAGTCAAAGGGAAGGGCTCTTGCATATATCCAACATGAGGTATCTGAGACACAGGGCGAGTCAAGTGACCTAGAACAATATTTGGCAGATATGGAGGCAAGCACATGACAATATGTGGCTGATATGGAGGCAGGTGCACGAAGGATATTGGTGTTTTCTCAATTACGGGCCCACAGGGTGGAGGATCAGGCTGTAGAGCGATTGTTGGCATTTGCTAAAGGCAGGTGCATTGCACAGTGTTTTGATTGTTGAGGATGGCCTGCTACAGAGATCAGAGATCCCAGTGATGTTGGAGGACTGGAGGCTTTAGGAGCCCATGAGGGAGAGTAGAAGCCACTTCTTGCAGAGGAGGAATGAGTCGGCATTCCGAGAGGGCTATTATGAACTCAACAGGGCCTAATATGCAGCATCATGGGATCAAGCATGTAGTATACACTTATGGCTCAAAATGCATCTGTGTATGCGGTCACAGGATGGTCCCCTGCAACAGTCCAGCTCAGCATTACTCGGCCGGAGGGTAGGCAAACTTTCATGCCCGTAGGGACCTCTGCATGCACCAGCCTTACTATTCGGCATGGGCACGTTCCTACCATTCTATAGGCTTCTGCATCGAAACGGCGCTATAATCAAACCTAAGGATCTACAAATTTGTTCCTTTTTTTATAAACTTTTTGTATAAAAAGTATTCTCTGCCAAATTCTGTTTTAACCCATAATTATTTTCCATTTGAAACCTTCAAGTAGAATTAAAGATTCTTCAATAGACTAAACTAAAATTGAATCCAAGCTTTTTGTATGTACATAGAAAAATTTGAAGTTAATCTCAACATTATATATAGGCAATACCATATTTACCCAGAAAATAAACTGTAAAAAGCAATAACATACCGTTTATGTTCAATTTCAGGGCACGGAGATGAGTGAAATGCAACGGGTAAAGCCGCTAGAACTAAACGGCTGAAACAAATAGATCCTCCATTGCTACAAGGCAGCCATAACGAAAATCTCCAGGGAGCAAAACCGCGGAAGAAGACTGCAGCTAGGGCATAAAAACTACAAAATATCATGCTTCTTCTAGTACAAATACCCCCTTCTATCCAAATATCGTGCCTCTGATTACTCCATTTTAATGCATTTGCATGAGTGGTTACCGTAGCTTCAGCGCCTGATTACTCCATTTCGATGAGTTTACACGGTGATGCCTCTAATTACTCCATTTGATCGAAGAGTTTGCTTTGCACGGTGAGTTCGCTGCCGCGGGAGGAGAGGAAATGAATTAATCGTGAATAATGAACTATTCGTTGATGCTTTTAGGTGTTGCTTTAATTAGAGACGATTAAAATTTAAATAAATAATATAACTTAAATATGTAATATATTTTAAAGTCACAAGTTAATGTCTACCCTGTTTGATTTCCATTTAAATTTACGGCCTACCCTGTTTGATTTCTATTTAAATTTCAATACAAAAGAGTTGCCTTTAACGACCCTTGACGAATAATTACACACAACGTGCGAATGACTAAAGAAGTCAAGCTCTGAACTCATGTACGACCTACTCTGTTTGATTTCTATTTAAATTCGAAGATATACCAAAAAACACTACATAGAAGTTATCATTGGGCAAATTATAAACACAATGGTTTACCCTGTTTGATTTCTATTTAAACTCCAAGATATACACAAAAACACTACATAGAAGTTATCATTGAGCAAATCATAAACACAAGCAATTACTGTGATTATTTCAGCGCATTCCTGGAATTCATTTGCGGTGAATGGTGGAGACACACTTGTCTTAGGGGCTTCGCTCACTCGATATCAAACCCTAGTTTCCAAATATGTTAGATGAGAATTTGTTGATGAAAATATGCGTAATGAAGATTTACTTGGGCAGTATCTTTATTTCTTAGAGTTGAACGTTTTCTAGAGGCAGTCTAATTTCTGAATTCGTTTACGGCACGACTCTGGCCCTACCGCTCAATCGTTTGGTAGCCTGCTCGTTATCTATTTAAACACCAAAATACAATTGTTAAGAGCCATTCAAAAGTTCTGGCAATTGAAATGGGGAAGAAGCACTTATTCCTAGGTATTACTGTAATTATTTCAGCGCATTACTGCAACTTAGAAGCAGTGAATGGTGGAGATACCCTTCAACTAGGGGCTTCGCTCAGTGGAAATCAAACCCTAATCTCCAAGAATGGCACGTTTGCATTGGGATTTTTCAGTTCCAGAGGAACGAACAATTGGTATGTTGGCATCTGGTATGCCTCACTCTCTCAGAGGACCATTGTTTGGGTGGCCAACAGAGATAATCCTGTCACGAAGATGCCCGGAGTTTTGGAACATTCAAGTGATGGTAATCTCAGATTGTTTGACGGAGACGGTCTGTTGATTTGGTCAACTGAGTTTGGGCAAAGAGCATCACGAGCTGTGATAATGGATTCCGGTAATTTCATTGTGCTGGGTGATGCCCACAACGAGTCAGCGGTTGTTTGGGAGAGTTTTGCGCATCCTACAGATACGTATTTGCCTGGCATGAAGCTGTGGAAAGGAATGGCCCTGACTTCCTGGATGAGTTCCTCTGATCCTGCAACTGGGCTCTTCTCTTGCCGAATGGACACGGCTCCAGGAAAGTCAGAGTTGCTGTTATTGTTTAACAACACGGTTCCATACCAGTCCAGTGGAGAATACATTCGACCAAATTATTTTACCAAGCTTCCATACTTGGAAGGTGAGAAGAAAATGCAGGTGTCATGTGTGAGGCTGTCCCCTTCAAGAATATATATTAGTTATGTTGTATACCCGATGGATCATATGATCACAGGGCGTTTTGTGTTAAATGAGAACGGCGAATTACAAATCTACTTCTTGATGGACGATAATAGCTGGAGTCTGAGGTGGTCGACATACCGAGGTCAATGTAGTGAATTTGAAATCTGTGGGGCGTACGGACTCTGCAATCCTAACAATGTGTGCAGTTGTGTCCAGGGCTTCAAGCCCAAGAAGGGCTCGCAAGGTTGGTGGTCAAATGGGTGTGTTAGGCGAACACCCCTGCATTGCTCTGTCTCAGAGGGCACGACTGACGGTTTCTTTGAAGCGAAGAATCAATACTTGTCAGAAAAAGAAGCCGTCTTATACAAGATCGGGCGGACACAGGAAGGCTGCCGGACTGCTTGTCTCAGAAATTGCTCCTGCATAGCCTACGCTTTTTCTGCTTCTGATCCACCTCTCTGTAGATTGTGGTTTGGTTATTTACGAGGAATGAGCGTTACGTCTGAGGACAAATCTGTCTTTGTTAGAGTGGCTGCTTCTGAGTTGCCGCACTTGACATCAGAGAAAAGCCACAAAGCCCCTGTACTTCCTATTTCACTTTCTGTGGCCGCATCCCTTCTTGCTGTATCGGCTCTCCTGTCGGGCGCCTTTCTTCTCCGGAAACGCCGAAGATTGAGGAAGAAATACGTGGCAGAAGAGGTACCAATGTCGCTCAAAAAGGTCAGTTACAAAGAGCTGCGAATCGCAACGGAGAACTTCAAGCATAAGCTGGGTAGCGGAGCTTTCGGCTCCGTGTTCAAAGGAACTCTGCCAGATGGCACGTCTGTTGCGGTTAAGAGATTAGAGGGTTCCACGCCCGCAGAAAAGCAATTCCGTGCTGAAATAATCACCATTGGCAGAATACAGCATGTGAATCTGGTCCGACTGTGGGGATTCTGCGTGGAAAATTCAGAAAGGTTACTGGTCTACGTCTACATGTCCAACGGCTCCCTAAATTCTTTTCTCTTCTCTCGGGCGGAAGATGTGCAGAAGGTGTTGGACTGGAAGACCCGGTTCAAAATCGCAATGGGCACTGCACGAGGATTAGTTTATCTTCATGAGGAATGCAGGGATCGTATCATTCACTGCGATATTAAGCCTGAGAACATTCTGTTGGACGAGGACTTCAGCCCCAAGATAGCTGATTTTGGATTGGCAAAGTTAATTGGCAGAGATTTCAGCCGCGCACTGACCACCACAAGAGGAACTCGTGGGTACTTGGCTCCCGAGTGGATCTCTGGCCTGCCAATCACTTCCAAAGTGGATGTATACAGTTTTGGTATGACGTTGCTGGAAATTATATCCGGTCGTAGAAATCTAGACCTAAGGGTGGAGGAAAGTAGGTTGTACTTTCCTCCGTGGGCTTCATCTCAGATTCAGAGGGGGAACGTAATGGGCATTGTGGAGGCAAGGATAGCGAGCGAGGCCGACATCGAGGAGGTTAGAAGAGCCGCTGTGGTGGCTGCGCTGTGCATTCAAGACGACGAGAATGAGAGGCCGAGCATGGGGGAAGTCGTGAAGATTTTGGAAGGAACGATGGAGGCTCCTACGCCACAGATACCGAGGTCTCTTCAAGTGTTAGCAGATCAGACAGACGACAACAATGATAGCTGTTATAGGCATCTTTCCTTCTCGAGTGGTTACATAGCTGCAAAACTGTAGTCAGTTTCACCGGGAAGGTTCATGCTAAATATGTATGTGAGAAACATGATTCCATGTTTACTAATTATCTTAGAAGTTTTCGATCACAATTAAGGTCCGTTTGTTTGCTGTAATTGAATTGAAATTGGTAGGAACAAATTTCTAAAAATCAATCTTTAGTCTCGAATTGAAATTGGTGAGAACAAATTTCTAAAAATCAATCTTTAGTCTAGATTTAGAATTGGTTTTGAATTTTTATTTTGATTGAAATGAAGATTTGTTAATTCCATCTCAAGAGGTTGAAGTTGGAATTAAATTAACTTTTTATTTTTATTTCCCCTTCTTAACAAAATCTAATTTCGAATCAACCAATTCAGCATTTGACAAATTCCCAAGGTTTTATTCACTGCGAAGTTCTGATTGACCAGCAGAGTATCAGTAGGATTTGCAAAGGTATCCCAAACAATTACTGAACTGCTATTCTGCAGTACAAAGTTCCCATCATCTTGCATATCTGCAGATGACCCCCTTTTATTCGATGTGTTGGTCTCCCAAACTATTGATGTCCCATTATTCAAAACTAGATTGCCATCTCTTTGTAAGGTGAAGTTAGCTCCTCCAACTTGAATTCTTCCATTTAAGCCTTCAGTCCACAGTAGAGTTGAATCGTCGATGTTAGCAAATCTGATGCCCACAACATAGAATCCCTTGTTTGTACTTGGGTGAAACCCTAAACTCAAGTCATTGGTTGAGGATTGCCAAGATTTCTGTTGGGCTGAAGCAGAGCGCCACTGCTCTCTCTGCAAACATACCCTGAATGAATACAGCATCAATACATAATATTGGGATTCCCATAATGTGATCCTTACCGCTGGCTAACATATTATTGGATGTGCGGTTCCAAGATACCAATCCTTGTTTGATCCTCCTTTTTAATATATGGGGTTCACTGTAAATGCCTGATCTTTGATCGAACTCTCTGGGATTGAATTGACTGAACAGTTTTTAATTGTCAAATAAAACACTGTACAAGAATTGATCCCTCCAATTGCGACATCCAAGCCAAACGTAAATATGAATTTTTCAATTTGAAATATTAAAAACAAATTAGTTGAAAATTTGTCATCTTCTGAAGACTCGATACATTTAATGATTATATTTATACAATAATTCTCCAAGGCAACATTAGAATATGGACAATCTCGATGAGATCTACGAGTCGTGGTTGGTGGCGTGGATGATTTTTAAAACTATTACAACGGGTCAAATTAGACGTCTATAATATTACGCAGTTGGTGGCGTGGATGATTTAAAAAATATTACAATGGGTCAAATTAGACGTCTATATTATTATGTACTTTCTAGAATTGTGACTTGACTTACCTTCTAGATGCTTATTTTCAAGTTTTAATACGATTTATACTAATTAGTTTGAAAGATTTGAAGATATCTTTTTATATATAAAAATATTATAATTTTTTCAAATTATATAAAAAAAAATTTAAATTATTTTATATATCGTGAACAAAATATAGATATTATTTACAAGACAAATTGTGATATTGTAAACATGGTTCAAGTGTATAGTTTTTGAGTCAAATTCATTAACTCATGTTTTATGAGTAGTCATTCATAAGAACTCATTTCTCATGAATGAATATAACACTTAGCACTCATGGCATCTAGTTGATGCTCACAAAGGTGAAATGTCAAGACTTTCCCATTCTAAACAAATATTTTTTTAACATGTCTTTAAATTCTAGATTATTGATCAAAATGTTTCAAATACAAAAAGCATATCTTTCTAGCATATATTATAACTTAAAGCTTTCTATATTGATGCCAACGCACAATTAATGGCAATGAAATTGACAACTAATTTTTAGATATATGTCACTTCTTTTTACCTTGAATCTCACTTGATCAACACAATAGGGTTATTCGTAAGAAAAATTGGTTTATAAGCACTAATATAAGAACAATTGGTCAAGGAGGCTCTTCCCTTGAAAACACTATTCATGCCAAATAAATCAATTACTTATTGTCAAAGATATGTAGTCTTTTTAACCTTGAAGCTCATTTGATCAACATGGCAGGTTTATTCATAATAATTTATAAGAACTAGTAGAAGAACCATTGGACAAGAGGCTCCTCTCTTGATTAGAAGACTATGAATAGGATTCACAAAGAACAACAATGACTTAACCCGCCAAAAAGATTTTTGCACTAATGTTTTAGGCATATATTTGTACGGCCAACAAATTTATGATAGATTTGGAAGAGAAGTTAAAACTCACTTAGAGTCCATTCTCTTAAACTAGGACCTACTAACTTAATAACAATTGAGTGGCATATGGGAAACAATGGGGAGTGGAGGAGTGGATGAGAGGGTGGGTGCTATGGTTTCTTGAGTTGAAGAAGAAGAAGATGGCAATGATAGAGATGGAAATTCTGATTTGTTTGTTTTTATTGTGGTCTAGTTTTTGGGGGCTTCTTTTCCTTTCCTCTATTTTTGCTTTGTCTAGTCCAAGAAGCTAGATACAAGTTTTCTTCCTTGTTTGGACCTTCTCTATGGTGGGTTGTCCATGGGTCATTATTTGGCCCATGTCTTTTGGTGCTTTTGGGTGGAGGTTTTTGATGCACATCTTCTTACTACAAATCATTTCCTTAGGATTTTTCTTTTCTTACAGAGTGGTTTACCTTTTTTTTTTGCTTCTAATAGTTCTTTATTCCATGTATGCTTTGGGCTATTGTTTAATTTCATAGAACTGGTCTCTTCTTCAGTTGGAAGGAGGGTCTCTTTGGGTCTTTGTGCTAGCTTTTCTCTTGCATTAGCCTTCACTTGGAGGAGATTCCTACTACTCGCTCCATCATTGGTAGTGAGATTCCCAATGGCTACAATGATCTCTATTTTCATTTTATTGCTCTACTTTTCTAGATTGGGGGATTTTTTTTCTTGTTGCACTTTTTTTGTTTATCATATTGTCAAGTTTGTGGGGGAAGAAGAGGGATCTCTTTTCCTCTTCTTTTATGATCTATGTGTGGGCTTGGAGGTTCTAACTAGTTGCTCACTCAGGGTTGAGGTTTTTTCTTTTCATATCTCTTTACCCTTTCTACTTTGAATTTCCTCTATTTCCCTAACTAGATCAGTCTACTAGTGAATGATAATTGTTGTGGAGGGATCCTTCTCTTTCTCCTTTAAATAAGGCCCTATATTTTCTCTATTTTTTTCTTATGGGATGTTTGGTGCAACATTGATGGCTTTGAGGCATCAGTCAATGGTTGGTTGTCACTCTTGTTCTTTTCCTTACAGAGTTAAGGTTTTCTTGTTGCCCTCTCATGGTAGGTTTTGGTGGTGCAACACTGTTGGGCGGTGTCATGACCATTGTCACATGAGTGTATTCATAAATTATTCTTAATACTTCCTTGTATGGATTCTGTTGATGTAGAGTGAGATCTTTCTTCTCGATGGATTCTCTTGTGTTGGTTTTTATGTGGCTTGTAGGTGATGATTGGATGTTGGTTTTCTCTTTGTTGGTTTTTTATCCTATGGAGGTGGTTGACCTCCTATAGATAGAAGCTTGTAGAGATATTATGTTTTCTTTCCCTTATTTGAGAAGCTAGAGTACGAGTTTCTTCTAGAGGTTTCCTTCTATTTTCTTCTTCAGTATTCTTCCTTTCTATAGAGCAATATGGTATCTCATATTGTTGGTTTGAGGTTCCCATCTAAACCCTTATGTTTTGAATATTCAAATGTGTTTTTTGGGTCTTGGTCCCCTATGGTTTCTACTCTATTTGAAAGATCTTTGAATCTACATCTTGTGGATTCCTTTCCTCTTATCATTTTGACATGATGTTACTTCATTTTTGGGTTTAGGTTGTCATCCCATTTTATCTAATCAGAATAATTAAGTGGCCCATGTAACATTAAAGTAGACTAGGTTTAAATACATTTGTAAGATATGTCTATAAAATTATAACTAGGATATAAATGTTATAGATGGAAAGTGGTAGAAAGTAGCAATAATAGTTTGGCTTCTAGCTAGATGCATATGCTCATTAATCCATCTCATCATAGAAAGGAGCTTGATATTATTTGTAAGTTATTGGTACAATGACTAATTATTTATAATCTTTTGGAATAAAAATAATCTCACAAAAAATTTTTACAGTGTTTTATAGGCATTTATTATTTTAAGGTGTACTATTGGTTCTTTAGTAGATATTTAGAGTTTTATTTAAATCTTCAAATTATCTTTTTTATGCTTCAAACCTCAAGTGTTCTGTCACATTATGTTAACTCATTAAGTAAAATTTAATAGCTTAAAATCACATGAGAAATGTTTTGGAAGGAGCCATAGCTTTAAAAAGTGTCAATATTTTTGGAGTCTTATGTACTGGTTTAGGGTTCTTTTCTATCAAAGAAATTTCTTTAGGTTTTTAGCTAACTTTGTATGTGTCATATCTCATGAAAGAAGAAAATTAGTGTCTATACCTTTGAATAACATTCCATTTCATACAAGATTATTGATAAAAATGGCTCAAAATGTATGTGAAATGGTTCTTATAGTTCTTCAAATTTTATTATCAATTTATTCAATAACATACACATGATGGAATGCCACAAAGAGTGGAAATGTTAATTATTCATTTTAGTTAATATTTTTAATGTCCCCATCTTTTTAGCATCTCAGTGGAGTTCTTAGCCTTGACATTCTCCAAAGGCTAAGTGGAGAAATAAGGAGATATTGATTAAATTAATTTCTTATAAAGTCATTAAATAAATTAAAATAAAAAGGTCATTTTATATTTAATTAATTTAATTAATTAAGAGTGCATTAATTATTGGAAGGGGAAAACTTCTAGTAATTTAATTTTCTAAAAGAACATTAATTATTGGAAAGGGAGAAAGTTCTAGAGAATGCAATTATTAAATATTTCATTTCCTTCTAGAAGGGTGAAGAAAAAGTATAAATAGAGGTGAGAGCATCATTGTTTATCATCCAATTATTATATACAATTATTGTGAATTGCATTTAATATTAAGTTAGGAGAAGAACCCAAGATTTCTGATTTCAATTATCCATTGGAGAACGTCAACTCCTCAGCATTGCAACCATTTGAGGTGGTGAAATATCCATTGAATTTGGTATTCAAGAGAGCTTCAATTTAGGAGTTCTATTTGTGTTTAAATTAGAGAATAGATTTTGGCTGCTACAGTACACATGCATGATGCTATATTGTAGTATTTATGCTTGATTCATTTCCATTCTTGGGCATCACTATTATCAAGTTCCTCTTGTAACTATTGGTAGTTATCATTGTACTTTATAAGCATATTATTTTGCTATGATAATTCATAATCAAATTTTGGCATTACTATAGTTATTATTATATGTCAATTGTTTGTCAAAATGTTAGTTGGTTGTAGGTATGCATTGCATATCTAGTTTCCATGTATTTGCATTGAAAATACCAAATGAATTGTACTTTCATATTAGTTCCTTGTAGAAGATATTACATTGGTATCGGAGCTTGAAAAGTGTTGACAAAATGTCGAACAACTGAACTAGAGCAGATTTTGGTGTTTGAAGAAGTTATAACCTGTTGAGATTATTACATTGATATCAGAGCTAAATCCTACCATCCTGAGGGTTTAGCAATCACAAGCCACCTGGGGTTGGCTCTCACAAATTTTCCACTCACATGTAAGCTTTATTTAACAGGTAGCAAGATTTTTACAAGTAGCCAGACACCATGGGTGATAGGCAAGAGCATATCCCACCAAGAGACAATAGGAATGAAGATCAAGAAACAAGAGAAATTTATAGAGAAATGGTTATAGGACAAGAGTGGATGGCTCAGGCTTTGCAAACACTCACCACCATGGTTGAGCTCATGAATCTACAAGATAGATGGAATCAACAACAAGAGGATAATGGGAGTGTAGTAGGATCACTTAGAGCTCATAGAACTCTTTCTAGAACAATAGATAGACCCACATGTCCTACCTTTGTTAGAGAAGAACCAGTATAGGAACCAACAGAGAAATTTGAGGATGAGACATTTGCAGATATCCTTATGACTACAAATAATGAATGGGAATTATTAGCACTACAAGTTCAAGAGAAGATAACCTTTGAACACTTGGTAAATAAGAGAAGAGAACATTATAGGTCACTCAAACAGGATAGGAGGCCTAGGGGTAAAAATAGTGAGCTGAAGAGGGCTACAGGTAAGCTTACTATGCCTACATTTGATGGGAGTGGAAAGATGACACATCAAGCTTGGATTCATAAGCTTGACACATTTTTGGAACTAAGGCCAATGAAAAATATTGAAGCTATCAAATACACCACTTTGCATTTGGAGGGAGTAGAAAATTATTGGTGGTATCATGGTATGGTAGCACATCAACATAATCAGGTGACATAGTACCAAGACCTTGTGGATAGGTTGGTTGAAAGATTTGACAAGAAAGATCTAGAGTTTTATTTCTAGGAATCAGCATAGCTAAAACAATTAGGCAACTTGGAGTATTTTGTTGGTCAGTTTCAGCAGTTAGCAGTCATGGTGCAAAATATTTCAGAGTATAGATTGATAGTTCTTTTTATTGAACGCCTATCTGAACCACTGAGAGGTTGGATAAAAGCATTTGATCCCATTTCTTTACAAGAAGCTATGAAAAAGGAAAGAAGTATGGAACATGCAATCCCAACAAATAAATTTCAGTCCAAAGGAGCATCTTCTAGTAAGGATAACAAACCAAAGAGGACTGATTTTAAAAATGATTCTAAAGATAAAACTCCAGCACCTTTTGGAAGGGAAACATTAAATGATTTGAGAAAAAAAATTATGTTTCTACTGTAAGGGACCCTATGATCCAAACCATGACTGTCCTCTTAGACCAAAGGGCAAAGCTAACATAGTTATGTGGGCATACTATAGGGAATCAATATCAAATAATTTAGATCAGCAATCTGATATAGAGGAAATAGCTAGTGAAAAAAAGGAAGACAAGGATGAAAACTTGTCTAAAATTGAGTTCAAGGATGGGGAAGGAGATGGGAAACCTAGGGAAGCTCATCTCACTAGTATTAAGTAAGAAGGATCATTTCGAATGAGAGGAGTACTTACTGGACAATGAGTTATAACTTTGGTTGATAACAATGCCACTCATAATTTCATTGATGATAGGTTGGTGGAAAGGTGTGGCATACAAATAGAGGAGTTTGTGGGAATTAGAGTGAGGGTAGCTGATGGCTATGTCCTCAATTATGATCATAAGATCGCTAGACTCCCATTGGAAGTTAATAGTTATGCCTTTAAGGTAGATTTCTATGTTGTGCCTATGGGAGATACAGATATAGCCCTTAGAATGAGTTGGTTGCATGATATTGGTGAGTTCACTCTTAATATCAAAGAGATGGAGATGAGGTTTAAAGTAAATGGGAAGATACAAATTCTTAAGGCAATCAAGAACAATGATTTTAGAATGGTCTCATTCCAGAGGATGGCTAGATTTATTCAACATGATCAGATGGAGTGCACAACAAGTGCATGTTAATTCCATCATAGGAGGGGCAACAAAAGACTAAATATCCTCCTGATATTAAGAAGCTTAGAGTTAAACACTCTAAGGTGTTTAGTGACATTCCACCAGGTAGACCACTAGACAAGGGTATTGAGCACGTCATTGAGTTAGAGGAGGAGCCTAAGCCCACAATGATTACACCTTATAGGCATCCGAAGAGGTTTAAGGATGAAATTGAAAAAACCATAAAGGAGTTACTTGTTATGGGCCACATTAGACCAAGTAAGTCTCCTTCCACTTCTTTAGTAGTGTTGGTCAGGAATAAGGATGGGATATTAAGGATTTGCATTGATTACAGGGTACTTAATAGGAAGACAATTAGAAATGGGTACATCATTCCTAGGATCGATGAGTTGGTAGATGAGCTTCATGGAGCTTGCTTCTTCTCAAAAATAGATCTAAGATTAGGTTATCCTTAGATAAGAGTTAGAGAGTAGGACATTGAGAAGACAACCTTTAGATGTCATTGTGGCCATTTTGAGTTTTTAGTATTACCAAATTTTAGCAAATCTTTGGAGCTACATTGTGATGCTTCTAGAGAGGGCATTGGAGTGGTGTTTATGTAGGAGAAGCACCCTATTACTTATGAGAGTGGGAAATTAAGAGGGCCAGAGTAGAGCTTCAACATATATGATAAGGAGATGTTAGCCATTATGCATGCTTTGCCTAAATTCAGGCAATATTTGGTAGGTAGAAAATTTTGTATCAAAATTGACCATAATAGCCTAAAACACTTTTTGGGGTAGTGACATCTCAATGATAGGCAACAGAAGTGGGTGAGCAAGTTATAGTCCTATGACTTTGATATTGCATATTTTAAAGGGACACAAAATGTAGTTCGTGATGCTTTATCACATAGGTCCCATTTAAGCTTATTGATAGATATATATCAAAGGATTGGAGACACCTGATCCCTACAAAGTATGCAAAGGATGCGTGGACCACCAGATTCATAGATGAAACTATTCAGGACAATAGATACACCCCTGTGAATGAGCTCATCATTTACAAAGGGTGAATATTTTGGTTCTAGGCTCAACAGTGAGGATGATGGTTTTGAAATCTTTTCATGATTCACCTATGGTAGGACATCCTAATTTCTACAAAATATATCAGTATGTTAGAGAGTGCTTCACATGGAAAGGGCTCAAAGTAGAAGTACTTCAATATATTAAGGAGTGTCCCACCTGCTAGTAGAATAAGCAGGAACACTCCTATTTAGGTGGTTTACTTCAGCGACTTTCGGTTCCTAATAGGAAGTGGGAGTGTTTATATATGGGTTTCACCATAGGACTACCTAGAGCCCAAGGAATGGATAGCATATATGTGGTTGTTGACCGCCTTATGAAGTTTGCATAGTTCTTTTTTATCACTACTGCATACTTTGCAACACAGGTGGTAGAGTTGTTCTTCAAGGAGATATTTAGACTTCATGGCTTACCTCAGAGCATTGTGAGTGACAAAGAAAACAGGTTTATGAGTCATTTTTGGAAAGAGCTATTCAGGTTTTGTATAATAGAGCTCACTCTAAGTACTAGCTACCACCCTTAAGCAGATGGTCAAACAGAGATAGTGAATAAATGGGTTGAGTGATATCTCAAAAGTTATATAGTAGGGAAAAAGAAGGCATGGCTAAAGTGGATTTATCTCTATGAGTGTTGCTACAATACCACTTATCACATGTCTATTTAGATGTCACCCTTTATGGCCCTATATGGGTATGATGCACCTAATTTTATTGATTTTCTTTTGAGTGAAAGTAGAATGCCCAGTGTAGGTGATTTGTTATAGGAGAGTCAAGACATTGTTGAGACTCTCAAGGATAATATAACCAAGGTACAGAATTAGTAGAAGCAATATGCAAACTAGAAGAGGATAGAGTGAAATTTTAAGGTTGGAGATATGGTGTATCTTATGTTGTAGCCTTACCATCAACCCACTCTCAAGAAGAGTGGGCCAAGAAACTTAAGCCACGATACTACGGTCCATTCAGGATTATTAAGAAAGTGGGAGAGGTGGCTTATGAGTTAGATTTTCCAGTAGAGAGTAAGGTGCACACCATTTTTCATGTGTCACCCCTCAAGAAGGTGCTAGGACAACATATTGTTCCTTCTACAGTGCTCCCACCCTTGGATGATGAGGGAAAATTGATATTGGTGCCAGAGGCTATCATTGATTTTAGGGAAAGGAACTTGAGGCAGTGCACTATAAGGGAGTATTTGGTGAAATGGAAGGACTTGCTAGTAGAGATGCAACATGGGAGAATGAGGAGATTTTGCAACATCCAAACTTGAAGTTGCTTGATGACAAGCAATTTTAGGGAGAGCAGATTGTAATGTCCCCATCTTTTTGGCATCTCAGTGGAGTTCTTAGCCTTGACATTCTCCAAAGGCTAAGTGAAGAAATAAGGAGAAATTGATTAAATTAATTTCCTATAAAGTCATTAAATAAATTAAAATAAAAAGGTGACTTTATATTTAATTAATTAAGAGTGCATTAATTATTAGAAGGGGGAAACTTCTAGTAATTGCAATTATTAAATATTTTATTAATTATTGTATTGCAAGAGAGAAGCTTCTAGCGAGTGCATTAATTATTGGAAGGGAGAAACTTCTAGTAATTTAATTTCCTAAAAGCACATTAATTATTGGAAAGGGAGAAACTTCTGGAGAATGCAATTATTAAATAATTTATTTCCTTCTAGAAGGGTGAAGGAAAAGTATAAATAGAGGTGAGAGCTTCATTGTTTATCATCTAGTTATTGTACCTGATTATTGTGAATTGCATTTGATATTAAGTTGGGAGAAGAAACTAAGGTTTCTAATTTCAGTCAACCATTGGAGAATGTCAATTCTTTAGTGTTGCAACCATTTGAGGTGGTGAAATATCCATTGAATTTGGTATTTAGGAGAACTTCAATTCAAGGATTCTATTTGTGCTTAAATTGGAGAATATATTTTGGCTGTAACAATATGCATGCATGATGTCACACTACAGTATCTATGTTTGATTCATTTCCATTCTTGGGCATCACTATTATTAGGTTCCTCTTGTAAATATTGGTAGTGTTCATTGTACTTTATAAGCATATGATTTTGCTTTGATAATTTAGAATCAAATTTTGGCATTATTGTAGTCATTATTGTATGTCAATTGTTTGTTGGATGTAGATATGTATTTCATATCTAGTTTCCATGTATTTTCATTGAAAATACACAAATAATTTCACTTGCATATTAGTTCCTTGTAGAAGATATTACATTGGTATCAGAGCTTGAAAAGTGTTGACAAAATGTCGAAGAACTGAACTAGAGTAGATTTTGATGTTTGAAGAAGTTATAACCTGTTGGGGTTATTGCAATATTTCCTTGAAAATAGTCAAGTTTTTTAATGTATGGTATTATGTAGTTTGATTCCAAGGTTGTATGAAACTATAAAAGGTGTATTAAACAAGGTGTAGGAAATACATTCATTGTTTTCTACAATGACATTTTGCATGCTTTCATCTTCATTTAAAATTTATTGAGCCATCAAATGCCTCTATATTAAAACAAAAATAGCTATATAACATAGGTCTCATATCTACATAAGAGCTTCCATAACCAAGATTGATGGAAAGAAATGTAGAGTTCAAGGTTATTTGTAGTTATGTGAAGACTAGTAAAGTGTTTGAACAAGCATTGCGAAGAGTGGTGAAGTGCATGAATCTTATGAATATTTTTTAGTGTGTGCCTCATTTGAGAAAGAAGCCTCTATCAAAACCTTTCAACCTCATAAACTAGATGGTCTTATACATGTGTGTAATGTCACAAATTGAACTGAGTGCTAGTTCTACACTTATGTATGTACCCAATAAATTTATGAAAAAATTGCAGTTGAGATATCACGATTCCAACTTTCTTGATCATGAAGATGAAATAGGAGCAACTTGCAATTTAAATTTTGGAAGAAATTATTGGGAGCACAACATATAGATGTTTGTGCAATGAACAAATCTCATCATAAATTTTAAGGTTCAAATGAGGATATCATGTATGGTTTATTTTTAGTACATGTCCCAACATGCAAATGAACTTGTAAGAAACACTCAAGAAACTATAACTAGTTTTCTTTTGCCACTAAATTGAAGATCATGAATTTTTTTTTCATATTAACTATATGAAAAAACATCATTCTAAATTGAAGCATGCCTACCTTGTAATGGTAGGATAAATCTTAAATGAATATGGAATAATGTTGTTATATATCCCCTTAATAGTATACATGATTTTCTCATCTTTATGGATAGGTAATTGGTAACTTTGAGATAGTTGTCTTAGTAAAAAAAATATTCTCTAAATTTCCTTGTATATGAATCCCTTGCACATTGCAAGAATAAATATGCTAATATAGATTTAAGCCAGTGGAAAAAGAACATCTAACCTTTTAACAAATGAATTGAAAGTCTCTAAAAGTAATTGCTTTTTATTTCAATTTTCCAAACTTCACATATTTAAAATTAAGAAACTTAAACTACTTTTTAAAGAATAAAATATAAGTTCTATATAAGCATTATTAGCTGATTGTATTAATAAACACATTTATATTTAATAACTTAATTTTAATGACCTCATAAAAATTAAAAATTAATTATAATTAAAGATAGATATGATAGGATGAGCATACCAAGGATAACTCAAGGAGAAGGGCAAGCAAAACTCAAAATTGAACCTAGGATTTCGTGGACCATGGTCTGAATTATTTTTGTAGAGTATGATTTTTTTTAAAAGAAGAATAAAATTATGTTAAATCATAAATTGGGATCTCCTAAAAAGTAGCCATCTTTATCTTGTAGATTTAAAATTTAAGAGGGTGTCTTAATATGTGGTCTAATGGAGACATTTGGGATATTATTTAATGAAAAATAAAAATACATTAAAGTAATATGTGTGTATGTATGTATATGTATATGTGTATGTGTACATATACATGTATATGTATAGTATATGTATATACATATGCATTTCTAATTTTGAGTTAAAAAATTTATGAATTGTAATTTAGATTGGTTTAGAAATTTATTTATGAACTTTATAAAGTTAATGTATATGTGTATGTGTATGTGTATGTGTATGTGTATGTGTATGTGTATGTGTATGTGTATGTGTATGTGTATGTGTATGTGCATGTATATGTGCATGTACATGCACATGTAGATGTAGATATATATGTATATGTATATAGATATAGATATATATGAATATGTATATGTATATAAGTTTCTAGTTTTAAGTTTGAAAATGTATGAATTACATTTTAAGTTGGGTTAAAAATTTATTTTTGAAGTCTCTAAAGTTAATAGATCTATTTTAATATTATTATTTTATATTTGTATCGGTATATATTGTTAAATTAAATATATAAAAAAAGAATAAAATTCATGAAACTAATATTAAATCTTGGGTTTAAATTACATTTCAAAATTAAAATAATACATATAATCTTATGAAGTCTTAGTAATACACTTCGGTATAATTTAGAGTCAATATTTAGTTTTAACAACATAGATGTAGATTTAGTATTATTTCTTGTTAAAAAGTAATTATGAGAAAAACTCTTCAAATTTAGTAATTTAATGTATTAAATTGTTCATTATTAAAATTCTCATGAGATCTCATACTTATAAACCACTTTACATATTCCCCACAACACTTGTAAAATATTTAAGGGTCCAACCTTAGAATACTTGATTTAAATACTCATATAAAATATCATATTAGCTCTTTCTAAAAGAGATTAAAATACTTTAAATTTTTTTGCAAATTGTAAACTAGATTGCCAAAGTATCCCAAGGCTAGGTCTTTTCCTCAAACTTAATATACCCAATTTGGGAATTTATATATTTTCTATTAGGGTCACTAATTTTAGGTGTTTGACATTTGTTTTCTAAGGTAATAAATAATGGGATAGATATTTCATTTTTGGAGGTCATGTGAATTCTTTGAGCTTCCTTTCAAAGAAAAAAGAAAACAATGTCCAATAAGCACTGGTATTCAAATACTTGAAGACTAAGGTCACTTCTTTGACATCTTAGATGGCACAACCTAGGATTGGGTCGATACCCTTGTTCATTAGGTCTACACATCCTCTGTCATGGAAGTTGAGCATTAGCAAGAACCACACCCAATACACATGTGATTAAACTTCATTACACTCTACATACTAATGGGAATCTATCATTTCATCAAAAATAAAAAGGTAGTAGTCGATGCTATTTCATGAGACATGGTTTTGGAGGGCTATGACATAGCGACACCATCATTTCAGAGGGTGCAAATCTTGTGAAATATCTTGGCATGATGTATTTCATAAATAGTAGACAAATTGGTATTGCAACATGGTGACAAAGTCACAGTTTTGACAGGTGGTATCATATTAAAAGGAAAATCAATGGATTGACTTTAATTGGAAGGGCAACAAATCAATAGTTATATTTATGAAAGATTATAATATACATTGAATAAAGGGATATTAATTTTTTAGTGTGTCATTAATGATTGAACATATTACTAAATAAGTAGCACATCAAAGCGGTATTGTCTATGGTGCAATTTATATGCACCATTTTTTAGTGTATTTCAATTGTATATAAAGGACTTAAGACTATTTAACACTAGTCTAGGTGCATATAAGTTGCATAGTAGTATGTTCCCATCAAAGGTGGTGAACTAGAATTATCATGTTTCAAAGGACAGATGCTTTATGCAAAATGTCATTCTTGGTTAATAAAAGTTGGTAACAAAACATTCCATGGATATTTATGTAGAAATGTTGGTTACTTCGTCAAATAAGTAACTTGACTATAGAAATGAGATTATAGTCAAAGGATTTTCAAATAAAGACCCATGTCCTATTATTTAGTCAAATTTAAATAAAGACAAAGAAGAGGAGTAAGATGATATTTGACTAGTCTTATGGTTGTTGGCAATGGACCAATGTCCCTCGTGGGGTTAACAACATGGCTTAATCACATTATGTGGTTCTATAAGACTATTGGTTGTATAGGGCATTGAGAAGTTGATATTCTGGTGCGATGGAAACCCTAGCCTTTCTAACAATTGATATAAGAGCTTGGTCATAGGTTCAAATCTTGTAGGTTATCGTGAGTAACATTGGGAGAGGGATTGTTGGTAGTGGGCTAGCATCACTCATGGGGTTTGTTGTGAAGATGTTGGAAGGAATGATGGAGGCTCCTATGCCACAAATACTGAGGTCCCTCCAAGTGTTAGTAGATCAAATAGACAATAAAAATGATAGTTGTTATAGGCATCTTTCCATATCAAGTGGTTACATAACCTCGAAACTTTAGTCTGTTTCAACTAGGAAGGTTCATGATAAATATTTATGTGAGGAACATAATTCCATGTTTACTAATTACCTTAGAAGTTTTTTATCACAATTAAGGTCCATTTTTTTCTGTTATTGAATTGAAATTGGTAGGAACAAATTTTTAAAAAATCAATCTTCAATCTAGATTTAGTACGGGTCTTGAATTTTTATTTTGATTCGATATGAAGATTTGTTAATTCCATCTCAAGAGGTGGAATAAGAATTGGAATTAAATTAAATTTTAATTTTAATTTTTCCTGTTCAACAATATCTAATTTTGAATTAATCAATTTAGCATCTAACAAATTCTAGATATAAAACAAATGCAGCCTTTGCTAATGCTAACAACTTTTATTATGAAAAATAAGTATTGTATTAGATGATTAAAGGCAGTCATATTATATACTAGCACTTGCATTTTAAAAGAGGTGCATGGATATTTTTGTAGATATTTATATGCTGATTTATATCTTAGATGCATTGAAGATACATTGTTAGAATTTGCAATTTCTTATATATAAGATATTAATATTTTGTTTTGTGTGTACAATTTTAAAATATAATCTTGATTTTAGATCAATGTTTTCTTTTCAATCTAACATGTTTTGCTGTATCAATTTTACATCAAGATTTTAATAGAGGTGAAATGTTTATATCACAAACTAATGTGATTAGATATTAGTGTCACACATATGCACATGCACACTCGTGTGTGCGCGCACACACACACACAACTCAAAATTAAGAAAGACAAGACAATTGGATTGATTCAAGAATTACCAATTACACAAAACATTTTTGATGATTAGAAGTGAATGGGATATAATGTAATGTTGATTAGTGAGATGACTATGATTTTGGATTTGATGAGGTGGTACTAAAGTAATCTGTCCTAGCAAATAATTGTATCCATGTGCAATCAACAATCTCTTGCATGTAAACATAATAAAAAACCATCTAAATAATTGAAATCATGGTTGCATTTAAAGTGGACTAAGCATTTAAATGATTGTAAATATCAACAATAAAAGTGAGATATAATATCAAAGAAGTTAAAAGCTAACACTACTACAATATTTTCAATAGTAGCTCTAAATGAATAAAGAAACTGTGTATACAAAAGGAATCAATTTTACATCCCTAAATAAAGTACATGTTTGTATTATAGAAAATATCAATAATCATAGTGAGTTATAAAATCAAAATAAATAAAAAATGAACACAAGTAAATATAGAATATTTTTGTAAAAATATAGACTTTAAAATCATATAAAAGTTTAATATTTTGTTATAAGATTTTGTGCTATGTAAAAAGTTATGATCCATACAGATAGTCATTACTTTTTTGTTCTACAAGGAAAAAAAAAGTGGCATGGAAGGGACATCCACTATATATATATGCAATGAAAAATGCTCTCTTGTATTTGAGGAATCTACATTTGTAAAGGTACAAATATCTTCACGCTATAGATTCCAAAAGGAAAACATATCATAATTTATTTATGTTCCTCTACATCACTCACTCTTCAAAGGTGTGCTAAAAATGATTAACTTAGGTGTTGACATTTTCCTAGTCTTAGGTGAATCTGCTAACTAGTCAACAAGGATTGTGGTGCTTGTAAATGCAGGTACTCAATATCAAAGGAATACTTGTTGAGATCCCTACAACTATGTAAACCCTAAGAGATATTCTTTTTTTTTTTTTTACTAACTATGTCTAAGTATAAACATAACATTTTTAGACAAGAGGCCTATGTTGTCTCTTTGTTGTATTGTTCTAGAAGATTAGTTATCAAGATTTGTCTTCAAATGAATCTAGAAAGAGCAATACATATATTATGGGTAGTTTGTAGAGTGCAAGTTATATGTTTCAATTAAATGTTCAATTTATATGGAAGACGAGATGATTTATTAATATTTTGACTTTATATACTCACTACAATAATGATGGGTATCTAAATTTGGTATACTCACTACAATAGTGATGGGTATCTAATTTTGGTAAACTCACTACAATAATGATATTATCAATGGTGTATCTTCCAATTGCAAATCTTTGGTTAATGTCTATGGTTAGATAGTCGTAATAAAAAAAAATGTGGGTATCTAAATTTGGGTATTTAAGTTTTGGTCTATTTATTGTTGAGCTATCGTCATGATGCACCCAATAGTTAGGTTTATAAATTTTAGTCTTATGCATGCGAGAGTCATGTTTCTTAGCCTAAATCTCTTAAGGGATGGTTCTTTTTAATAAAATATATTTACATCTACTTAAGTAGATGTAATTATATAAGTACAACATGCCAGATGAACATTAAAAGATATTGAAATGATGAAGACTAAAACTTCAAATCTAAAGTAAGATTTACGATTCCTTTATTTTGTAATAGTGGATTTGATCTGGAGTACTTGAATTTTTTTCCAATTTTTTCTTTTAAGTTGATGGAGAACAATAAAATAGTTGGGGAGCAAAATCTTTTTAAAAAAAACCTTTTAAATAAATAAACTAGAAATAAAATAAAGTAAATAATCTAAAATTGATATTTTTTATTGTTAAAAGGAACATATCATTTTAGTGGTTAAGAGTTTGTGATGAAAATATTTTATAATAATAATAGTATAAATAAGAAAACAATGAGAACAACACACTTCTATAATGATAGGTATAGAAATGTTTGAGATAGATTTTCCTAAAAAATGTATACTAATTTTATTTTATAATATAACTATTTTATATATTTGAAAATTATTTTAAAATGTTGACATAGTAATGAAAGTTATTGGAAAATTTTATATAGAAAAAATAATATAAGTGATTTTAAACATAGTAAAGAAAGTTATTGGAAATTTTTATATAGAATGACTCTATGCATAACAAAAGAATGGGAAGAAGAAGTTTAATGACAATAATGAAAAAATTATCTACGACACCCTCTCTTCTAAAGAAGAACAAAAGAAGGGGAAGTAAAAGAATATGAAGAAGTGATGTAAGAGAACATAAATAAATAAATAAAGAGAAGAAGAAGAAATGGAATATGAAGAAAAGGTTGTACATGAAGAAGAAGAGAAAAATGAGCAAAAAAAAGAAGGTGAAGAAGAAGATGATGAAGAAGTAGGTTAATAAATTGGAGAAGAAGATGAAAGAATAAATAAATAAAGGGAAGAAGAAAAAATAGAATATGAAGAAAAGGTAGTACGTAAAGAAGAAGAGAAAAATGAGCAAAAACAAGAACCAAGGAGAAGGAGAAGATGGATGAGGAGCAGGGGAAAGAGAGTAATGAGAAGAAAAAGAAGGAGAAAAATGAGGAAAAGATGAAGAAGAAAGGGAAGGAAGAGGTAGAAAAGAAGGAGAAGGTCAAGTGGAAGAAGGATAAGGGGAAGGTGAAGTGGCCAAAGAAAAAGAAAAGGGAGAAAGAGAATAAGAAGGAGAAGAAAAAGAAGAATAAATTAAAACAAGAAGTGCAACTAAATGAAAAGAATAGAATGGAGGAGGAGGAGGATAAGAAGAAGAAGAAAGAGAGGGAATGACAAGATAAAGAATAAAAGACAAAACAAGAAAGGAAAAAAAGGAGCAAAGAGTAGAGATGAATGAGAAGGAAGAGGTGAATACAAGTGACTTTATCTCCCTTCAATTTTTTAATAAATAAAACAACATATATCTTGTTAGATATATCAGCCAAATAATTGCACGTTGTGTTGCCTAGTATTGATAAAATTGAAAAAGCAAGAGTGATAGATGATTGAAACAAAATCTTTTAGTGGGTTGTTTTCCCCTACTTCCTAAAACTAAACTTCCATAATTTACAATATTTTATATTGCTTTGACCCTGGAAAAATCAGCTGACAAATCTTTGTTCAAGTTAGTGGAGGATGTGTTGGTGTCCCCTTTCAAACTATATTGTGTTTTGCATTGTTAATGGAATAATTCTCTAGTAAGTCAACCCTAGAGAGATGAAGATTGGGATCAATTATGTGTAGTTAATCATAGTAGTATACAAAGGAGTATCAAACAAGTGTTCATCACTTGCAACTGCACACCCAATAATCTATTACTCACCACAAAGCATCATACTATGGGAATCCCTTTATTATGTATTGTTTCTATATTTATAAGGGTATGTTTGCAGAGGGAGTAGTGAAGGTAGGGAAAAGTCTCAAGCCCTTTGCTTCATCCCAACATCAATCTTGGCAGTCCCTAGGAAAGAATTTTTGTTTAGGATTTCACCCAATCAAAGGTAGGAGACTCTATGTTGTGGGGATCAGCTATTTTAACATCAGTGATTACACTCTAGTATGGATTGTAGGCTTCAATGGTGGAATTCAAGTGGGAAAAGGAGGCTCCTTCACTTTACTAAATGATGGAAATCTAGTTCTAAGCAATGGGATGCAAATACTCTGCCAGAGAAACACATCCAATAAAAGTGTGGCATCTACAAATATGCATAATGATGGTAACTTTGTGATTCAGAGCACTAGTTCAGGCACAGTTTGGGACACCTTTGTGAATCCTACTAATACTCTGGTGGTTAACCAAAATTTCACTGTGAATCAAAGCCTATGATCGGGTCTTTACACATTCACCATGTAGAGCAGTGGGAATTTCATGCTGACATGGAACAACAATGTCACGTACCTAAATGAGGGTACACCATTGGCTACCACAACAACTCTCATAGGCTAAGGAAATTTCAAGTTGTCAAATTCTTTAAATGATTCGATTTGGTGGGCTTGGAGCATAGATTACTCAAACAATTATATCACAATGCGAAGAATGAATCTAGAATTAGATGGGAATTTGAGGTCCTATAGATGGGTTACAGATTCAAGGACATGGTAGTGGGTGAGGAGTGTTGTTCAAGTCCAGTGCATAGTCTATAGACGCTATGGAAATTTTGGGGTGTGTGTTCATTGTTGGTGACGCAGGCTTCCAGCCTGTCCTTTTAATCTCCCCTGCCCTTTTACTTACTCCAACTACTTTATTTATTGTTGTCTTCTCATGGAGAGTTCTAAACCTCCCATTTTGTAAACTATACTTCTAGATTATTAGGTTTAGGTTTAGGGTGCATTGGTTAAAGTATTTTCCAAAAGTTTAAGTCAGTTGTAATATTTTCTAGGAGTTTGTACATATTTTGTCTTCTTGGCTAATGCTAGATTTCTCTATAATATTGTATGCTTTCCTATAAAAGGCACTATGTACTCATTTGAGATCATGGTGAATGAAATATAATATATTTTATTGTGTGGCAGCACATTGTGTTGTTCTATTTTTTAAATTTTTTCTTCTACCCATCCATCTAATTGGTATCAAAGCTGCAGAAAACCTGGGCATTGTTTTTATGGGCAGATGTCATTGTGGGTGAAGGGAAAATGAGAGAAAAGCTGAAGATTTAAGGAAGAGATCATAGTTGCTATGTGAGGAAGGAAGAGAAAGGGTTTATATTTGTTACAAGAGAGAACGTTTTACTGCTAAATCATGGCAAGAACCAATGGAAGTATTTCATAGCCACAAATTCCAACTTTTAATGGTAAAAATTATGATTATTGGAGCATCAAAATGAAAAATCTTTTTTTGTTCTTAGGATGTTTGGGATTTAGTTGAAAGTGGGTTCCCTAAACCAGCAAACCAGTAGGCATATCAAACTCTTTAATAAGCTGAAAAGGATGCTAAGGCATTGTTCTTTGTTTAGCTAGCAATGGAGGAAGCAATATTTCGAAAGGCAGCTACTACCACAAGATCAAAGCAAGCATTGGAAAACTTGCAATCAACATACCAAGGCACAAGAAAGGTAAAAACTTCAAAGTTACAAAACCTTAGAAGAGATTTTGAAAATTTACAAATGAAATATTTAGGTTCAATAAACTCATTCTTCACTCAAACAATGGGGATAGTAAATTAGATTAGATCTTATGGAGAAACCCTTAGGGATGAATAAGTTGTAGAGAAAATACTTAGAAGTCTACCAAATAAGTTTGATTCAAGAGTTGTAGCCATTGAAGAATCTAAGTATCTCTCATTGCTATCAATAGATGAGCTAATGGATTCTCTCTAATCGCATGAAAATAGGTTGAATCATTTGAGAACTTCAACATTGGAGAATGCTTTCAAGACTCAAATTTCATTTGGAAGAACAAGAGGAAGATCATATTACAGTAGAGGTAGAGGACATTTTACACCAAGAGGAGGAAGAGAAAATCCACAGTTTGAGAGCAGAAGGCTAGCATCACGCTCACAAACCCATTTCACATCAACAAGAGGAAGGGGGAGCAGCCATCCTCACAACCATCATCAAGGAGAAAGGTATGACAACTATAACATCCAATGTCATTATTGTAATAAATTTGGGCATTTTGCATCTGAGTGTAGAAAAAGAGAATATGACATGAATAGGCAAAAAACACATTTTACAAATGAAAGTCAAGCCAACATTAGTGAGCAAAACACCATCTTGATAACATGCAATGTTTCACAAGAGAGTTCTAAAGAAGTATGGTTCTTAGATAGTGGTTGTAGTAACCATATGAGTGGGTCTAAGGAGATATTCTCAACAATAGATGAATCAGTAAAATTAGAGGTCAAGTTGGAGAGTGATCATTAAATTTTAGTCATGGGAAAAGGGTCAATTAGCATAAGAACTAAGAAAGGTGAAGAAAAGGAAATTCCTAATGTATATTATGTTCCTAGATTGCAACACAATCTCATAAGCATTGGGCAACTAGTACAAAAGGGATATAGAATACATTTTGAAAATGGTGAATGTGTGATTCTAGATAAAAGACCAAGCAATAGGCTGATTGCAAAAGTTGAAATGACTCAAAATAGAATGTTCCCACTTAAAATCCAAAGTGAATTATTCTTAGAGCCAAATGAATTGCAAAAAGTAGCTAAATCTGTATT
This sequence comes from Cupressus sempervirens, assembly GCA_028749045.1. NCBI lineage: Eukaryota > Viridiplantae > Streptophyta > Pinopsida > Cupressales > Cupressaceae > Cupressus > Cupressus sempervirens. The sequence continues at coordinate 830,828,869 of CM053792.1, forward strand.
CAAAGCTTTACACAAAAATGAATCTTGGCTATGGCATTTAAGGTTTGGTCATTTAAACTTTAAAGGGTTACAACTCTTAAATAATAAAAAAATGGTCTATGGGTTGCCATCAATAGAGCCACTTAAGACAACATGTGAGAGGTGCATTTTGGCAAAGCAACATAGAGAAAAATTTCCAGTTGGAAATTCTTATAGAGTGAAACATCCATTTGAGATAGTCCATTCAGATCTTTGTGGGCCAATGCAAACGCCATCCTTAAGTGGAAAATTTTATTTCTTGACATTTATTGATGATTTTAGGAGAAAAGTTTGGTTTTATTTTGTGAAGTATAAATTAGATGTATTTGTTGACTTTAAATAATTCAAGGTAAAAGTTGAAAAGAAAGTGGATACTCTATTAAAACATTAAGAACTGATCAAGGTGGAGAATACATATGAAATGATTTTCTAAATTTTTGCAAAGAAAATGGCATATGGAAACAATTTATAGTAAGGTACACTCCACAACAAAATGGAGTAGTAGAAAGAAAAAATAGAACAATTGTGGAGATGACAAGGAATATGTTAAAGGAGAAACACTTACCAAATGAGTATTGGGTTGAAGCAGTTGCATGTTTAGCATACATACTAAATAGATGTCCAATGAAAGCAACAATAAATAAAACACCAGAAGAAGCTTGGAGAAAAAGGAAGCACAATATAACACATTTGAGAATATTTGGTTGTGTGGCATACTCATTGGTACCTCAAGAAGTGAGACAAAATTTGGATGATAAAGGAGAGAAGTGTTGTTTTTGGGATATAGTGAAAAATCCAAGGCATATAGGCTATACAATCCCATCACAAAGAAGTTAATAATAAGTCATGATGTTGAGTTTGTAGAAGAAGAAGCATGGGATGGTAGCTTGGATAAGTCAACTATGGTTGCAGCTAGTGTTACACAAGAAAATGAAGAAAATGAAACTCAAGATATGCATTCTACAATGGAAACAAATGTTCCTAAAACACCTACAAGGGTACCTACCTCTCAAAACACTACTACTCCAACAAGCACTAACAATAGTGAATCATCTAATCCAACACTTGCATCATTAAGATCAAGGTCTATAAATACTTCAAGGAAGATACGAAGTCCTAGAAACATATATGATGAATTAAAAGAGGCTGAAAATGATGATTTATGCATTAATTTTGTACTCTTAGCACATGCTGATCCAATTTATTTTGAAGAAGCTATTAAAGATGACAAATGGATTCCAACCATGGATGAAGAAATTTAGTCAATAGAAAAGAATGATACTTGGGACATAGTAGATCTTCCTAAAGGCAAGGATGTGATTGGAGTTAAGTGGGTATACAAAACAAAATATAATGCTGATGGAAAAGTAGAGAAACACAAGGCAAGACTAGTAGCAAAAGGCTTCACACAACAATTGGGTATAGACTACAATGAGACATTTGCACCCATGGCAAGATTAGACACTATTAGAATGATTTTATCCATAGCAACCTAGAATAATTGAAAGATTTATCAAATGGACGTGAAATCAGCATTCTCGAATGACATTTTAGAAGAAGAAGTATATATAAAACAACCACTAGGATATAAAATTTTGGGAGAAGACTATAAGGTATACAAGCTAAAGAAGGCACTATATGGCTTGAAGCAAGCTCTTAGAGCTTGGTACAATAGAATAGACTCTTTCTTTGTGAATAATGGTTTTAGTAAGTGTGGCTATGAACCAACTTTGTATGCCAAAGTGAGAAATGAAGGAGAAATATTGATAGTTTGCTTATATGTAGATGATTTGATATTCATTGATAATATGTCAATTAACAATTTCAAGGCAGCCATGAAAAATGAATTTGATATGACTAATTTGTGACTCGAGATATTTTCTTGGGATACAAGTAAATCAAAATGATCAAGGCATTTTCATTTATCAAAGTAAGTATGCTACTGATTTGTTGAAAAGATTTAAAATAAAAAATGTGAATTCAGCCCCAACATCAGTTGCATTGGATTCAAAACTTAGCAAGAATGATGAAAGTCCTAATGTAGACATAACTTTATTCAAAAGATTATTTGGTAGCTTTTTATATTTGACAGCTACAAGACCAGATATAATGCATGGAGTTAGTTTCATTTCTAGATTCATGGACGAACCAAAAGAAACTCATTGGAAAGATGGAAAGAGGATTTTGAGGTATATAGCTAGAACAAAGAACTTTGGGATATTATATGTGCAGTTAGATCATTACAATCTGATTGGCTATATAGATAGTCACTGGGCAGGCAACTTAGATGATAAAAGAAGCACTTCAGGACATATCCTTCACCTAGGATCAGTAGCTATTTCTTGGGCATCAAAGAAGCAAGCAATTGTGACATTATCATTAGCTAAAGTAGAATATGTTCTAGCAACATCAATAGCTTGTCAAGCAATATGGATGAGAAGAGTACTTTCAAACTTGAAGCATCCACAAGAAGAATCTACAAAAATATATTGTGATAATAATTTTGCAATTACTTTATCAAAAAATCATGTCTTTCATCAATGTAGTAAATGTGTAGATATAAGATATCATTATATTTGTGAATTAGGGAACAATGGTGACATATGTCTTTAGTTTTGCCAGTCCAAAGAACAATTGGCAGACATTTTCATAAAACCTCTTGCAAAGAATGTTTTTGAACATCTTCGAGAAAGTATTGGTATTAAAAATATACATGGCAATGAAGATTAAGGGGGACTATTGGTGACGTAGGCTTCCATCCTATCCTTTTAATCTCCCTTGCCCTTTTACTTATTCCAACAACTTTATTTATTGTTGTCTTCTCATGGAGAGTTTTAGACCTCCCATTTTGAAAACTATACTTCTAGATAATTAGGTTCAAGTTTAGGGTGTGTCGGTTAAAGTATTTTCCAAAATTTTGAGTCAGCTATAATATTTTCTAGAAGTTTATAGATATTTTGTCTTCTCAGCTAATTCTATATTTCTCTAGAATATTGTATGCTTGCCTATAAAAGGCACTATGTACTCATTTGAGATCATGGTGAATGAAATATAATATATTTTATTGTGTGGTAACACATTGTGTTGTTTTGTGTTTTTGTTATTTTTCCTCTGCCCATCCATCATTTACAATGATATAGATCCATATTGCGAATGCCCATCTACAAATTTTGATCAAATAGATCCAAATGACACCACTAAGGGATGTAGGAGGCAAAAAGATTTAACATAGTGCAACAATAACCAAAGAATGGTTTGACTGAATAATACACAATTATTTTCTTACCCTCCAGATTTAGAATCAAATTCTGAGATATATACATTGTCATTTCAAGATTGTTGGCAAAAATGCTTCAAGAATTTGAGTTGCTCTACATTGATAATCATGGTTGATGGTATAGGCACTTTCCAAATGAAGACCAATGAGTTCGCCAGTGCTTATCAAATAGTAAGCATTTCAAGCACTTCTTATGTAAAGGTATCTGGTTCTAGTCATCCTATAACCCCACCTCCTCGTTCGGTCAGGATTGCAAAAATGTTCACTCCCATTGAAATTGCTCTCACAATTATAGCTCCAATCATTGGCCTGATGAAAATCCATATTTTCCTTTGGTGGACATGTTGTAGAAAAAAATCCTAGGTTTCAGTATGGACAATCCCTTGCTCTTTACATCAAACTTGACTATGCCTCTAAAACTCTAGTTCAGTATTCCTACAAAGATATGTTGGAATGCACAAATAATATTACAGAAAAAGTAGGTTCTGGTGGGTTTGGAATAGTTTATAAGGGTGAATTTCCAAATGAAATTGTGGTTGCAGTAAAGCGATTAGAAGGAATTGAGGTAGGGGAAAAGCAATTGCGCATGGAGGTAGCGACTATAAGTAGCACCCATCACTTGAATTTGGTTAAGCTCACTAGATTTTTCTTAGAAGGCTACCATAGGCTGTTCGTTTATGAATTTATGAAAAACTATTCTTTGGATAGATTCCTTTTTAACTCTTCAGAGAAAGCCAAGACATTAGATTGGGACATCCAGTTCAGCATAGCCATTGGAATTGCAAAGGGTGTTACGTACCTCTATGAGGAGCACAAGGATTGTATTGTTCATTGTGATATTAAAGCAAAGAATATACTCTTGGATGAAAATTTCAATGCCAAGGTCTCTGATTTTGGGCTTTCCAAACCTATACATGGTAGAGGTGATCATTGAAAGCTATCATTGAGTAGTGTTCGAGGAATAAGAGGATATTTGGCTCTAGAATGGCTTGCCAATTTACCCATTACATCCAACTCTAATGTCTACATCTATGACATGGTTCTACTAGATATTGCAAGTGGAAGAAGAAACTTTGATATAGTGGCATCTGAAAGGATAAGGTTCTCAATATGGGCATTTGCGAAATATGAATTGAGAAATATTATTAATATCATAAATAAAAAGCTTGCTATGAATTCAAATATTGATCAAATTTAGAGAGAAATTGAAATCAGCTTTTGGTGTGTCCAAGAGCTATTTGAAGGTGGGTAGAGACAAAGAAAACTAAACCAAAATGTGAAAACTTTGTATTATTGCTTCTTTGCCTTATGGTTACATCCATTACAACTACCTCTATTTATAGAGGTTTGAAAAAGATCCAGAACCATGCATGTTCATGGTAAGAAGGATCTTGAATTCATCAGTCAAAAATCACATGTAAAAAGTGGAAAGAGAACAATGTACATAGAAGGGCAGTGGGAAGGTTTTATATTAAATATGGTAGTTGAAATATATTATGCCTGTGTCTAAACTATCAGCAGTGGTAGAAGTTACCACATGCCAACACTCCCCTCTAATTTCTACCATTAATTACATCAATGTTTACAATATTCATTTGATCTCTTAAATATTCATATTGTTCTTGTGCTAATGCCTTTGTAAATATATCCGCCAATTGATCTTTGGATCTGCAATACTTGAAGCTAATTTCTCCATTATTGACCAATTCTCCAATAAAATGATACCTAGTATCAATGTGCTTTGTCTTCTTTTGAAAAACATTATTCTTTGACAATGCGATGGTGGATTTGTTATCACAATAGATTGTAGTAGACTCATCTTGCTCATGCATTAGATCTTTCAAGACTCTTTGCATCCATACTGCTTGACATATTGTTGATGTACTAGCTACATATTCTGCTTCAACTAAAGATATAGTCATGATGTTTCTTCTTTAATGCCCATTCCACAATACCTATTCCAAGATGAAGTGCATATCTAGATGTGCTCTTTCTATTATCAATACTTCCTACAAAGTCACTGTTAGTATATCCAACCAACTGAAATTCATCTAAAGAAGAATACATTATGCCATAATTTAGAGTCCTTGCAATATATCTCACTATTCTCTTTCCTAATTACCAATGTGAGTTCTTAAGTGAATCGATAAATTTAGAAATTACACTCACTGCATACATAATATTAGGCCTAGTTGTTGTGAGATACATCAAACTACCAACCAACTTTCTAAATTAAGTAGAATCAAATTTAGTTGCATTATCTTCTCTACTTAATTTTGTACCCATTTTCATAGGTGTAGAGACTAGACTACAATGTACCATTCTAAACCATCTCATAACATCTTGTGCATATTTATTTTGACAAATGAAAATAACCTTGTTATTTTGTGTTACTCGAATACCAAGAAAATATTTCATCAAACCCAAATCTATCATCTCAAATTCCTTTTTCATTGCTGATTTAAACATATCAATGGAAAGATTACTAGTAAAGATCAAATCATCAACATACAAGAAAACAATCAAAACTTGTCCTTCCTTATTGACTTTGGTGTATAGTGTTGGCTCACTAGTGCTTCTAATGAATCCATTCTCAATCATGTATGAATCAATTCTACTATACCATGCCCTTGGTGCTTGTTTCAACCCATAGGGTGCCTTCTTAAACCTATAAACCTTGTGTTCTTGTCCTTTGATTTCATAACCTAGTGGTTGTTGCACATAAACTTCTTCTTCCAAATACCCATTTAAGAAAACCGATTTTACATCCATTTGATCAACGACCCATTTGTTTTGAGTTGCAATAGCTAGTATCATTTTAACAATATCATGTCTAGCTATGGGTGCAAAAGTTTCATTATAATCAACTCCATATTCTTGTGCAAACCCTTTAGCTACTAATAATGCTTTATATTTATCAACTTGTTCATTTGCCTTATACTTGGTTTTATAAACCCATTTCACACTTATGCATTCTTTATTCTTAGGCAAATCAACTAGTTCCCATGAATCATTTTTATCAATTTAGATTCCATTTCTTCATTTATTGCATTAATCCATTGTTTTTCCTTGATTGCATCTTAAAAATATATAGGATCTTGAGCAAATAAAGAAAAAATTGATTGTAAATCTATTCTGTTCGCTTGTCCATAAATCTCTTGAAAACTTTTAGTTTTATTTTTCTTAACCCTTGATCTCAATGATGCAAGTGTAGGATTAGAGTCATTACTTACTTGTGGACTTGAAGATTCTCCTTTCCCATCTTCCATTTGTGTGTTATCTCCATGTTTACTTCTTGAAGGAGTTCCCCCTTTCTCATTTGTTTGATCTACTTGATTCTCTTGGTATTTTCCTTCTTGGTCATCATAGAGTATTGGAGTTGTCCCTGTAATTGTCTTTGTCTATATTGCCATCCCAAGATTCTTCTTCTTTGAACACAACATCTCTACATATAATGACTATTCTAGTTATAGGATTAAAGAACTTATATGCCTTAGATTGTTCATCATAACCCAAAAAAAGAAAACATTTTTCACTCTTATCATCCAATTTACTCCTTGTTTCTTTAGGAACATGTGCATATATAATACAACCAAATACTCTATAATGGGAAACACAATGATGCTTACCACTCCATGCTTCTTCTGGAATCTTGTCTCTTACAATCTTTGTTTGACTCATGTTCAAGATATAAATAGCACAAGCTACTACTTCAGCCCAATATTGTAGATTCTTACCTTTCAACATGCTTCTTGCCATCTCCATTATTGTTAGATTCTTTCTTTTGGGAACACCATTATGCTGAGGTGTGTAACTTGCAGTGAACTACTTCATTATTCCATGATGCCTGCAATAATCCAAAAACTCATTTGACATGTATTCTCCCCCTCTATCTGACCTTAATCTTACCACTCCATGCTTCTTCTGGAATCTTGTCTCTTAAAATCTTTGTTTGACTCTTGTTCAAGATATAAATAGCACAAGCTACTGTTTCAGCCCAATATTCATTTGGTAGATTCTTACCTTTCAACATGCTTCTTGCCATCTCCATTATTGTTGGATTCTTTCTTTTGGGAACACCATTCTGTTGAGGTGTGTAACTTGCAATGAACTGCTTCATTATTGCATGATGCCTGCAATAATCCAAAAACTCATTTGACATGTATTCTCCCCCTCTATCTAACCTTAATACCTTAATGGATAGACCAATTTGTTTCTCAACAAATGCCTTGAACTCCTTAAACTTGCTAAATGTTTCAGATTTATATTTAAGAAAATAAACCCATGTCTTTCTACTAAAGTCATTAATGAATGTTAGAAAATAAATGCTCCCACAAACATTGACAAGAATTTACTTCACATTAAACCCACAACATACCTTATTTGTTGCAGTAGAAATATCTTTTTAAACTCCACAATTTGCCTAGATTGTGACTCCATAATCTATTTGTGCTCTGGTACCACTATGAAGGTGGGCAAAGACAAAGAAAACTAAACCAAAATGAGAAGGCTTTTTATTATTGCTTCTTTTCCTTATGATTACATCCAGTACAACAGCCTCTATTTGTAGAGGTTTGAGAAAGATCTAAAGCCATGCACATTCACAGTAGGAAGGATCTTGAATTCATCAGTTAAAAATCACATGTAAAAAGTGGAAAGAGAGCATTGTACATGGAAGGGTGGTGCAACGGTTTTATATTAAATATGGTAGTTGAAATATATTATGCCAAAGTCTAGACTCTTAGTAGTGGTAGAAATTACCACATGCCAACACTATCTATGGGGAAAGTTGTTCAAATTCTAAAAGGGGTTTTGCCCATGGAAAAACCCTCTCCTCCTAAACATTTAGATAGTCTTCAAAACCATTCCAACAACCACTCTACCTCAAAAGTTACAAGCTCTAATCACAAGATGACCCCTTTCTCTATAAATGGTATCCTCCCAATGAAAAAATCTTTATATTTGGCAAAGACACCTTCTGGTGGTGGGTAGTATAACTTTGGGTCACACTATTCAACAATAGGACAACATTGTGCATGTATTTTGAGAGAAGTCAAGAATCTATTTTCAACCCTCTATAAGAAAATTGGCTAGGATATGTATTAATTTATTTCTACATTTGAATTGATATAGTAAAAATACTTATTTTCTAAATTTATAAAGTTTATGTTGATATTTTAGAGGTAAAACAATCATTCTGAGGATTTGGGTAAATTGAGGAAAATTAGATATTACAGAAGCTTTCATTTTTCCCATCGATTGTGTAATTGTACTTTCCTACATGACTAAAATCTTTTCAATTTAAAATTTTGCAAATGAATGCAAAAAAGTAATCAAATTGCATATTATGGACATGGCATTATACTTGAGATCTATACTTTTGAGTCATATTATTAACAGTAGGAAAGGATTCTGTAGCAATTTATGAGGCCTTGGGATTCTCATTTGTTTGATCTACTTGATTCTCTTGGTCTTTTCCTTCTTGGTCATCATAGAGTATTGGAGTTGTCCCTGTAATTGTCTTTGTCTATATTTCCATCCCAAGATTCTTCTTCTTTGAACACAACATCTCTACATATAATGACTATTCTAGTTATAGGATTAAAGAACTTATATGCCTTAGATTGTTCATCATAACCCAAAAAAAAAAACATTTTTCACTCTTATCATCCAATTTACTCCATGTTTCTTTAGGAACATGTGCATATACAATACAAACAAATACTCTATAATGGGACACACAATGATGCTTACCACTCCATGCTTCTTCTAGAATCTTGTCTCTTACAATCTTTGGTTGACTCCTGTTCAAGATATAAATAGCACAAGCTACTGCTTTAGCCCAATATTCATTTGGTAGATTCTTACCTTTCAACATGCTTCTTGCTATCTCCATTATTGTTAGATTCTTCCTTTTGGGAACACCATTTTGTTGAGGTGTGTAACTTGCAGTGAACTGGTTCATTATTCCATGATGCTTGCAATAATCCAAAAACTCATTTGACATGTATTCTCCCCCTCTATCTGACCTTAATACCTTAATGGATAGATCAATTTGTTTCTCAACAAATGCCTTGAACTCCTTAAACTTGCTAAATGTTTCAGATTTATATTTAAGAAAATAAACCCATGTCTTTCTACTAAAGTCATCAATGAATGTTAGAAAATAAATGCTCCCACAAATATTGACAAGAATTTACATCTCGTTAAACTCACAACATACCTTATTTGTTGCAGTAGCAATATCTTTTTAAACTCCACAATCTACCTGGATTGTGACTCCATAATCTACTTGTGCTCTGGTACCACTGTGGAGGTGGGCAAAGACAGAGAAAACTAAACCAAAATGAGAAAGCTTTGTATTATTGCTTCTTTGCCTTATGATTACATCCATTACAACTGCCTCTATTTATAGAAGTTTGAGAAAGATCTAGAACCATGCATGTTTGCAATAGGAAGGATCTTGAATTCATCAGTTAAAAATCACATGTAAAAAGTGGAAAGAGAACAGTGTACATGGAAGGGTGGTGCAAAGGTTTTATATTAAATATGGTAGTTGAAATATATTATGCCAAAGTCCAAACTCTCAGCAATGGTAGAAATTACCACATGCCAACACTATCTATGGGGAAAGTTGTTCAAATTCTAAAAGGGGTTTTGCCCATGGAAAAAACCCCTCCTCCTAAACATTTAGATATCTTCAAAACCATTCCAATAACCACTCTACCTCAAAAGTTACAAGCTTTGATCATAAGATGAACCCTTTCTCTATAAATGGTATCCTCCCAATGAAAAAATCTTTATATTTGGCAAAGACACCATCCGGTGGTGAGTAGTATAACTTTGGGCCACACTGTTCAATGATAGGACAACATTGTGCATGTATTTTGAGAGAAGTCAAGAATCTATTTTCAACCCCCTACAAGAAAATTGGCTAGGATATGTATTAATTTATTTCTACATTTGAATTGATATAGTAAAAATACTTATTTCCTAAATTTATAAAGTCTATGTTGATATTTTAGAGGTAAAACAATCATTTTGAAGATTTGGGTAAATTGAGGGAAATTAGATATTACAAAAGCTTTCATTTTTCCCATCGATCATGTAATTGGACTTTCCTACATGACTATTATCTTTCCAATTTAAAATTTTACAAATGAATGCAAAAAAGTAATCAAATTGCATATTATGGACATGGTATTATACTTGAGATCTATACTTTTGAGTCATATTATTAATAGTAGGAAAGGATTTGGTAGCAATTTATGAGGCCTTTGGATTCTCTTTGTAACCATTTGTAAGAAGACTGGCTATAGGATATCTTCTTTTGAATAGATAAAGTGGAATAATTTTCTACTTTATAGCATGGGTAGTGGTTTTCAAGAGTCAAAGGATTCTAATTAACTTGTAGGATGCCTTTTGTAATTTCAATCACAATCACTATTCACTATGCTCAATATTCGAAAAAATTCTAAGCTACATAATTGCCCTTGAGTACTTTTTTTTTTTGAAGCACATAGAAACTTGTTTAATGATAAATTTCCATTAGGAAATAGAGGGAATATAAAGGCCTTGAAGTTTGGATTTGAATAACATATTATTGTTCTTTTTATAAAATTACACTCAAAGCATTGCATTCTCTATCAATAACCCTTGCCTTCATTTTATTTTTCTAGGTGAAGAATTTTAATTGTATTGATTCTCTATGAAAACTATCCTATATACTTTCTTTGAAAAATATCAATTCTTAATATCGTTGTGCTCATTAAATTGATCAATTGCAGCAAGAAACTCTTTTTATGAAATTATTTGAGAACTCAATTTGAAGGGTTTGAGGTCACATAATCTCTCGCTATAATGTTTGCAAAAGAATCTCATCATTTCATGTCTAATCTTGCATTATAATGTTTGCAAAAAAAATCATCGTCCCATATCTATCATCAAGTATATTTGTTCTTTTTATTAGAATATTATGTACGAACTATTAAATTTGAATAAGTTGAATATAGTTATTAATTAATTCAAAAGATGGGCATCTATAGCCTTATCTCCTCCCACACACCTCTAGGTCAACTATTCAGATTGGGGTGGGATGCCCCTAATTTAAAATTCAATTATCACTTATATTTTTAGGAGGTGCAAGGGATGCATAATGAAGATATCAGAATATCTAGAATAACAAAATCAAGGTTTTTAATGTTGAATTATTCAAGTTGGTAGACAAGAACATATTTTGAAAGTTTATACTTGATTAAGGTGATGTACAAAAATATTGTTTCAAAGTTGATTGAAATAAATTCTCTTATCACAAAGGTAAACATGTTGAACTTTGGGATGATGTTTTTTGAGCCATTTGAAATAAAGGAGGGGTGAAAATTTATTCAAGCTGAAAGAGAAACAAGAAAAATTAGAGAAAGGGCATCAAACAACCTTGTTAAGATCAATCGAGTGATCAAGTTGATGGGACAAGTCCATCAAAAGTTGAGTCTTATCAATAATGTTCTAATTACACATATGGTAAAAAGTCCACTTTCCCAAACAATAAACAACACTATTCCATTCCCTGGGAATATGAGTGAAAGTAATAGACTCCAAAGAAGTATACAAATTATGAATCTAGTCCGCAATCAAAGCTATCTTCCAGCTAACAACTTCAGAATGTTGTTGATTCAATAGATGTATTAGCACTTGTGAGTTAGATTCACAATAAGCCTTCTCCAACCAAGGTCACAAGAATTCTTCACAACATACAAAATAGCTATGGCCTCCATCATGTTGTTAGTGTGATGACCTTTATAAATAGAAAACACAAACTAGACATCCCCCTTACTATCTCTACCAACACCATCAATGCCAGCAGGGCTTGGATTTCCTTTGGAAGACCCATCCATGTTGATTTTAAGAATACCCTATGGAGGGGCACTCCACTTCCCCACCCTATTTATCTTTAACAAGGGATGTCTACACATATTTCTTAGCAATTTTTCATGTGAAGGGGGAATATTTAGATGATTATTGAAAATATCATCCCCTGGTTCCATGGCCTTAGAAGTGTCACATTTTACAGAAATAGTTTCCCCCAAAGAATGAAGAATTTTCCACCATAAGTGAGGAATCTCTAAAAACTCATCCTTAAAGATACGACAATCCCTTTCCAACTAGATATACCAAATAATAAAGGAGGGTCCAAGAGTCTAGGAAACTTGAAGAAAAGAAGTCTTGATAGGAGCCTTACCCTAGCAAGCAAAGAATTTTGCCAGTGAGGAAACATGCCAACAGGATTGGTTCACCACATTCCACCAAGAGTGCCAAATATGTCTAGTGAAAGAGCATTGGAAAAAGAGATGAGAGATATTTTCTTCACTAGTCTAGCATAGAACACACATTGAGGGTCATTGGAAGCCATGCTTGTATAAATTATCCCACATAAGACATCAACTATGGACTACCAACCACATTAAAAAATTACATTTGGGCCAAGAAAACTTATACCAAACTTGCTTCCACCAAGGCATTTGAATGTTCTCCAAAGTCTTTCAAAGAAGTTCAACATATCCTGTAGAGACTAAAAAATTTCCAGACAAATCTTCACTGTCCCAAGCAAGAAAATCATTACCAACCAAAGTAGTACACTCAAGAGACTACAGAATCTGAAACAACTCCATCCTATCCTCCTCAAATCCTCTTGGAGGTCATTTACAAGGGTGTTTCCAATAAAAGGAAGGAGCCAAACCTCTAACACATCCTATCTTATAAAAATCAACTATGTCTCAACTAGTGGCACTAAAATTTTGATAGAGGGCATGTAATTGAGGATGAGTTGTAAGAATAGGAGGGTTCCCATCCCAAGAGTCAAGCCAAAATAAAGCTTGTGATCCCAAATGACAAATCCAAAAGGGACCATCTTTAACCAACTAAGCTCCAAACTTTAGCATATTCCAAATCATGGATCCTCTCCCTTCCAGAGGAAAGTGGTGAACTTCAACCACATCAATATCTAGAAAATACTTATGGGTGAGAATATGAGCCCAAAGTTGATGTTGGTTAGTACACCAATGCCAATAAAGTTTTGTAGTGAGAACTTGTCCATTTAAAATAGTTGATCATAAGCCAAGGCCGCCCCCCTTATGAGATCTACACACTATTTCCCATTTAACCAGACTCCAACTAGAAGTTGAGAGGTTCCCACTCCAAAAAAATTGATGGGATAGAGCATCAAATTCCTAAAGAAAATACATAGGAGTAGCTTGAACAAAATACCTATAAATAGGAAGGGCTTGAATAACCAATTTTAATAGGGTTAGGTGACTAGCAGTTGATAGCTATCAATGAGTCCAGTGATTAACCTTTTGTCTAAGTTTATCAAGCAAAACTTGCCAAGAAGAGTTAGGATGTCTACCAACACTGAGAGGAATACCCAAATAAACAAAGGGAAGAGGCCCAATCTAAAACCTCAAAATAGTAGCAATACGCCACTGAATAGCCTGGAGAGTATTTAAGAAAAAAATGGAGGATTTATTCCAATATTATTATTAATTAATTAATATTTTTATCATAATATTTGACTTGGATGTCTAGAACTATTTGTTATAAGACAATCTTTAGGACATTAGTAGACATGAACTTAAGATAATATTACCAAATAGAGATAATCCTAATAATATTTTTTATAGAATTTTTTTTTTATCATATTCTTTGTGGCTTTAGTCTGGTAGAATTGAGAATATATTTTGATATGGACCAAAACAAGTTTCATACTTCAATATCTTATAGAAATTCTATAACTTTCAATCTCACACATAGACCGAGAAATTTAATGTTTTTAAGATGTCAATTAAAGGTAATATTATATGAATGACATTATATGACTAATTTTGAAATTCAATATTCTATGATTTTATTTCTATTCATAGAAAATAATATAATATTTTATATGAGTTTTGTTACATCAATCATAATTCAAACTAATATTTAAATAAGAATCTGTAAACCTTCTCATGTCTCTTTATCTTTGCATGTTTTCTTGTTTAACATAAAAGTTTTAATTGAATGATTGTATTATTAAAAGTAAAAGATTTTAAAAAGAGAAAACTTTTAATTTCCATGTATAAAATTAATTTTCTACATGATTGCCTAATTCTAATAATAAAGGATGAATCAAAAATAGATATTTAAACTTAAATTTAATATATTTATAATAAAAGAAACAAAATATGTGAAACCCAAATAATCAATAGAAGCCAAATTCGAGTAAAGCCATTGATTTATGGCATTGTACAATTTGATCATTATTCTATAATATTATTTAAAGCTGCATATCCATAAATAGTACTAGTGATTCCATTACAATGTGATCTCCATAGTGTTGAATTATCTATTATAGTAGATAAGTTGCCCCTGGAGCCAAATGCCCACCTACCACCCTAACAACCTGTACAAAAGTCAAAAATATTGAATGCATGGTAGGTGAGTTCAAATTCAAAATGAGAGGGAAACCATTTTCGCCAAGAGACAAAAAGGAATGAATCTAATTCATTCGATCAATTAGAGCAAAGAGAGTAGAGTAGAAGAGTTGGATCAATTGTAGAGCTGAGAAGGAAATCAATTAGTAGATCAAGTTAGAGTTCATAAGATAGAAGGGTTTTCAGTTTCATGTTTGCAGTTGCACGTGTTGTATCTTTTGTCATTCTATAAGTTTTTATTGATTCGACTTATGAAGCAGTGATTGCTCTAGGAATTGTTGCATGTAGCCATTAGAGTTGTAAGTTTGAAGTTTTAACCTTTATTAGTTTGAAGATTTTAGGGTTTTTGTGGTTGAAGGCAAATGCTCCCAAATTTTTTAATAGTTTAATCTTATTTGAATAGAAAGTAAGCAAGCAAGTAGGCATACAAATTTTGTTGTTCCCTTCTCCTAATAATCATTGCATGATATTTTGCATTTGTGAAGTTCATAGTTCAAATCTTCATCCTTTGGCTTTTTGCATTTTAATGGTGGTAATATCTAGGCTTTAAGTCTAATGCACAACCCACTTTATCTACATCTTAACCGAGTTCTCTCTTTGTTGCTCTTACCAAGCTCACTCGGCATCCCTTGTTGCCAAGATTAACCTTGCAATAATTATCGAACTCACTCAACATAAACTATGCCAAGTTGCCCAAAGTGTCAAGTCACTTGGCTCCTTCATGTGCTGAGCTTACTCGGCATCGTCCTCCTATCACTCGACACCCTCCTGTGCTGAACAAGTCTATCACTCGACATTTCTTTGTGCCGAATGAAATTTAAATAGTTTGTGATTTGCTTCCATATCCATAGTGAGTTAGGGCATTTTTTTTCTAGGATATTTGACATGGCAGGAGATGTAGGAAAAATATGGCAGCAGCCACCATCCTTTAATGGATAGAATTATGATACATGGGAAAAGAAGATGAAAACTATAATGGTATCTAATGATTTGTGGGAGTTTGTGATAAATATATTTAATGATGTTACAGTCCCAACATTGTATGCTGCCCTCTTAAATCCACAAAAGACTCAGTTGAAAGAGTCAAGGAGAAAAGATGCTAAAGCATTAAGTCTAATTGAGGTAGCAATGATAGAGATAGTCTTTCCCAAGATTGGAACAAAAAATTATGCAAAGGAAGCATGGGATATCCTTAAGACGAACTTGAAGGGGACTGATAAGGTCAGAGTAGTGAAGCTACAGATGATTAGAAGAGAGTTTGAGAACTTTAGATGAGGGATAATGAACCTATTGCAAAGTTTAGCTCACAAATCTCCACTGTGATAAACCAACTCAAATCAAATGGAGAAGATTATGAAGAGATAAGGATTGTAGAGAAGATACCAAGGAGTTTTCTTGAGAAATATGATAATCTTGTCATGACCCTAGAGGAAGAAAATGACCTCACCACATTGACCATGGATGAGTTGATAGGAACTCTTCAAACCCATAAGCATTGGATAAACAAGTCAGCAACAGCTTCCTAATACCATTCTTTCAAGGTTCAAGAGAATTAAAAAGGTAGGGGGAGAGGTAGAAACAACTCCAGTAGAGGCTTAAGAAGTAGAGGTCGTGGAAGGAATGGTAAGAGGAATGCTAGTGTAGAAAGCTCAGGATGAGCAAGCAACCAAGAGGGAGAAAGTACCTCTCAAAACAACTCTAGAGGAGGTAAGAATAATTACAACTCTAACAAGAGCAATGTTGAATGCCACTACTATCATAAGTATGGGCATTATGCAAGTGAATGCTAGAAGAAGCAAGGTAATCAGTCAAAGAAGAATGCTAATGTGGCTAATGTGAACATGAGAAATGCAAACAATTCCGCAACTTTCATCATGTGTAACATTAGTGAAGAAGTAAGCCTTGAGATTGGTACTTGGATAGGGGTTGTAGCAACCACATGAGGGGTAATGAAAGTTTATTTTCTTTCATTGATAAGACTTTTAAGTTTGAAATTAAGATGGGAAAAAATGGAACCATTCTCACAGTGGCCAAAGGATCTATCATGATCTGCACTAAGCAAGGTGAGAAGAATGAGATACAGAATGTGTATTTTTACCCTGGTATGAACCACACTTTGATGAGTGTTGGACAACTCATTCAAAATGGATACAAGGTGCTAATGGAAAATGACAAGTGTGTCATATATGAGAAGGATGCGAGTAATAGATTACTTGCAATAGTCCAAATGAAAAAGAACCAGATGTTCCCTTTGAAGATAGAGACATGTTTGTCTTCTCAAGTTAGTGTTGCATCTCCCAAGCATGCATGTGTAGAAATACATTAGCAATCAACCCTTAGGAGCATGATTGAAGACCCCTCCAAGCTTTGGCATCTCATATATGAACATCTTGGCTTTGCTGGTTTAAATTTTTTAATCCAAGAAAAGAATGGTAGATGGTTTGCCAAGCATAGTAGATTCCTATGACAAGTGTGAGGCTTGTATTTTGGGTAAGCAACATAGGCTTTCATTTAATTTTGGAAATTCTAGAAGGGCTAGAGCACCATTAGAATTATTGCATTTTAATTTGGTAGGCCCTATGCAAACTACTTCTATTGGGGGGAGTGTTAGAGTAAATAATTAATTATTTATTCTATTGCTTAAGCTTACTTAGGTAAATGCATTTATTTAATATTTTGTATTTAATGCATGTAGTGGTTAGTTGTTGACAACACGGGAGTTTGTTCCCTTCTAGCATGTTCCACCTTTTGTGGATGTGTGATGAATTGTCATCCTTATCTTCTACCACCTTCCAGCTTGTTCTACAAGCTTCCTTGAGGTCTTTATAAGCGACCTCTCCCTTATTGTATTTTCATCACAATATCAATAAGGCATTGTGCATATTGTAAATACATTTTCTTCTTGTATTTGCACATATTGTCTTTCATGTCCATTTAGGGTTTTACCCTTGCTCCATGCTCTTCCTCTCCTTGGCTTCTCTTTGATAGGTTTTTGCATGCAGGTGATCTTGGGCATCTTCGAAGTTGGCTTTCATCAACTCCAACATGGTATCAGAGCCTTCCTGCTACTGCTTCGTTGAAGAATTTTGAAACCGTGATTTGGAGTCACAAACCCTAGTTTGTTTGTGCATTTTTTTTCTTCAAATTAGGGAATCAACGAATTTTCAAAGCACATTGGAGCCAAACAAACATTGCCATTGGATCTGGAAGGCTATTTGCAGTTAGAATTCATATAAAACTTTTTATTTTTGGAGACAAAGCTCCGGGAGGCAAAATTTTTTTTGTTGCCAACCCTTTCCGTACGGATCGTATGGATTTTTGTGCATTAAATATTTTTAAAAAAAAAGTTTTCGACGTTGTCGTTGGGCGGCCACCCAGCGGCCACTGTCGCACCACCGCGGCCCTGCCAACAGTAACCGCACCACCGCAGCAGAGCTGTCGCCAACGGGCCACCCACCGCCTGCTACGGCTGGGCGGCGCCTCCCTCTGCGCCAGTAGCTCAGCCCTCCTCCGCTGTCTGCTCTGCCTCAGTCGATCTCCAACATCACTTAGTCCATGTCAACAGTCTGCAGGCCCTGCTCTATTAATGACACAACGCTTTGCCACGTGGCCCCTGCCACCTCAGCTTTCTGCCACGTGACGTCCATGTGGTACTACCACGTGGCTTTTTTTTGTTGCGATGGCTAATGGGCCATCAAATTTTTTCTCATCAAATGCTGATGTCAGCATGATGCCATCAGCCAACCTTGCACATCTCCAGGGTCACATTTTGACCTACCTTTGATTTTTCAGCCATAACTTGAGCATACAGAAGTATTTTTTCGATCCGAAAGAAGTGTCGAAAAGTTGGTTCCAAGACGGAGACTTTGGTGTAGGTATTTTTAGGTTTTGATGCTTTTTTATTGCCCATTTTTTCAGTAAAAATTTGAAGTTCTTTTTTTGGCTCCAGCAAGCATATCTTTTGCATCCCATGCCCATTTTTTGAAAACTTTATATTTTTGGAAAGCTGGTTCTGTCATCTTTTCAAAAATGTGGTCCTTTTTCTTAGTTTTTGGCCCATGCTCTTTCTATCATAGTTTTGACATTTTTGCTATATGGTGGATATTTTGAGTATTTTAAGCCTGAGGATTGTTTTCTTGGCATGGTTTTCTTTGTTTTAGGCTATACTTTGTTTTGTATCAACTAGTTTTTAGTTTTGATCATTGTAGATATCATTTTGAAGCACTTTTTATGTATTGCACTGAGATAAAGTGCCACTTTTGCATTCTGAGGATCATGAATGTTGTTTTGAGTCAGTTGTACATGCACTATTTTCATAAAGCACCACGGGGGGGATAATTGTTTGCTATTTTAGGCATTCTTCCTTTATCAAGTGAGTGTCCCTTCCATGACATTAGCCCCATGCAGAGTCAGTTTGACCATGTCTTCATAGGTGTCTGTACTTCTTTCCCTCTCTCATCATTCTTGGTTCATCTATAGGAGACTTTGACCCATCTTCTCAGTTGCCTATCATCACACCCTGTCTACATTAAGGGGGGTTATGCTGTTGTTCTAATGCATCCATGGTTTGATGGTTCGTTAGTGTGAACTATGTATTCAGTGGTTGATCCTATATACAAGGCAATTGCAGTGGCTAGCTACCTATGCATTTCAGTGAGATGGATCATCTACCATATAGACATGCTTGGTTCATGCCTTCTTCTTCCATGGAGGTTCTTCAGATCAACAGTTTGGCAGATTTGCGACTTCTTCATGCTTCAATGATGCTCTTCATGATCTCTCGTTCCTGTTTTAGGGGACATTTCCCTAGTTGGAGGCTTCTTCAGTTCTTCACTAGGTTTTTACCTCTTTTTGGGGGAGGGTTTTTCCCACGTGGTTTTTTCTCTTTCCTTGTTTATAGAGGTTGCATTTTCTTGCATTGTGCAAGGGTACCTAACATGGCCTTGATGTTGGGACCCATTCTGCATTTTATCTTAGTTTTGTGAGCTTAAGGCATTTCCCTAGGTTTCACTTAAGGGGGGGTGTTAGAGTAAATAATTATTTATTAATTATTTATTCTATTGCTTAAGCTTACTTAGGTAAATGCATTTATTTAATATTTTGTATTTAATGCATGTAGTGGTTAGTTGTTGACAACACGAGAGTTTGTTCCCTTCTAGCATGTTCCACCTTTTGTGGATGTGTGTTGAGTTGTCATCCTTATCTTCTACCACTTTCCAGCTTGTTCTACAAGCTTCCTTGAAGTCTTTATAAGCGACCTCTCCCTCATTGTATTTTCATCACAACATCAATAAGGCATTGTACATATTGTAAATACATTTTCTTCTTGTGTTTGCACATATTATCTTTCATGTCCGTTTAGGGTTTTACCCTTGCTCCATTCTCTTCCTCTCCTTGGCTTCTCTTTGACAGGTTTTCACATGCAAGTGATCTTGGGCATCTTCAGAGTTGGCTTTCCTCAACTCCAACAAGGAGTACTTATTTTATGACATTCATAGATGATTTTAGTCGTAGGACATGGGTGTATTTTTTGAAGAACAAATCTAAAGCATTTGATAAATTTGTTGAATTTAAAGCCCTGGCTAAAAAAGAATGTGGACACTATGTTAAGGTCCTTAGATCATATAGAGGAGGGAAGTATACCTCCAATATGTTTGTAAATTTTTGCAGGTAGAATGGCATCAAGAAAGAGCTGATAGCTTGTTATACTCTGTAGAAAAATGGAGTGGTTGAGAGGAAAAATGTGATCATTGTTGAAATGGAAAGAAGCATGATGAAAACAAAAGGGATCTCAACTAAATATTGGGGAGAAGCTATAGCAACAGTAGTATAATTGATCAACAATTGTCCTACAAAGTCAGTTTGTGAAAAGATTCCTCTTAAGGTTTTGTCAAGGAATCGATTGATAGTTGAACACTTGAGAGTGTTTAGATGTGTAGCATATGCACATGTGCCTAAGGAACAAAGGAAAAAGCTAGATGGTAAAGGTGTGAACTGCATCTCCACAGGGTACGACTCAAAATCAAAAGCATATAGGCTATATGATCCAATTTGCAAGAAGATCATCATTTCAAGAGATGTGAAATTTCTTGAAAATTAGTCATGGGATGGCTTGATAGATGAATCATCAAGCACTTCAACTAAAGTGTCTACTATTGAAGAGGAAGAAGATGACATTGGTGATCAACAAGATGATAGAGTAGCAAACATGGATTTCAAACAAAGGGAAAAAGGGAAGTAGCCCTTAACATGCCAAGCAATAGCTCCAAGCACTTCAAGATAGTCCCGAGCTAGTATGCAAAATAGTAGTGGCAACAATACTAAATATTTAGATCACACTCTCACCTCCCTATTGCCAAAAAAGACTAAAAGTCTAAGGGAGATATTCCAAGATGAAAGGTATGAGAAAGATTATGATGAGGGTGTAAATTTTGCATTATTTTTTCATAGTGATCTAATTTATTTTGAGGAAGCTATGAATGAAAAGAAATGGTGTAATGCCATGGATGAGGAAATAGATGCCATTGAAGGAAATGAAACATGGGAGTTGACTACTTTGCCTCCCAGGAAACAAGTAATTGGAGTGAAATGGGTTTACAAGACCAAGTGCAATGCTGAAGGAAAAATAGATAGGCCCATCAGGCATGTTTAGTGACAAGGCATACAAGCAAAAGTATGGTAGAGATTATGATGAGATGTATGCCTCGGTTGTAAGAATGGAAACTGTACATGTCATCATAGCAATTGCAGACCAACACAAATGGAAGTTATATCAAATGGATGCGAAGTCTACCTTCTTGAATGGTGTATTAAAGGAAGAGGTTTATGTGGAGCAGCCCCCTGGTTATAAAATTGCAAGTGAAGAACACAAAGTGTATAGATTGAAGAGACCTATATATGGGCTCAAGAAAGCTCCAAGGGTATGGTATAGTAGGATTGACTCATATCTGATGAGCAATGACTTTAGCAAAAGTGATGGTGAGCCCACTCTCTTCATCAAGGTAGTAAGTAGTAAAGTGTTGATTGTTGTCTTGTATGTAGATGACTTAATATTCACTAGAGATGCCAATTTCCTAATTGGTGAATTCAAAGAAACCATGAAAAATGAATTTGAAATGATAGACCTAGGTCTCTTGAAGTACTTTCTAGGCATAGAAGTAAAACAAATGCATGATGGCATCTTCATTTTTCAAGAAAAATATGCAATGCAGATCTTGGAGAGATTCAAAATATAGAAAAGCAAAGCAACCCCAACACCAAAAGTAGTAGGTCTGAAGTTGAGCAAGGAAGATTGCAGCAAAAGCGTGAATCCAACACTAGACAAGAGTATGGTTGGAAGTTTGATGTATTTGACTACAACTCAGCCAGACATGATGCATGCAATAACTTTGATTTTCAAAATTATGGAAACACCAAAGGATTCCCATTGGAAAGTGGGAAAGAGAATCCTAAGGTATGTGAATGGCACCAAGGGATTTTGAATTTTGTATACTACAAAAAATGATTTCAAGTTGGTAGGCTACACAGATAGTGATTGGGCTGGAAGTTTAGATGATAGGAAGAGCATTTCCAGATACATGTTCTATATTGGATTGGGTGCAATTTCATGGGCATCCAAGAAGAAACCTATTGTTTCTCAATCTAATATAGAGGTTGAATACATAGCAACAAATATAGAAGCATGTCAAGCTATTTGGTTAAGGAGGATCTTGATAGATTTGAATGAAAGGCAAGAGGATGGAACCATAATCTTTTGTGACAACATCTCCTCAATTGCACTGTCTAAGAATCCAGTCTTCCATGGGAGAAGCAAGCATATAGAGATTAAATATCACTTCATCAGAGAGTTGGTGGAGAATAGGGATATCAAAATAAAATTTTGTAAGTCTAAGTAGTAGCTAGTAGACATCTTTACAAAGCCTTTAGGCATTAGAACTTTTGTACATCTAAGAGAGCGTCTTGGTGTAATTGATTTGAATCAGGAGTAATCCTTTTTTTTTTTGCTAAGGACAAAGGGGGAGTGTTAAAATATTTATTGCAGTAGGTCGGTTGCCCCTGGAGCCAAACACTCACCTACCACCTTGACGACCTACACAATAGTTAGAAATATTGAATGAATGGTAGGTGAGTTCAAATTTGAAATGAGAGGGAAACCATTTTTGCCAAGAGAAAAAAGGAATGAATCTAATTAATTTAATCAATTGGAGCAGAGAGAGAAGAGGAGAAGAGTTGGATTAGTTGCAGAGCTGAGAAGGAAACCAATCAGCAGATCAAGTTAGAGTTCAAAAGATAGAAGGATTTTTAGTTTCATGGTTGTAGTTGCACATGTTGGATCTTTTATCATTCTATAAGTTTTTATTGATTTGACCTATGAAGCAGTGATTTCTCTAGGCATTGTTGCATGCAACCATTAGAGTTGTAAGTTTGAAGTTAAGTTTGAAGTTTTAACCTTTATCAGTTTGAAGATTTTAGGGTTGTCTAGTTGAAGTCAAATGCTCCCAAATTTTGTAATAGTTTAATCTTATTTGAATAGAAAGCAAGCAAGCAAGCATACAAATTTTGTTGTTCCCTTCTCTTATTCATCATTGCATGATATTTTGTATTTGTGAAGTTCATAGTTGAAAGCTTCATCCTTCATCTCTCTACATTTTAATGGTGGTAATATCTAGGTTGTAAGTCTAATACATAGCCCACTTGGTCTACTCCTTAACCAAGTTCTCTCTTTATTGCTCTTACCAAGCTCACTCAACATCCCTTGTTGCCAAGCTTAATCTTGCAATGGTTATTGAGCTCACTCAGCATCCTTACTGCCAAGCTCACTCGACATACATTGTGTCAGGTTGCCCAAAGTGTTGAGTCACTCAGCTCCTTCATGTGTTGTGCTTACTCAGCATTGTCCTCCTGTCACTCGCACCCTCCTATGCTGAGCAAGTTTGTCACTCAACATTGCATTGTGCCGAGAAAAGTTTTAATAGTTTGTGATTTATTTTTCACATAGACATTTGACCCGAAAGAACATAAAAGAAGAGAACTCAAAACTATGAGGCACCTTCACCAGCTACCTAATTAATGAAATTGAAACTTAATAGTGTATGTGAGGCAAAACCCCAACAAAAGTTGAATAATTCTCGCATGAAAGATTTGAAAACCATATATATTATTACATGCCAGTTGAATTTTTTTAAACATAGACAACACCATGTCTACCAAATTATGAATGTTCTCTCTGGCATGCAGATTATTTTGTTTTAATACTTATAAAACTGATATGGTTAAAGGTACAAACATTTTTTTAGTGTCAGACTTGGAAATTAAGTTCTTGACGAAGTCGGATGTGCTTCCTTGTAATGACCTAGTCCATCATATTGAATAACTCAGTATTGAACTACCACTTGGACTAAAATAAAGAAATTCATTTCTTGAATAGAATCAAACAAAATTAATAACATATTCATTATTACTAAATAACTAGGAGTTTTAAAAAAATAGTTACAAACTTTGAGAATTCTAAAACCATTATATTGACATGTTTTCGCATAGGCAATGGGAACCAAATAAGATATAGAGTGTCTCCCTCTTCACAAGATTTTATCCTTATTTTTTAGTAACAATTAGGTGGGTAGTGGGGGGGGGGGGGGGGGGAGGGGGGGCTATTGAGAAAATAGTGTTCTCAATTACCTAATTGGGGGATTAATTCAAAGAAGAATTTTTATATTTAGGTTTTGTGGAAGCACAAAGAAATTTGCTATCCTGGGAACATGCTAAATTCATTTTTTGTCCCTTCCTTCTATTAAGAACCCCATGATTATGCTGATACTATTCTATGCACCCTAAAATGGTCACCTAGACTATGGGCCCCCATTATTCAGTTTATCAATTTATCAAATTTTCTGAATCAATGGTTTGCAATATTTTATTAAAATCAATTTCCTTGATCAAATTTGATTTTATTTTTATTTTTAAAGTTGATCATTTTATCCTAAGTCTTATTTAATTAAAAGAAAATCTCCCTTTTAATTAAATAAAATAAGTCCCGATTTAATTAAAAGAAAACCGAGCTCTTTTAATTAAATAATTTGTCCATATTTAATTAATTAAGACAAAAACCCCTCTTTTAATTTAATTAAATATTTCCTATTTAATTAAAAGAACTTGGGTATGTGCAGGATCATGGTGTACGAAACTATGGCCTTAAGTGGCAGTGAAAAACCAGAAAATTAGGGTTATGTCAACTTGACACATAATTTTAAAGTGGTTCTAGACTTTATATCAAAAAGTTGTAAGAAAATAATCTGTAGGAAATTGAATCTAGTTTCTAAACTACAAGGCCTTATCTGGAGAAAAAATTATTTGATTGGTCAAAAGTTTGGATTTTAATGCAGTACTACAAAAATTTCAGGGCAAAAATAAAAAGTAGGTGTATGTCTGACCACCTTAATCATAATCAAATGATAATATTTTTAAATATAATTTTATATATAAAAAGTAGACTCATGCTTGGATGTGACGCATATTTTTGGCAATTTTTATTCCAAATAAATAATTAATTATGAATTTTCTACTATACTATTTTTAGAATTAAAAAACTCCCATGTCTGATCACCTTAACTAGTTCAAAAAAGATCAAAATTAAGTTTTTTTTTTTTTTTTTTTTTCCTTATACTAGTCAAAGTATAGAATGTGACGCATCTTTGGATTTCACAAATCTTATAGGATTTGAAAGTTATAGCTATTTTTCAACCAGTATGTCAATCAACACTTTGTAGCTAACTCCATTTGAAAATAAGTAATAATTACTTACTGAACTTGTAATTTGACAAAACTTACATTTATGAAAAGCTAAGAACATTCTTAAGAAACCTTTTTCATGACATCAAATTTTGGTTTAAAAAAAGTCGTCAGCTACATGCTTGAAGTAAAAAACACATAAGAACATGCCAAAAACACATTTTCGGGATGTTTTAAAGATGACCATATAAGGTTGGTATTGAAAGATATAGTAGGAATTATAAAGGTATTAATTGTTTTCATTTAGTATCAGGATGGGTGGGAAAAAAGTGGGAATAGATTTTGAAATTCTTTGAGGCATTTCAGAACTACATATTTTTCAGATCGCCACTTTTTGGCACACCATGATCCTACACATACCCACTTGCTCCCTTTTAATTAAATAAATATCCCACTTAAATCTCTTTTTGATGAAAAAGGAAATAGAACAAATAAAAATTTGAATAAATTTGTTTTTTTTTGTTTTCTCTACACTTAATGTGGGATTTATCTTTTTCGTCTTTCTATTTTCTTCTCCATTTAATTCTTTTCCTATTTTCTCATTGGTGGATTTTGTTTTCACATAGATTATTCTTTCTCCACCCTTGATTAAATATTTTTTCCTCTTAATCTTGATCATCCAATGTCCTTTATAAGGGAGAGCCCTCTCCTCATTTTAGATATCATCCATTTTTATGCTATTGTTATGCTGCAAGTTTGAAGAGCAATTTTTGAAGAAGGAGTTTTGAATACTAAAGCTTTTTGTGGAGAACTTCTATCTTCTTGTCTTATTCTCTCTTGCATGCATGGCTTTCATCATGAGTTTTCATCCTTGCATTTGCATATTAGTTTAGATTCATATTTGTTTTCATAGATTAGATTTGCATTGTTATTACATTTCCTTTCTTGCATTTTTTTGCATTGTTATCATTTAGATTAGTTTTCATCTTCATTTATATGCATATTAGATCATTGAATCTCTTGTTTCATGGTGTACTTGCATGGGCATAAACTAGGTCAGACTAAGGGCCTCCATTACAAACTGATGCACTCCATGAATAGGGAGCTATGAGCTACCATTCGAGACCTCATTTTTGAGCAATCTTGAATATAATAACTCATAGAAGTGTGCCCATAGTTTAGGCATACATTAGTCAAAGAACTGCTATCATCGCATGGGCAATTTTGCAGTCCAAATATACCAAGGAAGGCATACAAGCTATTGTACAGAGATCTACAAGTCTTCTCTAACCCATTACGATGTAATGTTTACATCCTATACATGATAGGTTCTAGAAACTACTTTATTTCTCATTATTTCCAGATTGCATTTCTTAGATCTTGGGGGAGGAAGCCACTTGGAGTGGTGGGAGAATGAAGCCTTAAAAAAAATCAATCACACACTTTATAATAGGAGTAGAAAGAGAAGGCTCTAGCTTAAAATGAGTTAACTTTATGATGCTACTTCATGATGTGGAATCCACTATTGCTAAGGAAGAGAAATGACGACATCTCTTTGATGAGGGGAAATATGAACAACGAGATCTTCCATTTATTTGGACAATACCTATGAAGAGGGAAGAATAATTTTGGGAGAAGTGAAAGCAAAGTGGAAAGCTTTCAGTCACAAGAAACTTGGAAGTCAATCAAGCTAGGATACAGAAACCAAGTTCCACTCAGAGCTATGTTTTCTTGTCTTGAAAAATATTGATATTAGGGTGTGAGTTAAGACTTTAAGCCTACTTGATTTATCTTACTGAACATTTTGATTGATAAAGCTTTAGCATGAGAAAATGGATAGTGTAGAAGACTCATTGAATATGAAGTTTGAATTATGTTTGAGTTTTATAATTGCCTTGGTATAGTGTCACAATGATTTCATGTCATACAGAAATGGTATGTCTTTGGTAGGATCAATCTATTTCTAAATCTTTCTTAGAAATGAATATCTATGACCTATTGTAGGTTTGAAGTGAAATCCGTTCCAATCACCAATGTTAGTGATTCTTTCCCTTGGTTTTAATGTAACGATCTACACCTATGACTATATTTTGAACAACCTTTCTCTTTGTGCCCTCTGTGTTTTTGGATCGATTTTCACCAAGTGATGGAAGAATATTAGGAATTATTTTCTTAGCTAGATGAATCTTAAAAGTTTCACGGATCATGCGATTTAATAATGAATGTTGTTAATTGGGTTTCCTTAATCAAGAGTGTGTACATCCATTGTTTATGTATGCACTAGAGTTGATATTTTCTCCTTCAATGGAATGGTTGGACTTGTAAATGAATTAGAATCCCTAATTAATGATCATGTGATATGTTGAGCTAAATGATTTTTTTTGAAAAAATTGTGAATTGGTTAGATTTTTTTCTACATAGAAAACCATAGTTTAAGCCTATTAAGTTTTGAACCTAACTTTTAGGGGCCTAGTGAAATAATAAATTTGGGTGTTTAAAGGCATTCTTCTCTCCTATTCCAAAGGGAATTAGTATCTATTAATTGATTCTCCCTTCATTCATAATTTGATAAGACGTGTAGAATGAAATGTTGTTACTTTAAATATAAATTTCCTATCATGTGAAAATGTAGCTAAATAGAGTCTTTCTTGAATTGAACAATTCCTATTGCTTTCTTTTATATTGACACTAAAGACATGACTATTGTCATTAAGTGTTTAGAACTATGTTATGTCTGTAAACCACTTATGCAAAGTTGTGTGATTGAAATGAGAATGATTAAGGTGTAATTGTTACCCTACATCTTTCTAAAAACATTTCATAAGTCATGATCATTCAGCTTGACTATGAATAACTTAGTAGTTTGAAATCTTAAGCTTCTTTCAGATGAGGGTTTGTTATGAATAAATGATCACTTTAAAATTGTTGATTTCTATATATACTCTTTGTATGTGAGTAAAATATTTCACTCAAATAGACTCAAATGGATAACAATTCTCTTGAATTCTTGAATGTTTTAATGAATTGAAGTGTAAATAGTTAATGCAAACATATATTGAACATGTGTATCGACCAATGAATCCTTGGATCATCATGTTTTTCAATTGAATGCCTATACATATAAAGTGCACCATGACCAAAACTTGATTTATTATTGCAATGTGTAGTGAAATTCATTATTCCTTTTGATCTAAAATACATATAGTCTATGGTTGTTACCTAAATCCATGATCTTGCAGAGATAATTGATTAAATTACAAACTTAAATTACTCCTTGAGTTATTGTGGATCAATGCATGTGGACTTTAAGGTTCTATCCATGTATGTTGAAGGGTACATGTATCTCAATGTTGGATAAACCATGTTATGTTTTTATAAATACCATGTTATGCTTTCATAAATGAGGAGATGAGACTGTGATACTAAAGTGATAACTACTTGAAATTCTTTTGTTATCTTGTTGATCGATTTATGTTCTTGATACTATTTGTTTTTCATGATTTCATAACTTCTTCAAGTTTTACTTGTTTAGACTTCCTCGATGTTGGGATGGGCATCTTTCATGTCAAGAAAGATTCTAGAGAAGCTTAACAGCTTCATTGTAGGGTGGTAAAACACTCCAACAATATTCTCGCCCTTATGTTTCTTGAACATGTTCTAGAGCTTATTTCAGCTTGGTCATCTAATCTAAACCATCTTGGTATCTGGTATTTGTTAAACATAATTCTTTTAAATTTAATGATAATAAAGAAATAATGTTGATAGGTCAATATTCAAATGATCTTTGACTCTCATTGAATTTTTTTCATTTTATGGACAATGCTAACATGACATTGGTTTTGCAAGGGCAATCCTTACATATAGTATTAGAGCCTAGTTCCACACTCGGGCCTTGAATTCACTATGCTAAATACACAACTATAAGTCAACTAGTTTATTTTATGTTGTATGAGTTGATGAGATGGGTTGCATGTTGTGTCTCTTGGTTATGATTACTTTTGACATAGAAGGATATGATTCTCCTTATGCATGTCATGATTTTGAGTTGAAATTTCATTCATTTAAAGATTGTCAAAATGAAAAGTTTATGGAATGATTGGTAAATTGTGCACCTTATTTGGTTATAATTATATTTTTATTTAAATTAAGTGATGGTTTGATGTGCCTATTGTTGTAGTATACTTAAGTATTTATTTATTTGCATATGTGATGCAAGAAGGGCATGTATTTCTATTAACTGTTGAGATAGTCAAATGATGGTTTACTTTTGCACTATGTTATGAGTGTCGTTGAATTTAATATTTGGCTTTTGATAGCAATGAAAATGTATTTGTATTATGTAAATAACATGTGATGCACATGTAGTGCAATAATTTATTAAGGTTTTATGCTAGATTCATGAGATTCATTGAGTAACCTAGTATGATAAGTAGGAAGAACATGGATTTCATTTGCAAAAGTATTGCATGTTCCATTTTGCATTTATAAATGTGTGATTATCAAGATAAATCACATGTGATGCATATGAAGTTTGGTTATGTTCTTAAGGTGTCGTTAAACATCTACTCCCCCTTGGTGACTAGTGAGAGACACTATTATTCAAGTGGATTGGGTTTTCATTTTATTATGATTAGTTTCATGAACTTGGATGTGATGAAGGGCTAGCTTGAAATTTTATGTTCTTTATGACCACTGAGCCACCACTTTCTTATGTGACCTATTAACTGTGACCCTTGTTCACTTTTATTTTTGGTTTTGTACCTCCTTTTTGGACTTGACTTGAGAATTATGAATCTTGTTTTCAAGATTTCTTTGACCTTGAGGTGGCTAGGGTGTGTGTGTGTGTGTGTGTGTGTATTTAATGATGCTAGTCCTCTGATTTGAAGGTGATGTCATCTATCATGTTTAGTGTGGAACTTTGATAAGATATTGAAAGGAGTAGATTGTGAAGAACATGTCATTTTTCCTTTTGCATTTATTTTAGTTTTAATTTGGAAAGCTTACCTTTTGTTGTGGATGCTGAATGTGGACAAATAGGGAGGGGTAGAAGTAATGCTTTCATTTTCCACTTTATTTGCCAGTGTAATATTGACACTACAAAATGCTTTGGCCAAAGCTATGTTGCCTTTGTTTCATCTCCCTACCACATCCATGATTATGGCTATATGAGCATATGTGGGGTTAGACATATGTGTAAGGTAGTATGTTTCATGGTTGCACTAGATACCTCTTGTCTTTGGTACTATATGGGCATTCCATAGTTGGGAATTCTACATGTTAGGTAGGATTCCAAGAAGTACCTTTTGTATTACTAGGACATTTTTGAGTCAAGTAATTCTATGAGTTAGATAGGATCCCAACAAAATACTTATTGGTAATATTTAGGCATTACAGGGTTGGGTATTCTATGAGTTAGGTAGGATCCCAAGGAAGTGTAAGGCTTCATGGTTGGGCAGGAAAGCACCTCAACCATATTTTATGTGATAATTGAATGGTATGAAGGCCATACATACAACTTGTGCTGATATGTTGGTTAAGCACACTATGGTGACAAGATGGGCTTGAGGGCCTAAGGTCACTGAATTGGAAAAAAATGGATTTACTAATCCTTGCAAGTGATTGGTGAGCATACCTAGATGATTTGTAGGTAATGGAGCTTATCATATGGTAGATGGAATTGCACTTGTATGATGTGCTTATTGTTCCATGTTTGATGTGTAGGTCAACATTTTCTATGATGCCCATTGAAGTATGATGCTTTAAATTATACTTCATGTATTTATTAAACTATGCATTTTGATAGATGGATGATGTGTAGGTCAACATCCTTGGATAATGTCATGTGTTACATTCTTAAATGGATAATTATTTGTTAATCCTTGATTATGGTAATGAAATAGTTGTTGACTATTCAAACTAGGGTTTTTCTTGATTATTTCTGTGTTTCTTGCAATTGATGATGTGTAAATTTTTTAGTAGGACAACTTACATATAATGAAATAAAGTTTGACATGTAGGTCAACTTCTTCTATATATCATGCATAGAATATTCACGTGATGATATGTTGTGCTCAACAATTTGGTCAATAGTTGGTTTATGAAATGTAATTATAATTGTACCTATCATTTCAACATGTAAGTTGAAAACTAGAATGAAGTTGCATAATTAATTGGAAGATATTTTATCTACTTGTTCATTCAACTATGTGTAGTCAAATTTTGACTAGCTAGACTTGACTTTTTGGCCTATGTGGTAAGTGTATGAAAATGTGGTCTTCCTATGAGAATGAAAAAGGTTATGTATAGATCCTTCTTTTATTTTTGAAAATATTTTGCATTGGTGTTATGTATATGTGATGATCCGCCATACATGTAGCTTATACTTTATAAAAAGATTTTGATTAATTTTATTTAATCAACTTAGTCGATGAATGATGATCGATGATTTGGTCATCCTAAGTTGTTTGTTTTGGACTCCTAGTCGATATGGTGTTTGACATAGACTTGGTCATTATGTATTGACTTAGACCTTTGGTCAATATGTCTGATTGGGATTTGGTTTTATTATCTATTGATGTAAAACTTAGGGTCAAGCTAAATGATGCATTATGATGTAAATACATTTGGATGTAAACTTTTGCAAGCATTTAGATGCATAATGATATATAAATGTTAATGAGTACATTGATGAAATTATATTTCATGACTAATCAAATGATGATGAATTAGATGTAACATGATTGTATTAGTTGATTATATATTGTAGAGACTTACCTATTGATGTGGACACTTACTCACTTAGTGAGCACCACATGTTAGATGGTATGTATGGTTGATTATTGTTTTTGTCACTCTTTATCAAGGTGGTATTAAATATGAGTTGAAGGGGAAAAAATGACTCTTGGTGGTTATAATTGAATACTTCTCTTATTGAGCTATTGACATTGGAATGAGTTAAAGGTATTGTGAGTGTACATGAATAAGTATGGTAGGAAGTGGATATGAAGTACCTAATGGTGGGATCCAATCCAGTTGATGCCAAGGGATGATAAGTAAGCATAGGTATATGTTTGATATCATGTGATTTTAAGTAATATGCTACTTAATTTTGAGACTTTCTTAGATAAGGAAGTAATTGATTTGATATTCCTTGGGTATTTGATTGACTTGTGATATATGATGGACTAATATTTTGGTGTTGTTCCTATAATACAATAGAGGGAACAACACATCATAAGAAAGGGGGAATGTTGTTGGAGAGAGGTAGTCTAAACTTGTAAAACTATAGAGATGTAGTGGAATTCACACACTCAGACATAGAAAAAGTTCTTGAAATAATTCCTTATATATGCGCTTATATTAATTGTGTCTTATTTTCTCTAACTTGTTACTTCAACTATATGTTAATATTGTCTTGAAAAGATAGTTTTATGAGAGTTAATGTGTTAATGAAATGTAGGTTTCATTTAAGGAAACAAAGTTATGACTTTATTTGAGTAGATGAAATTCAATATTGTTGCTAGAATTACATTATTGATCATTTCAAAATGGATGTTTTAAAATTATTTGGATATGATTGTAAGCTTTAACATATCTACATTAGGACGATGCATTTTTTAAAGGGGGGGATGCAACAACCCAATCCATCATACCAAATAACTCAGTACTTGATGCATTCTGATGCAGGACCATCTTGCAATCTTGCATGGGAAAATTTATATTTAAATTAAAAAAAAAAAAAAATTGGAGGAGAGAGAAAGTGATGAAAATAGAAAGAAAATAAAAAAAAATAGAAAATAGAAAAAAGAGGAAAAGAAGAATTTCTATTTTCAAGGTGCATAGGTGGCAAAAATAGAAAAATAAGAAAAATAGTTGTCATTCCATTTATTGAGGTGTGTAGGTGGCAACTTAGAAGTTTGAGGAAGGTTCCTTAAATCATGCATTTAATATTTGTTGTGATCCATAAAGGAAATGTAATTTTCTAATTGGGCCACATGGTGGTGCTTAGTTCTATTTA
This sequence comes from Cupressus sempervirens, assembly GCA_028749045.1. NCBI lineage: Eukaryota > Viridiplantae > Streptophyta > Pinopsida > Cupressales > Cupressaceae > Cupressus > Cupressus sempervirens. Next base: position 830,862,374 of record CM053792.1, read on the forward strand.
TGTAGAATTCTAGAAAGTTATGGATATTGTAGAAAGTTGTGGATATTGTAGAAGGTTGTGGATATTGTGTAGGTGGAATTCTAGAATGTTGTGGATAAATCATGCATTGGGTGTAAGTGCCTATTTAAGTAAGTCTTATGTTCATTTGTAATCAAGCTCTTCGAATGTAATCTCTTGTAAGAAGCTCGAGAGGTAGAAGTTTGGGAAGTAGAAGCTCTTCGAGTGTAACCTCTTGAAGGATAGGCTCTTCTTGTAGAAGCTCTTAGTGAGCAATCTCTCTTATATTGTAAGAATTTGGAGTCCTTTCATTTGGATAATATTGTAATGAATTTCAAGTATTAATGGATGCTTTATGAAGCATTTTATCATCTCTTTGTCTCCATCTTGTTGTGATCTTGGTTGTGAGTTGGTATGGGTGGTGTGGCCCTTCATCAGTATTAAACTGTCACTTGGACTAAAATAAATAAATTGGTTTCTTGAATAGAGTCAAAAAAAATTAATAACGCATTTATTAGTACCAAATAACTCAGAGTTTTAAACAAAATAGTTAAAAACTTTGAGAAGTCAAAAACCATTATATTGACATGTCTTTGCACAGGCGATGGGAACCAAATAAGATACAGAGTGTCCCCTTCTTTGCAAGATTTTATCCTTATTTTTTAGTAACAATCAGGTAGGGGGATATTGAGAAAATAGGGTTCTCAATTACCCAGTTGGGGGATTGATTCAAAGAAGAATTTTTCTATTTAGGTTTTGTGGAGCCACAAAGAAATTTTCTATCATGAGAACATGCCAAATTAATTTTTCTCCCTTTCTTCTATTAAGAACCCCGTGATTATGCTAATACTTCTATCATCACATGGGCAATTTTGCAGTCTAAATATACCAAGGAAGGCATAAAAGTTGTTGTACAGAGACCTACAAGTCTTCTCTAACCCATTGCGACCTAATTTTTACATCTTATACATGACAGGTTCTGGAAACTACTTTATTTCCTATTATTTTCGGGATGCATGTCTTGGATCTTGGGGGAGGAAGCCATATGGAGTGGTGGGCGAATGAAGCCTTATAAAAACTCAATCACATGCTTTGTAATAGGAGTAGAAAGAGAAGGCTCTAGCTTAATATGAGTTAACTTTATGATGCTGCTTCATGACATAGAATCCACCATTGCTAAGGAAGAGAAATGAAGATGTCTCTTTGAGGAGGGGAAATGCAAACAAGGGAATCTTCCATTTATTTGGACAATACCTATGAAGAGGGAAGAATGATTTCAGGAGAAGGGAAAGAAAAGTGGAAAGATTTCATTGACAAGAACCTTGGAAATCAATCGAGTTGGGATAGAGAAACCAAGTTGCACTCCTATGTTTTCTTGTCCTGAATAATATAGATATTAGGGTGTGAGTTAAGACTTTAAGACTTATTGATTTATCTTACTTCACATTTTGATTGATAAAGGTTTAGCATGAGAAAATGGATAGTGTAGAAGACTCTTTGAATATGAAGTTTGAATTGTGTTTGAATTTTATAGTTGCCTTGGTATAGTGCCACAATGATTTCATGTCATGCAGAAATGGTATGTCTTTGGCAGGATCAATCTATTTCTAAATCTTTCTTAGAAATCAATATCTATGACCTATCATAGGTCTCAATTGATATTCGTTCGAATCACCAATGTTAGTGATTCTTTCCCTTGGTTTTAGTGTAACTATCTACACCTACGATTGTACTTTGAACAACCTTTTTCCTTGTGCCCTCTGTGTTTTTGGGTCGATTTTCTCCTTGTGATGGAAGGATTTTAGGAATTATGCTTTCTTAGCTGGATGGATCTTAAATGTTTCATGGATCATGTGATTTAATAATGAATGTTGTTAATTGGGTTTCCTTAATTAGGATTGTGTACATCCATTGTTTATGTATGCATTGGAGTTGATATTTTCTCCTTCGATAGAATGGTTGGACATGTAAATGAATTAGAATACCTAATTAGTGATCATGTGATATGTTAAGGTAAATGCTTTGTTTTGAAAAATTGGTGTATTTGTTAGATTTTATTTTACATAGAAAACCATAGTTTAAGCTTATTAAGTTTTGAACCCAACCTTCAAGGGCCTAGTGAAATAATAAATTTGGGTGTTTAAAGGCATTCTTCTCTCCTATTCCAAAGGGATTTAGTATCAATCCATTGATCCCCCCTTCTTTCATAATTTGATAAGATGTGTAGAATGAAATGTTGTTACATTAAATATCAATTTCCTATCGCATGAAAATGTAGCTAAATAGACTCTTTCTTGAAGTAAACAATTCCTATTGCTTTCTTTTATCTTGCCACTAAAGACATGACTATTGTGATTAAGTGTTTGGAACTATGTTATGTCTGTGAACCACTTATACAAAGTTCCATGATTGAAATGAGAATGATTAAGGTGTAACTATTACTCTACATCTTTAGAAAAAAACATTTCATAAGTCATGATCATTCAACTTGACTATGAATAACTTAGTAGTTCAAAATCTTAAGCTTCTTTTAAATGAGGGTGTGTTATGAATAAACGATCACTTTAAAATTGTTGATGCTTGTATCTACTCTTTGAATGTGAGTAAAAAATTTCACTCAAATTGACTCAAATGGATAATAGTTCTCTTGAATTATTGAATGTGTCAATGAATTCAAGTATAAATAGTTAATGCAAACATATATTGAACATGTGTATCAACCACTAAATCCTTGAATCAACATGTTTGTCAATGGAATGCCTATATGTAGAAAGTGTGCCATGACGAAAACTAGATTTCTTATTGAAATGTGTAGTGAGATCCATTGTTCCTTTTGATCTAAAATACATATAGTCTATTCTTGTTGCCTAAATTTATGTGTTATTGTGGATCAATGCATGTGGACTTTAAGGTTTTATCCATGTATCTCAATGTTGCGTAAACCATGTTATGCTTTTATAAATACCATGTTATGCTTTTATAAGTACAGTGTTAGGTTTTCATAACTGAGGAGATGAGACTGTGATACTGAAGTGATACCTACTTGAAAATGGTTTGTTATCTTGTTGATCGATTTATGATCTTGATACTATTTGTTTAGCATGATTTTATTACTTCTCCAAGTTTTACTTGTTTAGACTTCCTCTATGTTGGGCTAGGCATCTTTCATGTCAAGAAAGATTTTGGGGAAACTAAACAACTTTGTGGTAGGGTGGTAAAACACTCCTACAATATTCTCACCCTTATGTTTCTTGAATAGGTTCTAGAGCTTATTGCAACTTGGTCTTCCTATCTAAACCATCTTGGTATTCTAGTATTCTGGTATCTGGTAAATGTATTTCTTTTAAATTTAATGATAATAGAGAAATAATGTTGATTGGTCAATATTCAAGGTATCTTGACTCATTGAATTTTCCGCATTTTATGGAGAATGCTGACTTGATATTGATTTTGAAGGGGCAGTCCTTACATTCCTTTTTGAAGAACACTTTCAATTCATTTTTTGAGATCTACATATAGATCTGGCAGAAGAATCAAGAAATTTCATCCAATGAAAATGGACTTTATGCCATTGTAAAATTTATTAATGACTAGATATCTACAATTTATTAGAGTTAAAAATTATTGAAATCATTAATCTAGGTGCTATAGCATTATGTGAGGTTGTTTTCTGTGGTAATAATTTGTTTAAGCAGGATTTTTTATAGTGTCACTCACTCATGGGTGCACTAATCTAAAATTGTAGTACTTTTTAATTAGATTAATTTGATAATATTATTTTTGATGAATAATTAAGATAACTGAAATTTTATTAGTGCATGACCATATTATTCCATTACTTAGTATATTTGGTTTCTTTTTCTTTTCTTTTTTTAAATTGAAAATATTCTACAAATATGAAAATGTTTATGGACTACAAAAAATCAATTGTTAGACAAATAAAAATTTTGTTGTGTATGTATTTTTTTTCTTTATTAATCTCATTAATGCTTGATTACGTTACTACAAAATTACAAATTACTTAATATTATGAAAAATCACTATCATTTTTGGTTCCAAATTTAATTTTAAGTTAGATTTCAATTCTTTTTTATTTTGTAAACAATGATAGGATATGTTAGTTTAGGTGCTAGACTAGAGGAACTAATCCTTTGTAGATAATCATTCTAACATAAAAATAGGGACAAATGCTAACAACATTTCAAGAAGACATGAAAAACATGAGATACATGTCATTAATGAGACATGCTTCTTATTGTGAAAGCTACTACACAAACAGATATTAAACTACATGAGGTATTTCCCCACTGACAACTCTAGTTCAATGGAGTGTGTATGATTCTAAAAGGTTACAAATCTTAATATGTTTATAATAAAACAAACCAGATTCGAGTAGAGCCATTGCTTTATGGCATTGTAGAATTTGATTATTATTATTATTCTAGAATATCATTTAAAGATGCATATCCATAAATATTTCTAGTGTTTCCAATGATATTTGAGGCAAACAAATCATAATTGAAAAATCAAAACTGCTGCGACACCGTCGAAAAAATGGGATCAGCTTTGCGAACCAAGGACAGGGTATGAAAGTCGTCTGCTACCAGCTAGTTAATGAAACCTGACACTTAATAATGCAGGTGAGGCAAAATCCCAACCAAAGTCAAATACTTGTAGGCGAGGCAAAACATTTGACAAACCAACCTCTCCGTGCCGTGCCAGTTGAATTTCTACTTACGCACCGCCTTGTCTATCAAATTATGAATGTTCCCACTGTCCTGCACATTATATTTGTTTTAATACTGATAAAAGCTGATATGGTTGAAGGTACAGACAGATATGCGCACTGTCAAACTTGTAAATTATGTGGCCGACGAATTTGGACGAACTAATTTTTCGGAGAACACCATAAATCGAGATAATCAACTTATTTTTCGGAGAACACCAATAAAAATGGGCTCTGTGCCATCGCACTATTTATCATATATTTGACCAGACATCTACAATTGAATTCATTCTTCCGGGTTCTAGATCATTACTTTTTTAGGTGGTTTACCGCATTAGTAATTTTTTAAGTGGGATTTATTTTTTAATGCAATTATTGATGGGCGCGCTCATCTATAATTAAATTATTTTTACATAAGATTCATTTGATAATATGATTTTAAATGAATAATTAAAATAAGTGAAAGTTTATTTGTATGATCATATTTATCATTTGATAATATGATTTTAGATGGATAATTAAAATAAGTGAAAGTTTATTTGTGTGATCATATTTGTCTATTATTTAGTATATTTGATATCTATTCTATTTGAATATATATGGACCACTAGAAATTAATTATTAGATGAATATAAACTTTGATTGTGTATGTATTTTTTGCTTAATTAATTTCATAAATGGATGATTAAGTTGATACAAATTACTTAATGTTATGGTATATCACCATTATTTTTAGTTCTGAATTTAGTTCTAAGTTTGATTTCTATTCAATTTCATTTGGAAACAATAGTAGAATAAGTTAGTTTAGGTTCTCAACTGGAGGAACTACAAAAAATATAAGATACACATCATTAATGAAATGAACTTCTTATTGTGAAAGCTACTACGAAGATACATAATAGACTACATGAGGTATTTCCCTACTAACAACTCTAGTTTAGTGGAGTGTGTATAATTCTAAAACGAGACCTATTACATCCACCACTTACCATCGACAATTCTATCTATTATTAATTATTAAATCAATAGGGGGGCATGACTTTAGTCCCATGTACATGATAGGACACAACCATAACACAACTCCCTAAACTTTAGGCCATTAAATTTGAAAGGACCAAAATTCCCTTCAGTAAGACCTAAATCTTTTAATCAAAAACTTACAATAAAATATTTTAACTCATTTTGAACCACTACTATTGTCACCACACTTCAAACCTTAGACATTAAAACAAATAAAATACATCAAAATTTGACTACTATAAGAGTCTCAATTAAAACCATAATAACCATAGAGGACCTGTATTAGCCCATAAGGTTGCCAATTCATTTTTTAAAAATAGAACTATCTTGGTAGCTTCTTGAAATTAAATAAAAGTACTAAAACACTAATGGTAGTTTGGCTCTACAAAATATAGAATAAGTTAACATGAGGTAGTCAACCTTAAAGAGAAACATTCTTAGCAACATAAGTTAAACGAGTTGAATACTTAAGATGAATCTATTTCGAACATACAAACCTCATCTATCCATAAACTATTTTTGAAACTTTTGGATCTTAAAAATCTATTAGTTGCATGCCCATTAAGAATACCAATACCAGTTCCTCTACACTAATATCTACTAATAAAATGAATATGAAGAGGGTGCTTAGGAAATTGGTCGTGAGTATGAAAAATAGTAGAAAGTGAGATGTAGAAAAGGAAAAGGTAGTGAGAGATTAAATGGGCAGCAATTGCCTCTTCTATTCTTTGCAATTCTTACTGAAATTTTTTGGTTGTGATCTATCTCCTCTTTTATCCTTTTCTACTCTCAATAATATTGTTCTTTCAAAAATAACCAATATATCAGAAATGAATAAGCATGTTGAAGAAGCAAATTGATGAAAAGTGAAGTGGAAGATTATGTAGGAGAATTAGCTACCATACTAGGCAAAACAATCCACCACATAAGTTTTTGTGCAAAGTTCCAATTTCTTTCTTGGAAAAAAATTCTATTGCATCATTTTTTGTTCAAACTTCCAATTTCTTTCTGAAATGCACTAGTCAAATGAGGTTAATGCAGAGTATTATAATTTCTCAAAAAATTGAACAATGAAAGTTAGACGTAGTTAATGCAAAGTATTATAATTTCTTAAGGAAATGAAGAACAAATATTGAATTTTAGTTTAAGTTTCATTGTAGCTAGGGTAGCAGGTTCAAGCTTAACAACAACTGGGTAAAGATCAACTATGACCTCTATTGATGGATATGTTGATGCTAGATTGAATTATGCTATAGGTGCATTTTTTTATGATTCTGGTTCAACTACGTCAATGACTGGATCAACTGAATATGGCTCTACATCTACTACTGTTGATGCTTACCTAGAATTTGTTTTCTAACTCGCGACTCCATCAAAAATTCTTATAGTAACATCTAGAGGGGATTACATGAGCATTTAGGCTTGTTGATTGTTGATTTCAAAATAACAGAGCACAATGAGAAGTAGAATAGGCTTTTGATTTCAATATCTATGTTTTTAATGCATCAAAGCCAATGGAAGTGTGATATTAATGCATTGACAAAAGATCTAAAGACATTGGGAATAAGTGCACAAGATAGTCAAGTGGTATTGGAAAAGCAATTATTTGGCCCATACTGGCAGGAATGAAAATCATTTAAAATTCCAACATACTATATATAGATTTTTTTTCCAAGCATTGCTAGAAGAATGGGATATTGAATGACCTAGATATTTCACCATCAGAGGAATGCACCCAAACACATCAAATCTACAGATCTAAGAGTTGTTCAAGAAGTGATCAAATTTCGTCGTTTCTTCTATTATCTAACACATCCAGTAAAGAATATGGGATGAATACATGACAATTATAATTATTCTAATACTCTATTTATCTATAATTAGAATAGATCATTCTAGGTAAGCACACTTCCTTCACTTTTTTTTTTGTCTCGGCCCATACCTTTGTAGACTTTAAGAGGAGTATGGACATTGGTTGTGGCTGATCCATTCTTATTCCAAGTTATGTATGCACATTGGTTGTGACTGCTCAATTCTCATTCATTGATTGGAAAACAATCAAATTTGTGGTTGCAACAACTTTGGGGAATCTTCATAAATTTTATTTTTACCCTTCTACATTCAATATAAGTCTTGAGACTATAGCTTTCGATATATTAAAATATCTAGTAAGTAATTGCTTCTACTGTGTAAATTCTCCACTGCAAAGCACACAAGTTCATTAAGCTAAGATGTAAGAGGGACATGCACAATGTTGGATGTGGTGAGGCTTTCCCATTCTAGGCACTATTTGAGGATATAGGGTATCCCACCATTAGCAATGTGCATTGTTGGCTAGAAATATCAGTTTTAGACATATATCTTGTGATGTTCTCATGGAAAGAAAATAGGGATAGGAGGATTTAGAGGATTTGGAGGTCCACCATTGGAAATTCAGAAAACTACACAATGGGGTCACTTCTAGAACAACAAAAGGAATAAAATATTTCATCACTACAAATGAAATAAGGATGATACCTTTATTCTAGATGCTCAAAATAACCTAAGAAAGGAATCTTGGTGAAGAAAAACTTAGAGAATGAGTTAAAATGAGTCAACGGAGTGAATAAAAGTGCATCCAAAGCATTTCTCATGCATTATGCACCATAATTAAATTGAAAATATGCTCAAATTTGAAGGATCATAGGTTGGGGCTAAAACTTTCCAACTCCAAAAAATTTAGTTATTTAAGCATTTGAAACCTCAAACACTATAAAAATGGGAAACAAACCATTTTTTGAAAATTTTATTGTACATACTTTGACAAAATGAATAAAGAATTTTACTTTACATCTAAATCTTGCTAAAATGAATCCATGGACTTTACCATGTTCTGAATAATTTTTGCCCTATGCAATTTTTTAATCCATTTTCATCTAAAATTGCAAAACTTACTTTTTAAGCAATTTTCATTTAAAATTGCAAAAATTTCTGAAATGTATAATTAAGTGTTATACAAGACCAAATCAAACAATATATAACTCCCACAAAATATTCTCCTATAGCTTCTAATTTCCAACTATCTTTTCCAAAATTTTAAAACTTTTGCAATAAAAAACAACAAACTTAAAAAAAAACAAATCAAACAACATCGGACTCATTCAACAATAGATTCTTCATACCTATCAAATGTAGGCTTGTAAGAAAAATAGCACAAACATTTATTCCAAATTTCTATCAATATCTTTCAATCTTCCAAAGTTTCTATCATTATCTCTCCCTTCCCTTCCACTCTAACTCTTTAGTTTGCATTGCAACTTCTATTTGTGTATGAATCCTCAACAACACTAGAATCCATCAAATTTCAGCTGCACTACAATGAAAAAATATATTTGTAATGCCATCAATAGTATGAAATCTAATGACGGTCCGCTCTGATACCACTGACCAAATCCCAACCAAGAATGCAACAATACGAAGATAAAGAGAGACTAAATGCTTCCCAAGAGATTTTATTAAATTTGAAAATCCTTAGCAATTACAAAAACATTTCTACAAGATCTCTCAAGATCCAATTCAAACCCAAGCTAGCCCAGATCCACACTCTGGTAGAAACCTCTAAGATCTCAACGTGTGCTCGCAAGCCACCAAGCAACCTCCTTGTTTCTAAACCGCAGTCACTAGCTCTTCTCCAACTTTATCCAAGATCCAAGTGTAAACTGCCTCACATTCAGCACTCTGTCTACACACTCACAAGTCCATCACAATCCTACTGTAAACTGCCTCACATTCAGTGCTCTGTCTATAGACTCAAGAAAACTCACTCTTCACTTCCTCTTTCTCTTTCACACCTTGAAGCCTTCACACCTTCCAAAGCTTCTACTTCCCGAGCTTCTCCTTGAGCTTCTACTCCTTGAGCTTTCACCTTCTTCTCAAGCTTCTCCTCCTCGAGCTTCTACTCTTCTCCTTCTCCTTCTCGAGCTTGATTAGAAATGCTCATATGCCTTGCTTAAATGGGCACTTACCACCCAAGACATTACAAACACAACCAATGTGGGATAAAAGGTAAATACAACTACCTTTAAATAAATATTAAATTCCCACCCAAATACAACTAAGCACCCAACAAATATTAAATACATGATTTATCCAAAACCTTCTAGAATTTCCACCTACACACCTCGATTAATGGAATGACAACTATTTTTCTTATTTTTCTATTTACGCCAACTATGCACCTTGAAAATAGAAATTCCTCTTTTTCTCCTTTTTCCCTTATTTTGTTTTTAAATTATTTTTCTTTCTAATTTTCGTCATTTTTTTTCAATTTTTTTTTTACCAATAATTTTTCCATGCAAGATGCTCCTGCATCAGACTCCCCCGGTAGATAGAAAAGTGTGTCCCACACTTTGACGCCAAAAGTAAGATCTACCACCATCTTCATCTTCACCAAAGGTTTCCACCTCAACAGGGACAAGAAAACCACCATGCAAATCTTCCACATTTGCATTACTCTATCAAACACCAGAATCTCAACCATCCAATCAACATGCTCACTCCTAGGAACAAACTGAACATAATGCTTCAATAGAAAACTCTCATCCACATCAGCAACTAGTGAATTCACACCCATAGAAACAAACCCCACATCAATAGCCACATGTAGATCTCCATCAACACATGTCAAACTCTCAACACCAGCAACCTCATTGCTCACAACAAGAAGCTCTGCAAGACACAAGTTACCACCAACAACAACTAGATCATACACAACCGAGTGCTCCACAATATCCATGTCAGACTCAACCAATTGATCATGAAAACCAACATCTGTCCCAACATCAACAACATTATGAATATCTTTAGCAACAACCTCTAGTTGCTCTGCAGGTTCTACATCAGACTCCACAAATTGATCAGAAAAACCAATCTCTTCCACCTCAACCTTGCGATGCCATCTTCTCTCATGAACCTCCTTAACTTGATCAGCCAATCTATCATCCAACCGAGAAATTATCTTAGAAAAATTCCTCTCCACTATATCATGGATTTTTGCAATCATCTTAGGGTCCAATCCTCTTGGAGCCATCTCCCAAGATCTTCGTAAACCCTCTACAAAAAATCCTTCCCACGCTCCTTGTGACAACCAAATTGTTTGCAAGTTAGATCGCAACCTCCCACCTTGCACGAACAATCAAGAACCACATCACAAGTCTAGGATAATGGATTTGGAATCCACAAGCTCTGATAAACTTTGCCCAACCAAGGTCCTGGTACAAACTACCTCACACTTCGATGATCTGCTTGTACACTCAGGAACAACCTGCTTTGATACCACTGATGATGGTCCGCTCTGATACCACTGACAAAGGACTACACCACCCTTACCAAATCCCAACCAAGAATGCAACAATACAAAGTTCAAGAGAGAAAAAATGCTTCCCAAGAGATTTTATTAAATTTGAAAATCCTTAGCAATTACAAAAGCATTTCTACAAGATCTCTCAAGATCCAATCCAAACCCAAGCTAGCCCAGATCCACACTTTGGTAGAAACCTTTGAGATCTCAACTTGTGCTCACAAGCCACCAAGCAACCTCCTTGTTTCTAAACTGCAGTCACTAGCTCTTCTCCAACTTTATCCAAGATCCAAGTGTAAATTGCCTTACATTCGGCGCTCTGTCTACACACTCACAAGTCCATCACAATCCTGCTGTAAACTGCCTCACATTTGGCGCTCTGTTTATAGACTCGAGAAAACTCACTCTTCACTTCCTCTTTCTCTTTCACACCTTGAAGCCTTCACACCTTCCAAAGCTTCTACTTCCCAAGCTTCTCCTTGAGCTTCTACTCCTTGAGCTTTCACCTTCTTCTCGAGCTTCTCCTCCTCGAGCTTCTACTCTTCGAACTTCTCCTTCTCGAGCTTGATTAGAAATGCTCATATGTAATGTCCCCATTTTAGTAGTTGACCAAGTGTGTGTGCGTTAGCCTTGTTCTACATGGTCCCGAGGGCTAACGAAGGGTTTAAAGGGATCCTAGAGTGTTTTGGCCTAGTCATTTCCAGTTTGGGCCAAAACGAAGTTGATTTACTCAGTTTCAGGCATACTTACTATTTTTAGTAAGTCGGCAGGACACAGTGCAGGTCAATTTTGGTGATTGGATTCGATACTCCTCAATGAGAGCTTTCCGATGAGTTATCACTTGCATTATTTGGAGTCCGATTGCTAATACATTTTAATGTCTGAAGTTTTATTAAAGTAACATCTAATGTAATTGTAAAATATTAAAGTGTTACTTTAATATTTATTTTATGGTGATGTGTACCCAAGGGAGACATAAGGGGTATTTTAATATATGTTTTATATATTACACATCTTTTATCCCACATTGCCCATATGAGTTGAGTGGACCCTTGGAAATAGAATAAAAGGAAGCATTTGTGGCTTCATTAGGCAGGTTGAATATGAGAAGAAATTGGTGTGTGAGTTGCAGCTCTGTTCTTGGCATTTGAGGACGTCTATCCTCTCTTGTAACATTCTAGACATCATTCCCTTGGGGTTTGGCCTTTGGAATTCTTTGTTATTGGCTTCATTATTAGGCAGTTTAGTTGCATTTCCGGCTACAGGCAGATTTGGTATTTTGCTCATATCTTCTTCACTACTTGTCCCACGCTTATGCCGCTTTGAGGGAATGGTATTACGAAGGTAGTGGATTGATTGAAGGAAGCAAGTTCGAAAGCATGGGTTGGAGTATTATGTCAATACTGCTGAAGTAATTAGTGAGTTGTTAAATCTGCCATGTATTTGGTTTTATGAATTCTGAAAACAACATTTTATTAGCAGCAGTTCATTTCCACTTTGCATATTATTGTAGTTTCTTTCTTGTTTATGTTGTATGATACCAATTCCATGCACAAAACACAACAAACAAATAAACGTTTGATTTCCAGAGTTATAAGGGGTTTAAAACATTAAATGGAGAAATAAGAGGTTGCATGCAAACTGTTTGACAAAATTCCTTTCAGCAAATTGGTTTAGTTTTTTGGGACATCCAAGGGTGCCCATTACAGTGGTATCAGAGCTATAAGTCCTGCCATCCTGTGGAGGTCTTATAGGGAATTTGGAATAGCCGGATAGAGGGAAAAAGTGTTTGACGAAATGTCAAAACACTAAAATCAGAAATAAATAAAAAACATAGGCTAAGCATTTATGTTTGAGCATGCGACAGGGGTCTTATAATTTCTGCGATACCAGAGCAAGACAAAATAGGATTTCAGACTTGCAAAGCAAACAGTCTAGTACATCCATGTAGGAGGACATTGAATCCAACCATACAGACATAGAGGAGATATTCTGTGATCAGGACAATAATATGGGTGATCGAGATGACAGGAATACAGGATTAGGCGGAGGCAGAAATGCTGGTCCAGATCAAGGGGAAGTACTATTCAGATAGTTACTGGATACATTAGAGCAAGGGCAGCGTATGCAGCAGGAGCAGAATAGGCGAATGGACATGATGTTGCAACTCATGGCTAGACAGATGGGTGTCAATATTAATCTAGGTGATGCCAACAACAGAAACAATAACAATGAGGGAAACAATAGCAACGGGGGAAACAATAACGATGGAGGCCAAGGCAACAACAATGGTCCTGAGAATAAAATTAATGGTAATAATGGACACGACAACAATGGGAATGAGGCTAATAACTTTAGACACGTTGCACGCCCAGCATGGACTACGAGCTCGAGACCTCTTCTACCCACTTTCCCACCCAGAGATCCGGTTCAACCAGTAAATGAACCGTAGATTACCGAGTTACAGGATTAGTTCAGGAGGGACTCGGAGGCTAGTGGACCAGAGTTTCAAGCAGATATTTCCCTTAGAGATTATATGGACTCGAGGATGAGACACATGCCTAAAGCAGGAGGGAGGAATCAAAACTTTCAGCTGAGGAAAAAAGTTGGAAAACTTTCTTTACCTTATTATGATGCTTCAGGGAAGATGACTGCACGAGCTTGGGTGCAGAAGGTAGATACATACTTGCAGCTAAATCCTATGCCTGAGGAGGAGGCTATCAAGTATGCAGCTATGCACTTGGATGGTGTTGCACATGAATGGTGGCATCATGGCATGGTGACTTTGGGGCATAATCAGATTACATCCTATGAGGAATTCACCAAAACATTGATTGAGAGATTTGACACTAAGGATCCCGAGTTACATTTCAAGGAGCTAGAACAGTTAAAACAGTCAGGTTCTGTGGATGCTTACATTGTCGAGTTTCAGCGCTTGTCTATACTTGTTACTAATATCTCTCCTAGGAGATTGGTGGTGTTATTTTGTGATGGTCTTGCTGATCCATTACGAGGTTGGGTGAAGGGACATGATCCACTCACCCTAGTTGAAGCAACTAAAAAGGCACGAGATTTAGCCCCTTCGGTATACAAAGGAAAAAACCATTCAACAGATTCTTCCTACCGCAAGGACAAAGACAAAAAACCGTTCCAAAAAGAGTATAGCAAACCCAAAGAAGGATCAAAGGGACTAGACAATGAAACCTTGAATGAACTTCGAAAGAAGAAGCTATGCTTCCATTGTTGAGAGCCTTGGGACTTATCTCATAAATGTTCTCTAAAGGCTAAGGCAAATCAAATGGAGTATTTTTCAGCAGAAGAGTTAGAGTCAGAAGGGGAGGATCAACACTCCGATTCAGATGAGGGTAACACTATAGAGGAGAGCAACATTCCTAAGGATGATAGATCTTTGGCATGCTTGATAGGGGCCCAAAAGGCAATCACATTTAAGGTTAGGGGTACTATCCAGGGGCAGAAAGTGATATCTCTTATTGACACTGGGGCTACACATAACTTCATAGATGCACAGTTGGTAGCCAAGAGAGGGTTACAGACAGAGGAGCATGATGGGTTTAGAGTCATGGTGGCTAACGGTGATAAGTTATTATGCACTCGGAAGATATCTAATCTTCACATCAGGTTTGGAGATGGCTACGAGTTGGAGGATGAGTTCTATGTTGTGGACATGGGAGATTATGATGTCATCCTCGACATGACATGGATGGCTTCACTAGTTGAGTTCACACTCAATCTAGCAAAATTGGAGATGAGATTCCAGCATGAGGGCAGAACTGTGGTACTTAGAGGACTTTCAGATGGAGGTTGCAGAGTAGTTTCCTTGAGGAGAATGCATAGAATTTTTTGTCATGATGACATAGAGTGGGTGGCAGAGTGCTACATTATGCCAATTTCACCAAAGCCACAAGAAAAGAGTCATCCACTAGATATCCAGAAGATAGTTGATAGACACGCTAAAGTATTTAGCGATATTCCTCATGGGGTTCCTCCTGACAGAGGGATGGAACATGTTATTGAGCTTGAGGAGGGAGCCAAACCAGTTATGATTACTCCTTATCGTCATCCTAAGAAACACAAGGATGAGATAGAGAAGATGATTAAGGATTTGTTGGAGATGGGGCATATAAGGCCCAGTAAGAGCCCCTTTGCTTCAGCAGTAGTATTGGTAAAGAAGAAGGATGGGATGATGCGCATGTGCATCGATTATAGGGCACTGAATAAGAAAATAATTTAAAACAGGTATCCCATTCCTAGGATTGATGAGCTGATTGATGAGTTGCATGGGGCATGCTTCTTCACCAAAATTGATTTGCGATCAGGATACCATCAGATCAGGATGAGAACAAAGGACATTGAGAAAACAGCCTTCCGATGTCACTATGGCCACTTTGAGTTCATGGTTATTCCATTTGGTCTAACCAATGCACCTGCTACATTTCAAAGTTGTATGAACCAGGTATTTAGGAAGCAGCTGAGGAGATTTGTCTTGATATTCTTTGATGACATCTTGGTCTTCAGTAAGACCTGGGAGGAGCACTTACATCATCTAGAGGAGGTGTTATCTATTCTGGAGAGAGTCATTGTATGCCAAGGAATCTAAATGTGAGTTTGGCATGACTGAGCTCCTTTACTTAGGGCATATCATTAGTGCAGATGGCGTTTGAGTTGATCCTGAAAAGATTAGAGCTATTGTAGAGTGGCCTACTCCCACAAACCTTACACAGCTTAAGGGATTCTTTGGTTTATGTGGTTTTTATAGGAGGTTTGTTAAGGGATTCTCACAGATTGCTACACCCTTGACAGATCTTACCAGGAAAGGAGCCTTCGTGTGGACAGGGGCAGCACAGAGGTGTTTTGAGCATTTCAAGTAGCTAATGTCTTCATGTCTAGTTCTAGCTCTACCGAATTTCATGAAGCCTTTTGAGATTTATTGTGATGCATCAGGTGATAGGATTGGAGCAGTGTTGATGCAGGAGAAGCATCCCATTGCATTTGAGAGTAGGAAGCTCCGGGGAGTTGAGAAAAGTTATTCTATCTATGACCGGGAGATGTTGGCCATAATGCATGCATTGGCCAAATTTCAATCATATTTGGTAGGTGGACATTTTGTGATCAAGATTGATCACAATAGTATTAAATACTTCATGAGCCAGCGTGATCTTAAAGACCAGCAACAAAAATGGGTGACTAAATTGCAGGCTTATGACTTTGACATAGAGTTTGTCAAAGGTAAGAAAAATGTGGTGGTTGATGCCTTATCTTGGAGACCTCACTTATGTGCTTTGGCAGAGATTTCAGGAGATTGGAGAGATCGGATTATAGCAGAGTATGTCGGAGATGCTTGGGCTTTTGGATTGATTTCAAGTACCATACAGGATGATCGCTATGAGGTGATAGATGGATTGATCAGAGTTCAGGACAGGGTTTATTTGATTCCGTCATCACATTTGAGAGAGGCGATACTAAAGGCATTTCATGATGCACCCACAGCTGGACATCTGGGGGTCTTCAAGACCTACAGGAAGATCCGAGAGCGATTTTCATGGAAAGGGCTCAAGGATGATGTTCAGAGGTATGTCAGGGAGTGTGTGGTTTGTCAACAGAATAAGGGAGACCACACATTTCCTGCAGGTTTATTACAGCCCTTGCCCATTCCTGATAGGAAATGGGAAAGTATTTCGATGGACTTCATCATTGGTTTACCACGAGTGTAGGGAAGAGATTGCATCTATGTGGTGGTGGACCGCTTGATGAAGTTTTCTCACTTCTTTGCTATTCCGTCCATTTACACAGTAGCACAGGTGGCAGATCTTTTCTTTAGAGAGATATTCAGGTTACATGGGCTGCCCAAATTCATTGTCAGCGACCGGGATAGTAAGTTTTTGAGTGTTTTTTTGGCAAGAGTTTTTTAGGTTGTGTGGTACAGATCTTACACTTAGCACTAGTTATCATCCGCAAACAAATGGGCAAATAGAGATTGTGAATAAATGGGCAGAAGGATATTTGAGGAACTATGTAACTACACAACAAAAGGCTTGGATCAGATGGTTGCATATGGGAGAGTATTGTTATAACACCACTTATCATATGTCCATCAAGATGACTCCTTTCATGGCACTCTATGGTTATGAAGCACCAAGCTTCATGGATTTAGTTTTGGGGGACAATAGAGTGCCCAAAGCCAAAAACTTATTGCAGGATAGTCAGGACATCCTGAAAGTGCTCAAAGAGAATATACAACAGGCCCAGAATCAACAGAAATTGTATGCTGATAAGCACCGAATAGAGCGCAGCTTTGAGGTAGGGGATATGGTTTACTTGAGGCTATAACCATATAGATAGTCATCGCTCAAGAAGAGCGGAGCTGAAAAGTTGAAACCTAGATTTTATGGTCCCTACAGGGTGATTCGCAAAGTGGGCAAAGTCACCTATGAGCTTGAGCTTCCAGAGGGCAATCGAGTGCACAATGTGTTTCATGTGTCTAGGCTTAAGAAAGCCATTGGTCAGAGTGTAGTGCCTTCTACAGATTTACCCCCTTTGGATGAGGAGGGGAAGCTTGTGTTAGTACCCAAGGCTATCCTGGACACCAGAGAGAGGAAGCTTAGAAACAGGATAGTGAAGGAGTATTTGGTCAGATGGAAAGACCTGCCGGAGGAAGATTCTACATGGGAGAGTGAGTAGGTTATTCAGCAGGCTGGATTGAGATTGCTTGAGGACAAGCAATTTCAAGGGGGGCGGACCGTAATGTCCCCATTTTAGTAGTTGACCAAGTGTGTGTGCGTTAGCCTTGTTCTACATGGTCCCGAGGGCTAACGAAGGGTTTAAAGGGATCCTAGAGTGTTTTGGCCTAGTCATTTCCAGTTTGGGCCAAAACGAAGTTGATTTACTCAGTTTTAGGCATACTTACTATTTTTAGTAAGTCGGCAGGACACAATGCAGGTCAATTTTGGTGATTGGATTCGATACTCCTCGGTGAGAGCTTTTCAATGAGCTATCACTCGCATTATTTGGAGTCCAATTGCTAATACATTTTAATGCTTGAAGTTTTATTAAAGTAACGTCTAATTTAATTGTAAAGTATTAAAGTGTTACTTTAATATTTATTTTATGGTGATGTGTACCCAAGGGAGACATAAGGGGTATTTTAATATATGTTTTATATATTACACATCTTTTATCCCACATTTCCCATATGAGTTGAGCGGACCCTTGGAAATAGAATAAAAGGAAGCATTTGTGGCTTCATTAGATAGGTTGAATATGAGAAGAAATTGGTGTGTGAGTTGCAGCTCTGTTCTTAGCATTTGAGGACATCTATCCTCTCTTGTAACATTTTAGACGTCATTCCCTTGGGGTTTGGCGTTTGGAATTCTTTTTTATTGGCTTCATTATCAGGTAGTTTAGTTGCATTTCCGGCTACAGGCAGATTTGGTATTTTGCTCATATCTTCTTCACTACTTGTCCCACGCTTATGCCACTTTGAGGGAATGGTATTACGAAGGTAGTTGACTGATTGAAGGAAGCAAGTTCGAAAGCATGGGTTGGAGTATTATGTCAATACTGCTGAAGTAATTAGTGAGTTGTTAAATCTACCATGTATTTGGTTTTATGAATTCTGAAAATAACATTTTATTAGCAGCAGTTCATTTCCACTTTGCATATTATTGTAGTTTCTTTCTTGTTTATGTTGTATGATACCAATTCCATGCACAAAACACAACAAACAAATAAACATTTGATTTCCAGAGTTATAAGGGGTTTAAAACATTAAACGGAGAAATAAGAGGTTGCATGCAAACTGTTTGACAAAATTCCTTTCAGCAAATTGGTTTAGTTTTTTGGGACATCCAGGGGTGCCCATTACATCATATGCCTTGCTTAAATAGGCACTTACCACCCAAGACATTACAAACACAACCAATGTGGGATAAAAGGTAAATACAACTACCTTTAAATAAATATTAAATTCCCACCCAAATACAACTAAGCACCCAACAAATATTAAATACATGATTTATCCAAAACCTTCTAGAATTTCCACCTACACACCTCGATTAATGGAATGACAACTATTTTTCTTAGTTTTCTATTTACGCCAACTATGCACCTTGAAAATAGAAATTCCTCTTTTTCTCCTTTTTCCCTTATTTTGTTTTTAAATTATTTTTCCTTCTAATTTTCTTCACTTTCTCTCTCCTCCAATTTTTTTTTTTTTTTTTCTTTTCCCAATAATTTTTCCATGCAAGATGCTCCTGCATCAAAATCTTTGTTTGAAAAATAACCACCAAAGCTAATTGTAACTACTATGAACTAGAAAAAAGTATTGATTGTTGGGGATGATTTTGGTAACACATATGAATGCAATCCAACCTCATGCCATTTTCCACATTGAGTACATGCAAACAACACTTGGAGAACATGCCAATAAATCCATGCAGAATAGAAATATTAGGGAAGCATGTAAAGCTATGTATAATGCGTTATGTAGAGTACAAGTTGCCACTGCATGGGAAGGCTATTTTTTGCTAAATTTAATGGCCATAAAAAATAAAAGACTACCACTAAAATGAATGTGGACAAATGAGATGTTAAAAAATTGAAGGCAAAAATAATGGAAAATTGAAAAGGGTTTAAGCATTGTGCAATTTTGTGGAATTATTATCAATGTATGCAATTTCTGAAGAAAGAATTAATGTTAAAGTACAGCTTAAATGTATTGAACTTTAATTTATGTTTATTATAAATTTAAATGATCTAATACCTATTAAGTTAATCTATTCTTGGTATATTTGGTTATGGTTGCTACTCAATTCATTTCTATCATTGTTTCAACAAAGTCAAGACAAATGATAGTCTTCATTTGAGTCCCTTCATCAGTCATTCTTCAAATTTACTGACCCACATGTTGACCTTGAGATGGAAGGCACCCCCTCTTTATAATTCAAGGGGCGGGTGGCTTATAGCCCTATCTCCTTTCACCCATCCCTTGGTCAACTGTCCAAATTGAGGTAGGAGGCCCCTATTTTAAAATTTAAACATCACTTTTATTTTTAGGAGGTACAAGGGATGCATAATAAAAAAATCAAGAGAATACTTTGCTATGCTAGAATAATAATATCAAGGTTTCCAATGTTCAATTAATCAAGTTGGTAGAAACGAGCACATTTTAAATGTTTATAAGATTAAGGGCATGTGCAAAAACATTGTTTCAAATTTGATTGAAACCAATTCTATCATCACAAAGGGAGACATATCGAACTTTGGAATGATGTTTTTTGAGCTAGTTAATGGGAAAATGGGTTCCATTGTCTTTATCATAACTCACCATATCTAATATTATTAATTAATTATTATTTTTATCATAATATTGGACTAGGATTTCTAGAATATTTATTTAACGACAAGCTTTAGGACATTAGTAGACATGAATTTAGGATTTTTTACCAAGTAGAGATAATCCTCAAAATATAGTTTGTATCATGTCCTTTGCGGCTTTACTCTTTAGATTTGACAATATATTTTTATTGATCAAAATAAGTTTCATACTTCAATATCTCATAGAAATCCTATAACTTTTCAATGTCCCACATAGACCAAGAAAAATGGCATTTCTTAGATGTACATGAATCAAAGGTACTATTTTATGAATGACATTATATGACTATTTTAAATTTTATATTCTAAGATTTTATCTCTATTGGTAGAACAACAATATAATATATTATATGAGTGTTGTTACATCAATCATAATTTAATATTCACTATAAACCTTCTTATGTCTCCTCATCTTTTATCAATTGCATGCTTTCTTATTTACTTGTACATTATTTAATTATTTTAATTGATGCACTATGTAATTACTAAACATAATAGTTATAATTGATTGATTATATAATTAAATCTAATATATTAACATGAAAAAAATTCTACAATTAGTCATAGTAGAGAGATACATTTTCTGGATGTGGTTGTGTGCCATATTTTTGCATCAATGTTTCAAATCTATCATAGAATGTGAAAAGCTAGAAGAGAAAAATATTTCTAGTGTACAAACTTAATTTTCTATATGATTATTTAATTCATTAAAAAAGAGGATTATTAATGAGCTAGATATTTAAAAAATTAAAAAAATCTTAATATGTTTATAATAAAACAAACCGGATTCGAGTAGAGCCATTGCTTTATGGCATTGTAGAATTTGATTATTATTATTGTTGTAGAATATCATTTAAAGATGCATATCCATAAACAGTTCTAGTGTTTCCAATGATAATCGAGGCAAACGAATCATAAGAGAAAAATCGAAACTGTCGCGGCACCGTCGAAAAAATTGCATCAGATTTTCGAGCCAAGGACAGGGTATGAAAGTCGTCTGCTACCAGCTAGTTAATGAAACCGGACACTTGATAATGCAGGTGATGCAATATCTCAATCAAAGTCGAATACTTGTAGGCGAGGCAAAACATTTAAAAAACCTACCTCTCCGTGCCGTGCCAGTTGGATTTCTACTTACACACCGCCCTGTCTATCAAATTATGAATGTTCCCACTGTCCTGCAGATAGTTTTTGTTTAAACACTTATAAAAGCTGATATGGTTGAAGGTACAGACAGATATGCGCACTGTCAAACATGTAAATTATGTGGCCGAAGAATTCGGCATTGGATAAGCCCCATCATAAAACTGCAGCCATACAATATATTATTGTAATACTTAATACTTTACTACATTAAAAACGTACTGACTCCCTAATAACACAAGACCGATTTGTAAAAACTAACTCCCAACTAACAGAAACACATGACTGACTGGCTGAACATCTAACTACTAACCCCAAATGCTTAAAATAAATTTATTACACAATATATCGTAATCCATAACACAATCCGTATGCCAGGGAGCTTGGACTCATTCGCAAGACATTTGAGCAAGAGGTAGAATAAGGTCCTGCCCTTGACCGCATACTTTTACATAAGAAGTAGCCGAGACACTTGCTGTTTGATAAGCACTCGTAAACTCGGTGGTCTTCATCCTGCAAATGCCTGTACCGTCACCCATGATCGCAGATGCAACGCAGCCCGGATTCTTGAGGCAGTTCTCCCAACAATCTGGAATCCCCAAGTAATATATCTCAGAATCTGATTCGGACTCTGGGGGATAAAAAAAGAATTCTGTATGATCCAGTTGAACCATACTGTTGTTGTCGCTGCACTGTGTTAAATCCTGTTGCCTCCTGCATCCCTTACTGGCATCACTCGGATCTACCTGATCAAAGTCTGCAGATGGGCACTTGCAATATGGTTCGGTATCATTGTAAACACACGCCCCAAAATTTCCACACCATCCATAGACTTTGCACTGATCTTCCACAGCACTCCATCCCGGCCACCATGTCGCTGTACTAGCAATCCATCCATACGACCTCAAATTCCCATCGTAGTCCAGCTTGATTTTTCGCACCGTGATAGAATTGTCCGTATAATCACTGCTCCGAGCGACCCATATCAAGTCATCTGAAGAATTTGAGAGTTTGAAAATTCCTTGGCTTGTGAGAAATGCTGTGGTAGCTAGCGGATTGCCCTCATTCATGTAGGTGATGTTGTTCCTCCATTTCAGTGTGAAATTTCCAGTGGGCTGCAAGGTGAATGTATACGGACCAGATCGCAGGGTTTGATTCACTGTGAAATTCTGATTGACCAGCAGAGTATCAGTAGGATTTGCAAAGGTATCCCAAACAATGACTGAACGGCTATTCTGCAGTACAAAGTTCGCATCATCTTTCATATCTCCAGATGACACCCCTTTATTCGATGTGTTTGTCCCCCAAACTATTGCCGTCCCATTACTTAAAACTAGATTGCCATCTTTTTGTAAAGTGAAGGAAGCTCCTTCTCCCAATTGAATTCCACCATTGAAGCCTGTAGTCCGCACTGTTAATTATTGTTAGTTGGACAGCTGTTATTTCTGACCCAGAAATAGCAGTAGTATTTATAGGTAGCTTGGACAGCTGTTCATCCTTATCTATGTATAGCAGCATTAGTTATGGGTGGTTTGGACAGATGTTTGTCCACTTGCCGAGAATTATTAAATGGTTATTGCAAGGATAATTATTTACTAATTTTAGTGATTCCTTTTTGGACACTTTGCAACCAATTCTATTGTTGGCTGTCGAGTTGTCTTAATCTCAACCGTCGATTGTAAATCAATCTCGGCCGTTGGTTTATCAACAGGAGTAGTATAAAAGGAGGTCGGGGGGCATTTGGAGAATATGAAGTTTTGGAGAAACATTTTGCAATGATAGCAAATTGTCTTGTAGTGTTAGCAAGGGCGCAGTGTTACCGTGGGGATAGCAGTGGGGAATATCAGCGGGAGAAATTAGGAGGTTGTCGGAGTTTTGCCAGTGAGAGGCAAGGAATTTTGTATCTCTTGATTTACTAAAGTTTAATATAATTCCTCATCTGTAGAACTGGTTTTCCCTTAGGGGTTTTTTCCAGGGACAATTTGTCCGAAAATATTGTGTTCATTGTGTTGCGCATTTCTTTCAGTATTTTATAAGTGAAGTTGCAGTTGTGTTATTTTTCGATATTAGCTGAGAATTTATTTTCAGCAGTTTAATAATCATTTATGATAGGAGATTAATAATCAGTGACTGCAATAGTTAGATTTTTCACATGGTATCAAAGCATTGTTAAGGGTATAAGAGTTTTGCCCTAGGAAAGAAATTTTGATCTTTTTAGATTTATTATTGCTTTAAACCCGTGAGATGACTTCAACTGGTTTGAGAGATCAGGATAGATTGGATGGTGCCTCAAATTTTGGTGTCTGGAAGGCCAAATTTTTTTTATTGTTGGAAGAGAATGGTATCAAGGATTATGCTACCAGTGTTGTACTTGTACCAATGGATGCAACACAGCTTGCAGCATATAGAAAGGACGATGCCAAAGCGAGGAGGATTATCCTTGATGGTGTCAAGGATCATATTGTTCCACATATCTCAGAGCTAGATACAGTGAAGAAGATGTGGGACGCCATTCTGAATCTATACCAGAATTCTACCACCAACAAGAAGTTGATTCTTAGAGAGAAGCTAAAGAATACTCGAATGAATTAGGGAGAAGATGTCACAAGGTACCTGACCAGGCTCAGACTTGTCAAGGATGAGTTAGCAACTGTTGGAGATAGCCCTAGTGATGACAAGCTAGTGAGAATAGCCCTAAATGAGTTTACTAAACAATGGAGTGTCTTTGTTCAAGTTGTCAATGGACGAGATACTTTACCCAGTTGGGATTGACTATGGACTAATTTCACTCAGGAGGAGTTTAGACTAAGTCTTGTCAATGGGGCCAACAAGAGTCAGAAAAATGAGGTGGAACAAGAGAACGCTGCCCTAGCGGGTAAAGGGAAAGCAAAGAAGGGATCTAGCAAAGGATCAAATTCACAAAGTGAGAAGAAGAAGGACCTTTCTAAGGTCAAGTGCTTTGGATGTCACGAGTTTGGCCACTATGTCAGTGATTGCCCAGAGAAGAAGAAGGGTAAGAAGCAGGTGGCAACTTCAGCAAGTGCGGAAGAACTCTCCAGTAGAATGGAAGATGAGTTTGCACTCATAGCTCATATGGTTAGCTCAACCTCACATTGTGTTTGGTATATAGATAGTGGGGCGTCATTTCATATGACAGGAGTTAGAGAGTACTTCTCCAGTTACAAGGAGGAGGACACCAACATCCAGATTTCTATGAGAAACTTGTCCAAACTCAACCTTGTTGGGAAAGGGACTGTTCAGTTTCAGAGGGAGAATGGAAAGATAATTCCACTTCATGATGTGTTATATGTGCCAGGCTTAGGTATGAATTTGATTTCTGTATCTGTTCTTCAGGATAGGGGGTATAATGTACTCTTTAGAGGGAAAAATGTGTTGATTAAGCACAAGGGTTGGAAATCAGCCATAACTATTGGAGTTAGGAGTGGTCGCTTTTATAGATTGCAGTTTGATACTCCTAAGGCAATTATGAGCAACAATAATCCTAGAGATCTTGGAGAGCTATGGCATAGGAGGATGGGCCATATTCATCATGGAGCACTTAGATTGCTTCGTGAGATGGTGATAGGTGTTCCAGAGGTGAGCACAGAGCATGACGATGTATGTAAGGGATGTGTGTTGGGAAAGTTTGCGAAAGCATTTTTTCCAAGGAGTGACACCAAATCTAAGGGTGTTCTTGATCTAGTACATTCAGATGTTTGTGGATTGATGTCGACGAAATCTCTTAGAGGATATGAATACTATGTTACTTTTATTGATGATTTCTCTAGAAAGACTTGGATATACTTCTTGAAGACTAAGGATGAGGATTTTAGTTGATTCCAAGAGTTCAAGGCTCTTGTGGAGAACTCGACAGGAAAGAAGATAAAGGTTCTTCCGTCAGACAATGGAGGCGAGTACAAAGGAAATGTCTTTCGGGAGTTCTGTACCAGAGAAGGAATCAAGAGAGAATGGACTATTCCTTACAATCCATAGCAGAATGGAGTTGTTGAGAGGAAGAACCATTCTATGTCGGAGGCAGCAAGAGCTATGCTACATGACCAAGACATGCCCTGCTACTTATGGGCAGAGGCGTGTAATACAATAGTCAACATTTAGAATAGAGTTCCACATAAGGTGTTAGGGAAGATGACACCAGAGGAGGCTTTCACAGGGAAGAAGCCAGATGTTAGTCACTTCAAGATATTTGGGAGTTTGGCATATTGCCATATTCCTGGAGATACACGTACAAAGTTAGATCAGACTGTAGAGAAGGGGTACTTTGTTGGGTACAGTGAGACCTCAAAGGCATATAGGATTTTCATTCTAGGGACTAAAAGAATTATTGTCAGACAGGATGTCAAGTTCATGGAGGACAAGGCATTCAGGAGATCCAGAGATTTGCTAGCAGATGATCAGAGTGAGCAGCCAACAGAAACTCCAAGACCAAGTCAAGGGCAACAAAGCTCAAGTACAGTTACCAGTACGAGTGTAGACTCAGTTAGTGGAGATTCACAGAGTATGGAGCAATAGGTGCAACAAGAAATGCATCTAGAAGACTTAGAGGTTGACATTTCATCCTCTACAGTTGGTAGCAGGAACCATGTGGTTCCAGATACACAAAGGGATACTCAGGAGTTTGTGGGAGCTCTTAGGAAGAGTGCTAGACAGCAAAGACAACCAGCCAAGTTCAATGACTATGTGGCATTAGTTAGTCAGTTGGTAGATAGTGAGCCTTCTAGCTATCAGGAAGCTGCAGAACATTAGGTATGGTGAGATGCTATGGTTGAGGAATATTCTTCAATAATGAAGAATGATGTGTGGGAGGTAGTACCTAGACCAACAGATAGGGCTGTAGTTGGATCATGCTTGATCTATAAGATAAAGCATGGTGCAGATAGTAGCATTGAGAAATACAAGGCGAGGTTCATGGTAAAGGAGTTCTCTCAGAAGGAGGGAATAGACTATGAGGAGACATTTTCTCCTGTTGCTAGGTATACTTCTATACGAGCTGTAATCTCACTTGCAGCATAGATGGGATGGAAACTCCATCAAATGGATGTCAAGACAACATTCCTTAATGGTGAGTTGAAGGAGGAGGTATACATAGAACAACCAGAAGGCTTTGTAGCACACAACAAAGAGACCCACGTGTGCAGATTGAAGAAAGCATTGTACGGACTCAAGAGGCTCCTAGAGCGTGGTATGAGCGCATTGATACATACTTGCAGAAAATGGGCTTTGTGAAGAGTGAAGCAAATGCTAACCTCTACTACTTGATGGTTGGGGGTGAGATTCTCATTCTTGTTCTTTATGTGGATGACCTATTTCTTACAGGTTCACTAGAGCTCATAGTGGATTGCAAGAGGAACCTTGCAGCAGAGTTCGAGATGAAGGATTTAGGACTTATGCACTACTTTCTAGGCATGGAATTGTGGCAGATAGATGGGGAGATTTTCCTTGCTCAAGGGAAATATTGCATTGAAATCTTGAAGAAATTTGGGATGGAGGATTACAAAGCCATGTCTACACCCATGATCACAAATTGGAGGAAGGTAGATACAACTAAGGAGAAAGATGTAGATCCCACCTTATATAGACAGTTGATTGGTTCACTTATGTATTTGGTCAACACTAGACCAGATATAGCATTTGCAGTAAACTCTCTTAGTCAGTTCATGGTTGAACCAAAGAGAATACATTGGATAGCGGCTAAACATGTGCTACGTTACTTGCATGGTACAATCGAGTATGGGATTAGATATATTCGAGGTGAAGGTATCAGGTTGATAGGCTATAGTGATGCAGATTGGGCAGGAAGTACAATAGACAAAAGGAGCACTTCAGGGTGTTGTTTTAGCTTGGGATCAGAAGTTGTATCTTGGTTCAGCAGGAAGCAGAAGTCTGTGGCTCTAAGTTTAGCAAAAGCAGAATACATAGCAGCTAGCATGGCGACATGTGAAGCTATATGGATTCGGAAGTTGTTAGTAGCCTTGTTTTGTCAGAAGGTTGAGACTACTGTGATACATTGTGACAATTAGAGTTGCATCAAGTTGTCTGAGAATCCAGTGTTTCATGATAGGTCTAAACATATAGATATCAGATATCACTTCATCAGAGATTGTGTACAAAGGGGAGTTGTTCAGCTATAGTACATACCTATAGAGGAGCAGGTAGCAGACATTCTAACTAAGGCACCGGGGAAGGCAAAATTTATCTTCTTCAGAGATAAGTTAGGTGTCCTGCAGAATAGCTTCCTCGCTAAGAGGGAGTGTTAATTATTGTTAGTTGGACAGCTGTTATTTCTGACCCAGAAATAGTAGTAGTATTTATGGGTAGCTTGGATAGCTGTTCGTCCTTATCTATGTATAGCAACATTAGCTATGGGTGGTTTGGACATCTGTTTTTCCACTTGCCGAGAATTAGTAAATGGTTATTGCAAGGATAATTATTTACTAATTTTAGTGATTCCTTTTTGGACACCTTGCAACCAATTCTATTATTGGCTGTCGAGTTGTCTTAATCTCAACCATTGATTGTAAATCAATCTCGACCGTTGGTTTACCAACAGGAGTAGTATAAAAGGAGGTCAAGGGGGCATTTGGAGAATATGAAGTTTTGGAGAAACATTTTGCAATGATAGCAAATTTTCTTGTAGTGTTAGCAAGGGCGTAGTGTTAGTGTGGGGATAGCAGTGGGGAATATCAGCAAGAGAAATTAGGAGGTTGTCAGAGTTCTACCAGTGAGAGGCAAGGAATTTTGTATCTCTTGATTTGCTGAAGTTTAATATAATTCCTCATCTGTAGAACTGGTTTTCCCTTAGGGGTTTTTTCCAGGGACAATTTGTCCGAAAATATTGTGTTCATTGTGTTGCGCATTTCTTTTCGTATTTTAGAAGTGAAGTTGCAATTGTGTTATTTTTCGATATTAGTTGGGAATTTATTTTCAGCAGTTTAATAATCGTTTATGATAGGAGATTAATAATCAATGACTACAATAGTTAGATTTTTCACACGCACTAGAGTTGAATCATTGATGTTAGCAAATCTGATGCCTACAACATAGAATTCGTTGTTTGTACTTGGGTGAAACCCTAAACTCAAATTCTTGCTTGGGGATTCCCAAGATTGCTGTTGGGCTGAAGAAGACAGCCTAAGGCTTGCCCCTAACTCCACTACTCCCTCTGCAAACATACCCTGAATGAATACAACAACAATACATAATGTTGGGATTCCCATAATGTGATCCTTACCGCTGGCTAATAGATCATTGGATTTGTGGTTCCAAGCTACCAATTCTTGTTTGATCCTCCTTTTTTATATATGGGATTCACTATAATCCTCCTATTTATGGTATTGACTTGACTAAAGATTTTTGTTATAGTCTAAGCAAAATGTAAATATGAAGTTTTGAATTTGAAATATTTAAAGCAAATTATATGTTTTTATTAGTTGAAAATTTGTCATCTTCACATTACTCAAAATATTTATTGATTATATTTATAAACCAATTCTCCCAGACTACATTAGTATATGGACTCAGTCTCGATGAGATCTACGAGTCCTGGTTAATGGCATGGATGATTTAAAAAATATCACAATGGGTCAAATTAGACGTCTATAATATTATGTATTTTCTAGAATTGTGACTTGACTTACCTTCTAGTTGCTTATTTTAAATTTTAAATATGATATATATTAATTAGTTTGAAAGATTTGATGATATCTTTTTATAAAATTATAACAAAAAACTAATTAACTGTTTTTATAAGACTTGTGAACAAAATACTATATTGACAGGTAGGAGATATTACTCACAAGACAAATTATGATATTGTAAGCATAATTCAAGTGTATAGTTTTTGAGTCAAATTCATTGACCTATTTTTTACCAGTAGTCATTTACAAGAACTCATCTCTCATCAATGAATATAACACTTAGTACTTATGGCATCTAGTTGATGCTCACAAAGGTGAAATATCAACTTACCCATTCTAAACAAATATTTTTTAAACATGTCTTTAAATTCTAGATTGTTGATCAAAATGATTCAAATAAAAAAAAATAATCTTTCTAATTCATATTATAACTTAAAGCTTCTATATTGATGCCAAAGCACATTTAATGGCAATGAAATTGAGAACTTATTTTCAAATATATGTCATTTTTCTTACCTTGAATCTCACTTGATCAACATGATAGTGTTATTCGTAAGAAAAAAAGGTTTATAAGCACTAATATATGAACCATTGGTCAAGGAGGTTCTTCCCTTGAAAGAACTATTCATGACAAATAAATAGATCACTTATTTTTGAAGATATGCAATTTTTTTCTACCTTGAAGCTCACTTAATCAACATGGCAGGTTTATTCATAAGAATAAATGGTTTATAAGAACTAGTAGAAGAACCATTGGTCAAGGAGGCTCCTCCCTTGATTATAAGACTATGAGTAGGAATCACAAAGAACAATAATGACTTAAGCCACCCAAAAGATTTTTTTCCACTAATTTTTTAGTCATATATTTGTAGGTCCAACAAATTTATGATAGGTTTGCAAGAGATGTTGAAACTCACTTAGTGTCTATGCTCTTAAATTAAGAACTACTCGCTCAATAACAATTGAGTTATTGAGTGGAATATTGGGAACAATTAATTAACTAATGGAGAGCAAAGAAGGAGCAGACGAGAGAGTGGGTGCCAGCATTTCTAGAGCCGAAGGAGAGGCAGATGATAATAACAAAGATGGACATTCAGAATTGGGGGTTTTGTCTACGGACTAGTTTTTTTTTTTTTTTTTTTTTTTGGGGGGGGGGGTGCTTCTTTTCCTTTCCCTTCTTTTGGCTTTGTCTAGTTCAAGACCCTTTTCTTGAAGCTGGATACAGTTTTTCTTCTTTGTTTGGATCTTCTCTACGGTGGATTGTCTGTGGGCCATTATTTGGCCCATGCCTTTTGGTGCTTCTAGGTGGAGGTTTTCAATGCATGTCTTCTTGCTACAAAACATTTCCTTACAATTTTTTCTTTTCTTATAGAGTGGATTACCTTATTTTTTGCATCTAATCTATCTTTTTTTCCTCTATGCTTTGGGCCATTGTCCTTTTTCTTAGAACTGGTCTCTTCTTCAGTTGGAAGGAGGGGCTCTTTAGGTCTCTATGATAGATTTTCTCTTGAATTAGCCTTCACTTGGAGGAGTTTCTTACTTCTCACTCCATCATTGGTAGTGAGATTCCCAATGGTTTCATTTCTCTCTATTTTTATTTCATTGCTTTTTTTTTTCTAGATTGCGGTCTTTTTTGCTTGTTGCACTATTTTTGTGTATCATGTTTTCAAGTATGTGGGGAGGGGGAGGGATCTCTTTTCCTCTTCTTTTATTATCTTTGTGTGGGCCTATAGGTTCTAACTATGTGCTCACTCAAGGTTGAGGTTTTTTCTTTTCATTTCTCTTTGTCCCTGCTACTTCACATTTCCTCTATTTCCCTCACTAGATCTCTTTGCTGGTGAATATCAGTGGTTGTAAAAGGAATTCTTCTCTCACTCCCCTTAATAAGGCCTTATATTTTCTCTATTTTTTTCTTGTGAGGTTTTTGGTGTAGTGTTGGTGGTTTTGTGGCATCGGCCAATGACTTGCTACCACTTTCTTTCTTTTCCTTACATAGTTAGGGTTTTCTTGTTGCCCTCTTATGATGGGTTTTGGTGGTGCAACATTTTTGGGTGGTCTCATGACCATTTTCACATGAGTGTTTTCCTATTATTTGTAATCCTTCCTTGTATGACTTCTATTGACGTTGAGTCATATCTTTTTGAGGTGGGTTCTCTTGTGTTGGTTTTAGTGTCTTGTAGGTGATGATTGGTTGTTGGTTTTCTCTTTGTTTGTGTGTTGAATCCTATGGAGGTGGTTGACTTCCTATAGATCGAATCTTTTAGAGATATTATGGTGTCTTTTCTTGGTTTGGAAAACTAGAGAATGAGTTTCTTCTAGAGGTTTCCTTCTATTTTCTTCTTCATTGTTCTTCCTTTCTATAGAGAAACATCATATCTCATATTTTTGGCTTGAGGTTCCTATCTAAACCCTTCTGTTTTAAAAATTTATATTTGTGATTTGTGGGACTTTATCCCCTATGGTTTTTGCTCCATTCAAAAGATTTTTAAATCTACCTCTTTTGGATTTCTTTCTTCCTATCATTTTGACTTGATGTTACTTTATTTTTGCATTTGGTTTGTCATCCCATTTTACCTAATCAGAATAATTGTGTTAACATAATCAGTTAACATACATTTTCCATAGTAAAAATGCTTACATTATGTTAGCTCATTAAAGTAACTTTAATAGAGCTTAAAATTACATGGGAAACTTTTTGGAATGAGCCATAGTTGAGAAAAGTGTCTAAGTTTCAGGAGTCTTATGTACTGGTTTAGGGTTCTAGTTTCAATCAAAGAAATTTCTTTAGATTTTTAGATAACTTTGGATGTGTTGTATCTCATGAAGGAACCAAATTAGTGTCTATAACTTTGAATAAAATTACATTTCATCCAAGATTATTGATAAAAATAGTTTCAAAATGTATGTGAAATGGTTCTTATAGTTCTTTGAATCTTATTATCAATTTTTTGAATATCGTACACATGATGGAATGGCTCAAAGATTAGAAATCTTCATTATTCATTTTAGTTTCCTTGAAAATGGTCAATTTTTTTAATGTATGGTAATATGTAGTTTAATTCAAATGTTGTATGATAGTGTAAAAGGTGTAGGAAATACATTCATTGTTTCTTGCAATGGTATTATGCATATATTCATCTTCATTTAAAAATCATTGATCCATAAAATGTCTCTTTATGAAAAAAAATGAAAAAAAGAGCTATATTACATAGGGCTCATATATACATAAGAGCTTCCATAGCCAAGATTGATGCAAGGCAATATAGAATTCAAGGTTATATGCTGTTATGTAAAGACTAGTAAAGTGTCTTAAGAAGCATAGTGAAGAGTGGTGAAGTGCATGAGTCTTATGAATATTTTTTAAGTGTGTGCCTCATAGGAGAAATAAGCCTCTATCAAAACATTTTTACCTCGTAAACCTTTATATGGTCTTGTACATGTGTGTAATGTCACAAATTGAACCAAGTGATAATTCTACACTTATACATGTACCTAGTAAATTTATGAAAAAATTATGGTTGAGATATCATATTTCCAACTTTCTCGATGGTGAAGATGAAATAGTAGCAAAGTTTACAATTTAAATTTTGGAATAAATTGTTAAGAGAAAAACATATAGATGTGTGTGCAATGCACAAAGCTCATCATAAATTTTAAGGTTCAAATGATAAGATTTTGGATAGTTTATTTTTAGTGCACGCCCCAACATGCAAATGAGTTTTTAATAAACATTGAAGAGAGTATAACTAGTTTTCTTTATCTAATGAATTGAAGACCATGAAATATTTTTTCATATTAACTATATGGAAAAGCATCATTCTAAATTGAAGCATGCCTACCTCATGATGGTAGTATCAATTTTAAATGACTATAGAGTAACATTTGTATATATTCTCTTAGTATTATACACGCTTCTATCATCTTGATAAATAGGAAATTGTTATCTTTGAGATAGTTGTCCTAATAAAGAAAATTATTCTCTAAATTTCCTTGAATATGCATCCCTTGCACATCGCAAGAATAAATATGCTAATATAGATTTAAGCTTGTAGAAATAGATTATCTAAAATTTTAATAAAAATAAATTGAACGTCTTTAAAAAAAATGCTTTTCGTTTTAATTTTCTAAACTTTACATATTTAAAATTAAAAAAATTAGATTAATTTTTTTCAAATGAAATATAAATTCTATATAAAGATTATTAGCTGATTATAATAATAAACAAGTTTATATTTAATAAGTTATTTTTAATAACCTCATAAAAATAAAAAAATATTTATAATTAAAGATAGATGTGACATGATAAGCTTCTATATAAAGGATAAATCAAGAAGGGTGGGTGAAACTAAAAATTGAACCCAGGATTTCATGGTGTGACATGAATAATTTTTGTAGAGTGGGATTTTTTTTTAAAGAATAACATTATGTTAAACATTAAAGTGGTATCTCCTAAAAATATTGGAATCATTGTCTTGTAGATTTAAAATTTAAGAGGTTGTCTTAATATGCGGTCTTTAATGGAGATATTTTGGATATATTTTAATGTAAGAGAAAAATACATCAAACTAATATATGTGTATGTATGTATGTATATATTATGTATATGTACATATACATGTATATGTATATGAGTTTCTAATTTTGAGTTTGCAAATTTATGCACTACATTTTAGGTTGGGTTAGAAATTTATTTGTCAACTTTCTAAAGTATATGTATATAAGTTTCCAATTTTGAGTTAAAAAATTTATGAAATGCATTTTAGTTTAGGTTAGAAATTTATTTGTCAACTCTCTAAAGTTAATAGATCTATTTTAATAATATTATTTAATATTTAATATTTGTATATTTCTTTGAATTAAATATAAAAAACAATAGAATAAATTTCATGAAACTAATGTTAAATTTAATTTTTAAATTACACTCCAAAATTCAACAGAATACATATAATCTCACAAAGTTTTAGTAATACCCTTTGCAACAATTTAGAATCAACATTTAGTTTTAACAACATAGATGTAGATTTAGTATTATTTCTTGTTAAAAAGTAATTATATGAACAAATTCTTCAAGTTTAGTAATTTAATGTATTAAATTATTCATTATTAAAGAAATTCATGAAATCTCATACTTATAAAATACTTTACATATTCCTCACAACACTAGCAAAATATTTTAGGGCTTAACCTTACAATACTAGATTTAAATACTCATATAAAATATTATATAATCTCTCTCTCTAAAATACTTTAACATACTAAAAGAAATTGCTACAAACTGTAACCTAGATTGCCAAAGCATCCCAAGTTTAGATATTTTCCTCAATTTGTACACTAACAATAATAGAACTGAATATACCCAATTTGTGAATTTTACATATTTTCTATCAAGGTCACTAATCTTAGGGGTTTGACAATTATTTTATAAGGTAATAAATAATGGGATAGATCTTTCATTGTTGGAAAGGATTAAACTATTGTCACATGAATTATTTGAGCTTCCTTTGGAAGAATAAAGAAAACAATGTCCAATAAACACTAGTAATTATATACCTTAAGGCTATGGTCACTTCTTTGACATCTTAGATGACACAACATTGGATTGGGTCAGTGCCCTTGTTCATTGTGTCTACACATCCTTTGTCATGGAAGTTGAGCATTAGCAAGAACCACCCCAAAAATACACATGAATAAATTTCATTATAAAATACATATAGATGGGACTCTATAGTTTCATCAAAAATATATAAAAATTAGTAGTTGAAGCTATTTCATAGGTTGTGGTTTTGGAGGGCTATGAAATAGAGGTATTGCCATTTTTTTGGGTGCAAATCAGGTGAAATAGGTTATCATGATGTGTTTCATAAATAATAGACAAATTGGCATTGCAACATCTGGAACCATTTTGTGATGGAAGGTTGTCATAATTGCGATGTCTACCAATCACCCTAGCAACAAAACCAAGAATTGGTTCCCGTCAGACTACTATCAAACTCTTTCTATCACAAGTTGCAATGGTGAGGGCATCTATCATAATGGTGACAAAAGACATAGTCATAACTTGGTAGAAGGATGGGACAAGAGTTTATGTTCACGACATCACAATTGTGACAGTAGTTTGTTGTACTTATGACAGTTGAAACTTTGATTCCAACATTGCAATTGTGACTTATGTGTGAGAGCTATGATGTAGAAGTGATGGTTATCCATCAAAATTGTGATGGCTAGTTAAATTATTAAAAAAAAATTATTTTACGATTTAGCTACCACCAAAAATGACCCTTGCGAAATAGAAAATTTTGCTATTTTAGAAAAGCAATAAAGGAAGTCTTCTGAAATAGCGAATTTCACTATTTTGGAAAGGGCATGAAAATATCTTTCTGAAATAGAAAAAATAGACAACACAAAATGTTAACCACAACTTTAGCATGTTAATTGACTAGAAAGAATCTAGCCCATTGAAAACCTCTCAGATCAATTATCAATGATGGGTTGAATGGGGACAAAAATAGCTAACAGTACTCAAATATATTTGCAAATTATACTCAAGCGAAAAAGAAGAAAAGTTACCAAAAATGATGAATGGTACACTTAGCACTAGTTTTACTTAGATGATTCTTACAAAGGTGAAGCATTGGACCTTCTCTAGAGGTCATCCATCCCAAAACAACTCGAATTCAAATGCTAAGTTAAACTAGAATGAGTGACCTTTTGAGAAGGCCTAATATTTCACCTCTCTTTATGTCACCTAGAGACCATATGTTCTAAGTCTACCATTCATTCTCATAAAAAAATACTTTCTTATGAACCACCACTCATAAAACATGAATCAATGGATTTGATTCAAAAGCTATGCAGATTAGAAACTTTTAAGTAGAACAATATATACATATACATATACATACATACATACATACATACATACATACATACATACATATATATATATATATATATATATATATATATACATATATACATATATATACATATATACATATATATATATACACATATATATACATATATATATACACATATATATACATATACATATATACATATATATATATATATACATATACATATACATATATACATATACATATACATACATACATACATACATACATACATACATACATACATACATACATACATACATACATACATACATACATACATACATACATACATACATACATACATACATATATATATATATATATATATATATATATATATATATATATATATATATATATATATATATATATAATGTTGGTGTACATTGATTGAAATGATGAAGAGGGTAGGTTGTCCTTCGCATATTTACTCATAATTTTTTGTATAGGCTCTGATATATTTCATCATAGTGTGGTTTGCCTTGAATCTACGAGGATACTTCTACTACTTTGTTCTTCTCCTCTTTGGTGTAGGAGAACCTAGGTAGCCTAGTGGTAGACCTAGGGCTTCTTAAATGTTTTGGGATGCAGTGATGCTAGCCATAGCACTAGATCACCAAGAGTACTAACTTTCTCTTAAGGTGTGGATGGGTATGTTGGTAGAGCCCAAAATGGTGAAGTTGCCCATAGTTTCTCAAAATTGCTCATTTGGCTCCATACAACATTTTTGCATTTTAGTGGTTAAGTAGGTCAAATAAGTATTTTAAGGACCTTATTATGTGTTTAGGAACCATTTAAGTAATTTTTCATAGTTTGGTACTAGTTAGAGCAAGTTTGAGAAGTAGATGTGTAAAATAGCAAAAATTGCTCAATCTTGCAAAAGTTTTCATTGACAATTTTTTGACAATTTCTTGCAAAAAGAGAAAATTTTTATTTAGAGAAATTAAAATACCTAAATCAGTTTGGAACATTCATGTTAAGGCTATATAAGGTCATTCTCTACCTTTTCTAAGGGTTGGAGAAAGTACACTTTGCATTGTACGGTCTAGAAAAGCAAGTAATGACCAACAATTTTATGTTTTTAGAGTTTTTGACATGTGTACACATTAGTTTTAGATTTTCTAGTATTGTAAATGTTAGTAGATATCATTTAGAGATTCTTTACTTAGTTCATTTGTGATTTATCAAGCTTTTGAGTGTGTAGAATAAATATTTTATTTCTTGTCAGTCTGTTTTCTTCAAACAACCTATTTGCACAAATAGGGTTCTAGGGCCACTTCCTACTATTGGAATTGTATAGTTTATTGAGATTTTGAACTAGACTCCATGTACTCTATGTACAAAAAATAAGGGACCATGGCAAGCACAACATTTCTTTTTAAGGTAATTCATTAGACAAGCCATTCCAACTTGGCTAGGGATCACAAAGTAGAGAAAGAGCTATGGAGAGGATTGGAAGTAGTAATACATCAATTGAAGCATATGGAGAGTAAGAAGGTATTGTGGTCTAACCCCAATCCTAAGGAGAAGTTTTGGTAAGAAAGCTATGGTGTGAAAATCAGACTTTTCCATCAGACAACATTGAAACCCTTAAAACCCTTAATATAAGGTTAAAATTGTGCCCATCTAGTATAGACAAGTTGAGGAGCTAAGATTTTAAAAATGTTCAAGAACACTAAAAAGAGTATTGAGAATTTTAGTTTTTTGGGCACTTTTTAATGTATTTTGCAAGATATCTTGGTTTTATTGCATTTGGAGGACTAATCCTTGTGGCCTTTTTAAAATCATTTAGTTGCAATTTGACTTCAAATTTGGGACTCAATTAGGGAATCAATCTTGATTTTGGTTGTGGATATTGAGAGAAGTCTAAGGAGGTCCTAAGATTCCAATCAACCTTTTTTGGGAGTCATTGGTAGGCTTGGGGTTACCTATGTTATGGAGAGTAGTAAGCAAGTGTGTGTTTTATCTAATTGATGTGCACCAAATAAGTGGTTAGGGTTTTTTTTCTATGATACTAAGAAGCATAGGGTGACTAGAAAACCTTGCTGGTCAAGGGTATGACCTAAGGAGACCCTGAGAGAAAGCTTTGGGAAAGAGAAAGGTTGGTTGTCACATCACTCTTTGTTTGTCTTATCACCACCAATTGGTTAAACTTTCTACAAGCTTCAATGTCATCAAAGGAAAATATATTTAACTAGATGGATTATCTAACACAAAAATTTCATCCACCATAGAAATATATTGATGCATGGCCTTATAAACCTACAACTTATAGGTAAGATCTAAAAAAACCCAACATGAAACACATTTTTTCTCTAATATTCTCATAGAAGAAGCAAAAATGACTCTTTTATTTATTTTGTGAAAATAGTGAGATTAAAAGGGAGTGTGCTAAGGAAATAAGATCCCTCATTTAAAGGATCTTGGCTACAACTTTTGAATCTATGCGGCAAGATTTTGAATCTATATAAGATATGCTTTCTTATCCTCTCACATGATGAGTAGCATACATGTTATACTTATGTTTTTGGATGAGATTGTGTGTTTGATGAATATTTTCAATCATATTCAATGATTCTTAAATTCTCTTATTCATAGAATATGATTTGAAAGATTGATAATACAAAACACACAATCTCATCCAAAAACATAAGAACATGGAACTTCAAAATTTATTGTCAATAAGCATATGCATTTTAAAACTAAATTTTGAATTTCCCCATTATCCAAAGCTTCATTTTTTATGACCTAAACTTTAAAATGATTTAGTCTGATGATCAGGAATTTTTTGTTCAAAAGTCCATTGTGGAACTCAACATCAGGTTTACATTATTGCCAAAATTGGGGTAGGTTAGCAAGTTAAAATAATGATGTAGTGAATTTGATTTATAACACATTTTGTTGCAATAAAATTTTAATTTTTTTCTTCAAAGAAAATAGTTTTCTCTTTCGAAAAAATAAAATGTTTTTGTTGGATTTAGTATATTGTTCTTTTTTTGGATTTCATAAAGTACTTTTATGAAATTAATGTCATTAATGAAAGAATACTAAAAATAATATATCCATGAAAATAATATATTGTAGAACATGTACCTTTTAACACATGTCCTTTGCTGAACTGGGTTATCTCAATTATCTAGGGACTGCAAGATGTTCAATGGATAAAATACACCTATTTCAACCTAAAATATGAAGGAATCAATGCCTAATGAGATCCAAAAGACTTCAAGTAGGTGGGTGGCACAAAAAAAACTTTAAAAAATTAAAATCCATCCTACACCCCTTCATCATGCCAAGTTTGATGATTTTACACTATAGGGTTTAGGAGGGAGAGCCAATTTTGTGTACAAACCCTAACTTAGGCTAGGTTAAACAGTGAAAGTAAATAAAACCAAAATTTTATGTAAAGATAATGAACTCAACCAAAATGCCTTAATACATCATCCATAGGCTAAAATAAAACTATCTATAATGAAACATGTACAGTCTACGAGAAAAAAAACCATAATTAGTTTAGTCCACAGTACTCACTGTCATGAACAGTGCATAGAGTTTTCCACCAAAACTTGAAAAAAACTTTATTGGTTCAGTGCCTATACTTCAACAACCTTTTCTTAGCTGGAATACATCATAATATAGGTTAGGTGATTGGTCCTTTCACCTTCTTTATTATTTAATCAAGCATTTGAATGCTATGACTATTGGCCTTCACAAAAAGACAAAAAGTTGCAGAGTTAACAAAAAAAATGTTGCATGACAACATTTTGGAGAACTTTTAACAATTATTTCTTGTAACCTTTATATACCCTCAAATGGGTTCAAATGTACCCCAAAACATAGATCAGACAACCTCCTAACATAAAAATTCATAATTTTGGTCATTTCTTAGCATTGACCAAGTTTGACTAACCCTGGCCATGCATATAGGCCATATTACAAACACAAACAAAAATGTTTTCTATTAACATATTGGATGCCTGAAACTAAAAACTCTTTATTGAAACTATGTAACCAACTTATTGTCACCCTAATACACCAAAATTTCTTTCTTGAATTAATTGATTAGGGCCTTTGGCCCTTGTACCACTAAGATTGTAACATTAGGTTGTTGTCATTTCATATTGTTGGATTATTTTTTCATTGTGCCATGGACGATAAAATGTTCACAAATTCCTTAAGTATTGATATGCCCTATTGTTAAGGAATTTTTCATCAAAAACCTTCATGAACTTCTAAGGAGAATTTTATGACTAAACATGAATTATAGAAGTAAAACAAAAAGATGCACTCTAGTTACATAATTTAGACATATATGAGTAGAATCATGATGACCTAGACTTTGATTTCCTTAGAAATAGCATGGGAAAAGAGTGACATATTTAAAAAATGAGTATGGAAACAAAGACATTATCTTTGGGAAGGAAGAGAGATATGAGCTTTAGTTCAACCTCATAGAAGGCTTTCACCAGCACACCATCCTCTAGAGAGCTACACGTATTGTATGTACATTTACATTTACCCCTAGTTAGGTCCATTTTCAACTGATCAAGAATATTTTGTTCTTTTATGAATTTTTTCTAAAGGTAAAGAGAAGATTTTTGATACAAGTTAATCTAAATGATCTATGAGACCTAAGTTGTTCTATTATGAGATCAAAAACCTCCACTTCTAAGAATTATTCATAACTAAACTTGAGCCTAGGTCTTTCTCTATGTGCATCACTTCTCAACCAGTCTACCCTATTTAACAAGCTACAAGGCAAGCTACACTATTGCAATTTCATGCTTAGAAGGAAAATGTATAAAATATATCAAAGATGAGGAAATTACCCTCATTTATAAGAGTCAAAGTTACATTGTTCGTGATGGTTTACAACTTAAAATACTTTATTAAAGACCTCTAACAAAAATGTAAACCTGTTACATTTTCAGTTCCACTTAATGTCCTATGAATATTAATTGAGATTGCATATTGGACTATTGTCTCCTTTTGCATTTCTTGAAACCAAGATATTGACACAATTAGTTTTCATGCAATCATAGATTAATGTTGAGCTTCACTTGCTTTTGAGAATAGTTTAATATTCTCTACTAAGATCAAGGCCAACTACATGAAGGTGGAATCTCATTTGCACCCCACCCGCCCTCCCCCCTAACATCTAAATTCCCTATTAACATCTCAAATTTATTCATTCTATTAATAAAATGTAGCATTCATGAATTATCACATGATAACATTTATTAACACATAAGATTCATTGGAACATTTAAAATAAGATGCATTAGAACATTCACATGAACATTCAATAACACGTAATTAAAACATTGAGACATAAACATCAATCATTATCAAATAAGTTACATAATGAGAATAATTTCCTTTTTGTCTTTTTTCCTTTTTTGTACTTCCCTATATTGTTGTAGAGGCATATCCACATCATCATCGACATTTCTTGTCACATGTGGATGCGATCTCACTGTCATTTGCAAAGGTGGGTCCTCTACAATAACAAATAAAAGGGTTAAATTTTAAAACTTTGAGACTTTAAAGAAGATAAGCGTAACTCTTTTTAGCTCATCTAACCACATCATCTTTCTCGATGGTGTGAACCTCAACATGCTCATCAGGAATATTTCCTCTACATCCTCTACAATTGCAATACAAGATGTTTTCTTAATCCCAAAAAATATTATAGTTAATTTTTTATTACTACATTGAATTCAATTTAAAATCTTTACTTGTATAAATGATTCAAAAATTAAAATTTGAATTAAACATATATACCTTGAGTACTACAAAGCACATTAAAATTGATGCCTCCATGGTGCTTAGATGGTGTATTTAGATTGGTTGGCTGCAATCCAATATCAAATATAGTAATTGATAAGGTATTCAATTTGAAATAAAAATAAAATGACTTATTTACTTGATCGATAGATCTAGTAGAAGAACCTTGGGCACTCATTGCTTAGAGTCATTTAGCCATGGCTGTATAGCCTTGTCTATAGGCTATTTTCTTGTCCTCTTCAAAAATTGTCATTTTAAACTCCAAGGTCTACATTTTTGCTTGGTATCATAAAATAAAATGTAGTGAATTTCATCAAGACAAAATTTTTTACAATTTATAAACATTTGTATATGGTTTTTCATTTACTTATACTTGCAATTTGTGCAATAAGTTTTAAAATCCATCTGAGCTGAGCTTGTGCTTCTATTTTCTTGCTTCAATTTCCTTTGATGTGTCAGGAAACTTATGTGAGGTTTGAAATATGTTAGATTGCAAAATTATTAAGAGTAATTAGTAAATAATTTCACTCTTAAGATTATGACATATCTTCTTTCCTCTAGTGGTACTATTTCTCCACTATGTCTGTCTTATTCTTTTCTTAGTGACATCCTTTTTAAGATTCTCCCACTCAATAATAGGAATATAGGGGGACTGCTCATAATAAGAGTTGTGTTCCATTTGGGTCCTGTAGTTCTACCTAATATACTTCAAAGCTTAGTTTTCTTTCTCAAGGAGCTTAAGTTTTTGAAACACATTGGGTCCAAAAAGTGTTGTCATAGCATCAATGAGTTTATCCTTTAACTTTTTAGTTTGTAAATTCCACCTTTTAAGAATAAAAATGTTAGATTCATAAATGAATTGAAGCTACCTTTTAATTTTCTTGAAGAAATGGAACAAAGGAAATCTAATCTAGCAGTTAAATCAAAATATGATGCCCTATGCATATGGTTGGCCCAAATATGGACAAACATTCATCATTAAGTTTTTCATAAAATAGATTATTCCCTATAAAATAATAATGGGATTAGTAGTTGTTGCAAGGGACTACAAAGAAGGTTAGTGCATTTGGTTATGAGTATAAGATATTATATTAAGAAGGATTAATCTTTAAAGTACTTGGAAGTTCAGCTACTCTCAGGGGATATCCATCTTCATTCCTCACAAGAAATTGATCATAATTATTTATTGTTCCCATATGTCTAACATAGGTACATCCATGAATGTTCTTATCACCTCTTGCATAAAATGAATTCAATATTACAAAATTACCCCTAATAAATAATAGTTCAAGTGAAATAAACACATGAAAAATGAGAAAGAAAAAGGAATCTACTTACCAATAGGCATTTCCATTGCATCTGTGGCCATACTATGTGTTGTCAACATTATCTCTATGGTTCTATTCCTCATAGAAGGTGGCATATTGAACATAGGATCAATGCTAGTTGTTGAAAAATAAGATTGTTAGAGAATATAAAACAAGATTCTTAGATAGAACATGCAATGTACTTGAACCACTTGAAGTATCTACATTTGGGGCATGACCCTTTAAACTATTCCGCATCCTCTATAAAAATAACACATGCATTTTAT
The DNA here is from genome assembly GCA_028749045.1 of Cupressus sempervirens. Taxonomy (NCBI): domain Eukaryota; kingdom Viridiplantae; phylum Streptophyta; class Pinopsida; order Cupressales; family Cupressaceae; genus Cupressus; species Cupressus sempervirens. The sequence continues at coordinate 830,905,929 of CM053792.1, forward strand.
TTAATTACATAAATAAAAAGTATAGTATACAAACCATTATTTAACTTCTATTATAATTAAAAGCTACATTAATACTTACTATATTTAAGCCTAAATCAGGTGCATCATCTCATCCTCTCTCATTTTTATTTGAGCATTCTGAGGTTGATTTGATGCTAATTGAGTTAACACTCTTGATAGTGTAGGAAGGACCTTTTCCAGTGTAGCCATAGGATCACCGAATGCCACAAAATCAATAATGAATGGATCCTACTCATCTTGTGGCTCCTTAGGGACTACTTGTTCCTTTCCCTTTTCTTGATCAACACTCATTTTTTAGAACAATATTATTAGTTCTATATTTAAAATCAATCCATAGTAGTAGTGAAGAATAAACATAATAATAAATGTGCATTAACATATTTCTTGTATCTAATTTGTACATATTAACATGCCACCTCACCCATGATAGTGGCTTTGTTTTTATCAATGTGATTTATATTGTAATCAATAAGAAGCTCTTAACCTCCATGTATTGATTTTTATTGCACATGCAAATACATGGTTTCCCTTGCGCACCTCAAATATGCAATTGGGTTGCTTCTTAGTTAATGTAGGTTGTGTAATATTTATAAACCTACAATATACCCTTATGCTTTTGGCCTTCTGTCAATGTATATGGCTACTATTTTAATTTTTCACTGACTTTTTTTTTGTATATAATTTTGAGCAAGTGCATACCAATACATTTTTTTTTAATCTAACAATCTGCACATAAATTTTTTTAATCTAATAATCTGCATCAAACTAATGTAATCATAGCAAGGTCTGACATACTCCATCAATTCAACAACCTTGTTGTAAGAAACTGGTTATACCATCCATGGAAAATAGGCCCAAACCATTTAATGAGGATGGTGTTATGTGATATATTCTCTTCCTAACATATTGTTTTTGTAGATGTTTGTACCTAAAGGGCACATCGGAGTCACCTTCGCTCTCGTCATCATAATAACATAACCCCACTTGAAAAAGGAAAAAAATTATGTGCTTATTAAATTTTTTTATTTTGTTTTAACGTCGAGTCGATCTCCTTGATTTAGACATACTAAATATCTCACTTTCTTCTTCCATTCCTATGTTTGCCTTGCTCAAGGAAGAAAAATATGATAAATACCTATTCACTGATACCTGCACTCCATAAAATAAGAGAGATATTTACAAATGGAAAAATACATTAATCTATGTGGGGTTTACTAACTTATACTTGATGATCCATGAGACTGTGTGGGATGCTCATGAGAGGGCTTCAGGTTTCTGCATATGTAAATCCATTTTCTTATGTTAGCTAAAAAATTCATGATACATATACTGAAAATTACATAAAATATTAGAATTGTTTATTTATTATAAACATTAAAAGGTACATGACAAGTTAATCAAATTAATCATTAATTTATCAAGAACTCAATATTTAATAGCATAGGCATTGATCACATAGTTATACATTTTATTCATGTCATTGATAATCAAACCCCCCTTCAATGTTAGCTAATCAAACCCCTTATCATTGATATTATTATTTATCCATCTCATCATCAGCATCATCATCGTCATTGACATCATCACCACCACTATCCTAGTTGTCATCATCATCATCATCATCATCCTCATCATCATCATTGTGATTAGTAGAAGCATCATCATTGTGATCAATAGTAGCATCATTTTCATTAGGATCATCATTAACTAACTCTCAATCATGATCCACTTCTTCCACTTCCTTGGTATCTTCTTCTTCCATCACATTATACTTTATTGGCCTTCCTCTTGGACCATGTCTAACAAAAAATGAACAACCCAATTTACATTGAACCTCTGAGTAAAATAATTGCTCACATTTGTTTAGAAGAACATAGGGATTATCCCCAATTGGCTCAAACAACTTTGTATTAATCATTGGAAATCCATTCTCATGCTCAATAACAGTTCTATTAGGATCATTTTGATTGAGTCGTAGTCTATACCATTTGACGATGTTAAGAACTAATTTGAAGGAATTAAAGTCACAATCGCATATATCAACCAAAATGCCATAGTACTGATTTTGACACTCTCAAGGATGTAAGTCAATTCTAGATGAAATATTGGTCACCTAGAAGACTGCACTTATACCAAAATCACAAGTTCTCTTTGTGTCATCAAACTTTTTGATGCAAAATATATAACCATTTCATAACATATCCTTGTGGTGTTTCACCTGCAATACTGTCAAACTTGTATAAATTATTGCATCACAAGTTCAAAAACATACAATTGATAAACAAATTTATAAGTACCTAGAGATCTCTTAAACCATTTGCTAAATCTATTTCCTTTTGTGTAACATTAGGATTTCCATTAGAATGAGCTTTTCTAACCAATGAAGACATGGATTAGCATTTTAATCAATGACCAGAATGTTAACATCATTCAATCCATACCATCATCTAATCTTGATTATTTACATAAATAAATGTATTGTATCCCACTTTTTAGCAACTATGAAAAAGTAAATAGATGATTTCCAATAGATTTATTTTGAAGACTAATCACTAATTAACTAAAATAACATCTCATAATTTATTACCTTTCACTTTCCTAAATCTACCATTCTCTACCAAGTACTGCCCTTCAAATTCTTTAATAGAGTCAAGATCCCAAATACAATCTATATGGGTCTTTGCTACAAGATTAGGAAGATATTGAGTAACGTACACAATCATCTGGTATACCATATATCTCTTAACCATAGAACCCTCAAGACATGCTACTTATTGAACCAAACCCTTCAAAAATTTCAAGTTTGTCTCAACCATCCACATTGATCTAGGTTGTATAGGTCCACACAATTCAATCTCCTCAACTTGGTGTATGAGGTAGTGTTCTTGTGCATTGAGAAATGTTGAAGGTAACCATTTTTGCATTTCAAACATTAGTTGATGAATTATTTTCTTCCAATATTTTATATCTTCTTTATGGATTTCTTTAGATGAAAACCACCTACAAGGGATTCAAGACATAGAAATATATAAATATGAGGCTTTACAATATATTACTCATTTGATATTATTTTTTAATATATTGAACAAATATCACTGCTTACTTCATGTATTTTCCAAGATCATATATCACTTGTTCGATATTATTGTCCAATTTTTCTGGAAGTGATAGGGGTAGCACATATTGCAACAATTGTTAACTGATCATTGCATTCTTTTCTAACATAATTTAGAATGAAAATTGAATGAAGTTTCACAAATACATTATAAATATAAAAGATCGTGACTTACCTTGATGAAGGCATGCCAATCATATGTTTTAAGCCTTGGCCCAAATTCACTTTTCTTTGATATGAGATTGATTATATTTGTAGAAAATCCTATAGGAAATCAGATTTTTTGTATGACTTCTTTGGTGTCATTACTTTGTTTCTCTATTAATAACCAAGGAAGGGAACATGAGTTAATCTGGTCTCCATTGATATTTGATTCAATGATATGTTCCATTGCATGATTGCAATCATGAATGTCACTACAAATTTTGGCAAGTTTTTCTTTGTCACACCTTCCATCCAATATTTTCTATAGTGTCTCTGTTACATTCTTTCCAATATGCATAGTATCAAACAAATGCATAATTTATAGCTACTCGTAGTAGGGAAACCTACTAAAATCTCTAGAATAACATTTTAGTCCCTTTGGAAGGTGGTCAGTGATGCCTTGATGACCTTCACGATCATCAATTACATAATTAAGCAACAAAACACAATCAAAATATATAATTTGCAAACATAAATCATCAATTAGGTGGAGCAATACTACTTCAAATCCTATTATATTCCAACTACCATAGGTGAGGTGTCATTCTTCATGGCTTTGATGTAGTCTCTTATTTCCCATTGAAAAGATGTTTTTTGGCACTTCAATACTTATGATTTCTATGGAGGAAGTTTCTATACTCATCAAAAACCTTCTTTCTTAGAAATTTGGAATGATGAGATTTTATCTTTGGACTACACATTGGACATGCACATTTTTCCTTTGTTTGAAGACCTACAAGATAATGATATAATTGGATTAAATATGTTAATTTTTTTAATAAGAATAATTGCATACAACTAGATTACAATATAACATACCATAGAAATGTGTCAACCTTAGGGTACCATGAATTGTCCACACAAGCATTGCATGGAATTGAAATTGTTTTTATCCAATTGTTCTAGAGATATAATACATAGTAAAAGAATTCCATAACACCAGCAACTCATTGATAAGAGGTTCAATATATACATTCATATCTTTCACTAGGTACCTACCTAGTTGAATGAAGAAATAATGTCAAAAAATTATTATACCCATTTCACTCCAAGACTTATAATTCCATGTAGATAACTATAAAATAATAAAATACCTAGAACAATCATTTCCAAAATAATGTGCTACCCCTTTATTGACATCCATTGAGGAAGGTTATTGTTGATAACAAAAATAGGCCACACTAAGTAAACAAATCTCATCTCTCCAAATGGATTAACACTGTCAGTTGGCAAAGAAAGCCTGAGATTTTGAGCTTCTTCTTTAAAGTGTGGAGCTAATTTTCCTCTATGTCCATAAATATTGAGCCATACATAGGAATTTGAATAATGTCATCTCAACTTCTATAGTGTGCATGGTAATCAATAAATTGTGCCAAGATACTACGCTTGAATAATCATTTAAGACATAGAATAATGGTGATGTAATGAAGAACTTTGTGAGGCACTTTTTTATCACTACATCATCTTGATATCTACTTGTATGGAATTTGAGGAATTTTTTTGTATATTTACATTGTTTCTTATAAATAGCATGATCTTTAGGACACGCATCTATTGCTTGATACTCCATTCCAATATGTTTCATAGTGGCACATAATTCTCAGTACGAGTGAGGGAGAATATTTGATGGTGGTAACAAAAACTCACCTATCAATCTACAACAAAAAATATAAGTTGGTAGTATAAAAATCTTAATGAAGCATGTTTCACCTTTTATAGACTATAATGATATATATGAAAAATGTCCTTAGCATATGTGACATTGTTATGTTGGATAAACCATTCATAACCTTCAAATTCACCAACTCCAATACAATAGAGAGAAGAGTTGATTGGGATCCTTCATAAAGGGTTGTCTTTGCCTTCTCAAGTAGAGGTATATCATGTATGGCCTCAATGTCATCCTCATCATAATCATCATCATCAACAACAACAATAGCAACACCAATACTAAATGTGTCATAGATCGGTACATTTGTACCATCATCTTCAAATGTGTTTTCTGGAACATGATCATCATCTTCCATGGGACCATGATCTTCTCCTTCAATATGCACACCTCTATGTTCCTCTGAGATGTGGTGGTTGATATCACATACTACCTTGGGGAGATTGACCTATATAAAAATGATGATAATCAAACCCCCCTTCAATGTGATAACCAAACCCCCCTTACATGGTTCATATGTATAATAATTATGAAAATAATATAACAAATAACTTACCAATGGATAATAATCAAACGCCCCTTCAATGTGGCCATTCTCCCTACAATACATCTTAGCTATTTTGGTTTTGATTCTTCATGTCTTTAAGCCATTAAAACTATTGTAAGGACAATAACATTTGCCAGTGCCTTCTCTTTGAAAGTTAGACAAAAATCTACTAATTGTCTCCCTATTTTGATCAAATTCCCTTGTATTATTTGACATGGTCCTTCTTATGGGAATAACTTATTCTTGTATCCTTATTGAATTACTTGTACTTTCTATATCTATCATTGATAACCATTTTAACATACACATTGACATTAGAGAGAAAAGATTGAAAAAATATGGACATAATGTTCTTAATGTTTATATCTGCACATATAGTTTTGAAAGAAAAAATTTGGTGTACTTAATGTGTATATTTGCAAAAAAAATGGACATATTGTACTTAATGTTTATATCTACACATTTGGTTTTGAAAGTAAAAATTGGTGTAATTAATGTATATATCTACAAAAATATTGGACATGTTGTTCTTAATGTTTATATCTACACATATGGTTTTGAAACTAAAAATTGGTGTAATTAATGTGTATATCTGCAAAAATATTGGACATGTACTTGATATTTATATATTCACATATGGTTTTGAAGATGCTAGAATTATATAACAAGTTAGTCTTTTAGAACCTACTTTGTACTTAGTAATTACATTAATCTATCATCTGTGATTCAAATCCAAAAACCCATATGAAACTAATAGTTGTTGTGGGCTTAGCAAGACTTAAATATGGTGTTCGATTAAACTCATAAGTTATTTTCAGAAATTAAATTAGATTATGAATCCATATGTTTCCTTCCTTATTTTATTATGAGGATTTTTTACAACTTACAATTTGACTCTATATCCTACATTAGAACTTTCCATTGCATAGTATTTATGTCTTATATTGTAGGTTTTTCTCTAGGAGTCATTTTAAAGCTTGGGAATGAAGATTGCAGTTGTTATTATTTTCCCTTAAGTTGTAATAAATTTCCTTGTTAGAACAATTGAAAATATCCCAATTGAATGTATTTTCTAATGCATGTTAGTGGTTGGAAAGAAAATATAGTTTATCCAAAGTAACTTTTATAAAAGACAATGTTGTTGTTAAGTATTACATGGATATTCCTTTTCATATTTAAACTTTTAAGTGTAAAACATTTTGATAATTTATGTTAAGAATAGAAAATGGATACTACACTTTATTCCCAATGAAAGTATTATATTTTTATATGATGCTGCTAAAGAAAAAGGCTGAAATAAAAGTTCAATCAAATTGTTTTTTATGTTATTGTTAGATATGTAAGAATTTGTGCAATTATTACAAGTTTTGTCATATTGGGTTGAGTTACAAAGGCAAAAGTACATTGGTTTAAGTTGAAATAAACTATGAGAAAATATAAAAGTATCTAGGAGCTCTCTATTTTATTTTTTAGCATCTACGCAAAATAAGATTGTACCATTGACAAATTCCACATTATATTTGTGAAATTTAGGGCATGACAATATCTTGTAACTACAAAAACCAAAAAAACTCAACACATATCCATATTATTTTCTCTACAAAAGATTTACAAACTACCCAAAAACTATAATTCTTGCTCTAGGAAGCCACATCTAGAATGGATCCAAAAATGGTGTCCAGAACAAGAAGAGTAGAACCCTAGAAAATGAGAGAAGAAAATAAGATGTAGAGGAGAGAAGAATGTGAGATTTGTTCATGTGATGTCACTCATCAATTATGGAAGGTGTAGATAAACTATTAGATGTTACAAAAGAAAATGGTGCAAATATTGGGGATGATCTAGAGAGGAGCTATAGATGAACCCCATACAAACAATGTTTCTGATGATTTTATTCAAGAACTAGATGTGTTCTTGTTTCAACAATAACATATAATGTAGAAAATAGGATAGATGAATTACAAAAAAAGAAATTCATTGATGATTTTGTTCAAGAATTAGATGAGCTCATAAATCTCATCTCACATTCCAAAGTAGTAAAATATTGAAATAGTAAAGTTGAAATATAAAGAAAATATACCATTAGTTATGCCTTAAGAAAACTATAGCATGAGGGAGAATTGAGAAGCACAATTTGTGGCATTGATTTTTTCTAGATCCTCACAAACACAACCTCCTGGCTTAACTTTTGCACTTCACCCTGGCTCCTCTTCATGTGAGTAGTTGCATTTGAGGAAATTGACAAATGTTTTTCTTTTTTTGTTTTTATATTCATGTGGTCATCATAATTATGATGAAAAAATTAGTATTACAATGATCTCAAGAATACTTGAAAAAAAAAAACAAAAAAATCATGCACAAATTACATTACTGCCACAATTTGACCCCAAATATTGTAGTGTGGTATTGTGATATGGTCACAGAGTCACATTTTTTACAGGTGGTATGTCATTAAAAGGTAAATCAATGGATTGAGTTTAATTAGAAGGACAAAAAATTGGTAGTTAGATTTATGAAATATTATAATCTACATTGAATAAAGGGATATGAAATTTTGAGTGTGTCATCAATGATCATACCGATTACTAAATAAGTGACACATCAAAGGTGGTGAACTAGAAATATCATTGCCAAGGATAATGCTTTGTGAAAAATGTCCTTATGCACTTATGTTTAATAAAATTTGGTAACAAAATATTCCATAAATATGTAGACATGTTGGTTACTTTGTCAAATAGCTAAATTGACTATAAAAATGAGATTGCTAATGATCAAAAATCTTCAAATGAAGACCTATGTCCTATTATTCAATCAAATTCAAATAAAGGCGAAGAAGAGGAGTAGAATGATATTTGATTAGTCTTTTGGTTGTTGGAAGTGGACCAACATCCTTAATGGGGTTTTTGACATGGTTCAATCACCTCATATGGTAATATAAGACTATTGGTTGAATAGGGCATTGATAGGTCAATATTTTGGTGTGACCCTAGTCTTTCTAACAATTGGTATGAGAGCTTGGTCATAATGAATCTCATAGATCATGAAAACTAACCTTGCGAGGGGGATTTTTGGTAGTCAGCCACCATCCCTTGTGGTGTTTGTGACATAGCTTAATCACCTTGCATGGTTCTATAAGACTACTAGTTGTATCGGGCATTGACTGGATCAATCTTTTGGTACAACAACAACCCTAGTATTTCTAACAATGTTGGCCTCACAAAGTATTTCCACTAGTCCCAAAGAAGAAATGGTTATGCTTGAGAAAAAGAAAGAAAAAATAGAGCTCCAAGACTTCTTCATCAACTCTAGAATGGGCCTAACTAAATTTGAGTAATAAGTTGAAGATATGATTGAGAATTGAGACCTTGATGACTTTTAGATTTTTTGAAAGCTAAAATGTTATTTTGTTAGAATCAATGGTTTTTAGACTTTTATTTTTTATCTAATCATTGAAAATTAAAACATCTAATGGTTGGAGTCTTTTCACTTCCACCTAGAAGAAATCAAAACCATGTTTTCCATATGTATGTATTTTGTGATGTGGAAATAAATCAAACTCAAAGGTTTACTTGATATAGTTTCCAACCGAATTATTTCTATGGGGTTTGGGGGTAGTTCCCCCAAGATAGTGTCAAGGGGTAGTACCCCTTGTGGGGTCCTAGGGAAGCACCAAAGGTGCACTCCCTATCCTAATATAGGGTGGGGTTGAGGAGAAACACCCCCACAGGGGGTTTTGGGGGACAATGCCCTTGAAGCCAAAAATGATTCTACTTTTCTAAAATACATTGGCTTCTATTTTCATGTTGGATGACTTATTCAAGCCCTAATTTTGTAAGCGGTAAAAAATCTTGTATAAAATGGCTTAGGGTCAGGGATTTCAGAATGTATGATGAGATTGTAGCTTTTTGTGGTGGTATTGAACTTTAAGGGATTGCATGTTTTAATTACTAGATAATAATAATAGTGGAATTGTTATTGGTGGACATAGCCCAGGCATTAGGTGAACCACATTATATCTTCGTGTCTTTTGTTCTTTTCTATGCAATCTATTATTTTCTAATATTGGTTATATTTGCATTTAATCATTATTTGTATTTGTGTTTAGTCCTAACAATGTATGTATGTATATATATGCATATACATACACATATACTTATAAACATAGATATATACATAGAAATATATACATATACATATATAGATATATATATCTATTGGAATTATAAATGGGAAATATACTTTTGAGAGGGGGAATGAATCAAAAGTTCTAATTCATAACCAATAAAACTTTTAACTTCAAATCAATACATGCATTAACATAATGAAATAACATGCAAAGTAAATGCATCCACACAAACACTTAACACTAGAATTGATTACCCAGAAACCCTCTAATGAGAAGCTAAAACTAGGTGGGGATGAAACCCACAACTTCACTACTACAACAATAATTTAATTTTTCAAGGTTACAAAGTTTGACCATGAGCCATGGTATGCCCTGTGAAAGACCTGCCCTGTTAAAGGCTTACAAGAGAATGTTAAATCTCACCCTGTTAAATGATTTCAAACCTTACTAGAAGTGTACCTATTTAAAGGATTTACAAAACATTCACTTGGAATGCCACCTTGTTAAAACCATCCTAAGTCCATAGGATTTCATCCTGCTGATACAATTGTTAGAGAGTATAGTAGGATGCTTTGATCTACTTACTTACAATATGATATTACTGAATTTAGATCCTTGTTCTACTAGATCTAATCCTCACTAACTTTTGCATCACTAATACTTTTTTCTATCAACTAGTTCTACAATTCTATCCTTCTTCTAAGTCACCTTGAATATCCTCTATTCAATTCACCCCTTTTTTAATTTTTACTCTTCACTCACATACACTTCATACTCTCTAAATTATGGGGTTTTGTGACTTAGGGTTAGGTATGAATTTATGACTAAAATTCATCCTTTTTTCCCCTTTACCATTCCCTTTTTCTAATTGGTTGCATGTTGATTGCATAGGGAATCAAATAAATTCGATCTTATCTTCTAAGCTTTGAGATCTATCTGTGAGTTGGCCTGCAAATAGTTTACGTATTTGTTTGTATCTTCACAAACTTTTATGTCACTTCTATGTTTCTTGACACTTGTTAATACTGATGCTCAACACTTACTATAATTATATCTAGCTCAGCACCTGAACTTGCTCAGCACCATTTGTTTACTCGACACCTGAGTGACTTGGCACTTACTGCAACTTAGCATCTATACATATTATACTCAACATATACTACTAGCTCGACATGAACTTAACAAGTATCTTAAGTGTGTTGACACTCAATTGTCAAAACCATTCTGAGATCAACAATATCTATGTATATATATATATATACATATACATATATATAGATGCATATATATGTACATACACATACATACATACACACATAGATATATATACATATATGTATGTATATACATACATACATACATACATACATATATACATATATATATATATATATATATATATATATATATATATATATATATATATATATATATATATATATATATATATATATATATATATATATATATATATATATATATAAGACATAGTGCAAGGCAAGAGAATCCCCAATTTAGACATGTCCTTGCCCCTAGCTAATAACCACATAGCGAAAGAATAAGAATAATACAGAGATTTAATTCCAAATAATGACAACTCTTTATTCATAAAATAATTGATTACATGCAATGTGTTGGGTTGTAAGACCTTCCCATTAATGGCCAAATACAAAGCAAGTAATAGTTCCGCAAGATCCCTCAAGATCCAATCCAAACCCTAGCTATTCCAAATCTACACTCTAGTAGAAAACTCCAAAGTAGATCTCAACTTGTGCTCACAAGCCGACCAAGAAATCTCCTTGTTTTCCAAGCCTCACCTACTAGCTCTTCAAAGTTTGCTCCTCCTCAACATCCTCTTCTCCAAGATGGATGAGTATGACTAAAGACTCCACAACTATTGGAAATATAGATGGAGTAAATGGGGGGGGGTAGGGTGAATAAGTTAGCAGAAGAATATTTTAGATTCCTTGGATGTTAACAATAAAATTGATTGCTACTGTGATTTAGTAAACACACAAAAAATGCTATAACTCGGTAAAAGTAGTGTGATTTACTTATTACTGATCTTAAATATTCACAATGATTAACTTGAAAGCATAAAAGAAATAACATGAACACATGAGACATCAGAATTTAATGTGGAAACCCAATATGGGAAAAACCACCAATGTAACTAGCTACTGATTTTCACTCTTTTGAAGTGATCCCTATTAGGAGCCAACCTAGTTAAAGGTTACAAAACAAACTATTAGGTGTAACGTTGTTAGAGGATTTAATCACCTTGTTAGGAGTGGCCTTGCAAGAGGTCTTTAGAACAATTCAATGGAACTGTCACCTTGTTAGAGGATTTACAATTGGCTGTTAAACCAACTTCATTAAGAGATTTTGGAATCACTACTACAATGGTAAGAAAGTAACAATGAAATGACCTGAATGAGATGCAACTGAATTATTGATTACGAATTTCTATTCTGCTTCATGCTAGGTCCTTCCTAATTGAATATAACTTTGCAACTCATCAAGGATATCTGACCATCCTTCAAGTTCATTTACACTTGCCTTCTCAATCAATCAGAACACTTGCATACCCTCACATGCATTAGAATCTCAACTTGACCTTATATTTATATCATTCAAATTATCATGTCGGCTCAATTACAAATTACAATGACTAATAATTATTACCACAGTTGGCTAGAATAAATACTTGAAATAATTAAACTTCATATCCCAAATCAACAAAATCCTTCATTGGCTAACCCTACTTGGTAAACACTGATCCTGAAATGATTTCCTGTGTTAACCAATAGAAGCTTGGTTAACACTACAAACTTGCAAAATCCTTTGGCAATCAAGTGAACTCGGTGAACACTGACTCTAACCAACTTTCCTTCATTAACCATGAGAACTAGATTAACACTTCTTTCTTCCATAACTTCCTTTGATACCCAAGTGAGCTCAATAGACACTATTTTCATAGGGTAATCTCTAGGAATGCTTGGTATACAAGGAAAATTTCCTTCCTCACCAAGTGAGCTCAATAAGCACTGGCTACCGATTGATATGACATTTGTGTAACATCAAAGATAACACACAATTAGACAATTGTATCCAACACACAACACCCCCTACTTATACTTAACTAAGCCACAAGTAGGCTTAGTAAGCTACAAATTAAATAAACCCTTACATTAAATACATGTTGAGCCACAAGTCAGCCCCCAATAGATATTAAATACCAAATACCTTAAGAGGCTTACAACACTTATTAAATACATCAAGAAAAATTAACTAAGACCAATATAGGTCTACAAAAACTCCACCAAAATTCCAGAAGCTTCAAGAACCTCAAATGACCCTGCATCAAACTCCTAGGGTACAAAGAAAAGTGTATTCCATACTTTTATGCCCAATTAAAAGTCCACAACTGTCTTCATCTTCACCAAAGGCTTCTAGTCCAATAGGGATAAGAAAATTGAGTTGCACATCATCTAGATCTACTTCAACCACCCAAACAACAAAAGCATCTGAATCACCACTAACTAATCAACATGCAACTTATTGCATCCATCCATATTAGCATCAAGTGCATCCAATTCTACATCCCTAATGACAACATGTAGATCCAAGATAAAATCCACATTAGTAGCAATATATAACTCCTCAACAACATATGCCAAAATCTCAACACTAGCCATCTCATTACTCACAACAAGATGCTTTGCAACACACAACTCATCACCAATAGAAACTTGATTATCCATGACTGGGTGCTCTGTAATTTCCATGTTAGATCCAACCAATTGATCATGAAAACTAATCTTTATCCCAACATCAATAAGGTTAGGAATATCCTTAGCAACAACCTCAAGTTGCTCTATAGGTTTTGCATCAGAGTCTACAAACTGATCAATAAACCCAACCTCTTCCACCTCGACCTTGTTATTCTATTTTTTATCTTGAACAAATCTTCTAACTAGCTAGATAACTCTCTTTCGAACTAGTAGAGTTCAACTCCATAGACATCTGCAAAACTCAACAATCCCTTCCTTAACTCAATCAGTTAATCTAGCTTCCAATTGAGAAGACATCTCTAAAATCCTCTTCTCCACCACATCACAAAGATTTGCAATCACCTTAGGGTCAAATCCTCTTAGAGCCATCTTCCAATATCTTCACAAACCTTTTGCAAAAAAGGACCAACAAATCAATCTTCCCAAACAAGATCAACCTTCCATCTTTGCAACCATAGATCCATCTGCATGTCCTCTACAATTGCAAAATAGAAACAAGATCTGCTAGAACACAAAAAAGATATCTAGGACTCCAAAAAGAACATTCCACAAGTAAAAACTTTATATTTTAACTTCACCCCAAGGTCTTGGTACAAACTACCTCAACTTTGATGATCTGTCTACATGCTTAGGAACAATTGTACTCTAATACTATCTGGCACAGTGCAAGTCAAGGGAATTCCAAAATGAAACATGTCATAGCCCCCAAAAAATAACCACACAATAAAAGAATGTGAATAATACATATATTTAATTCCAAATAATGATAACTCTTTATTCCTAAAATAATTGATTACATGCAATGTATTGGGTTGTAAAGCATTCATAGTTACAACCAAATACAAAGCAAGTAATAGTTTTGCAAGATCCCTCAAGATCCAATCCAAACCCTAACTAGTCCAGATCCACACTCTGGTAGAAAGCTCCAAGGAAGATCTCAACTTGTTCTCACAAGCCCACCAAGCAATCTCATTGTTTCCCAAGCTTCAGTTACTAGCTCTTCAAAGTTTGCTCCTTCTCCACATCCTCTTCTCCAAGATGGATGAATATGACTACAAACTCCACAAGACCCCCTACTTATACCCAACTAAGCCACAAGTTGGCCTAGTAAGCTACAAACTGAATAAACCCTTACATTAAATACATGTTGAGCCACAAGTCAACCCCCAATAGATATTAAATGCAAAATACCTCTAAATGCTTACAACACTTATTAAATACATCAAGAACAATTAACCAAGACCAAAATAGGTCCACACAAACTCCACCAAAATACTAGAACCTTCAGGAACATCAGATGCCCCTACATTAATATATGATATATGCATATATGTCCATGTGTGTTTGTGTGTGTGAGCGGGGGCACATAGTGATGTATGAATGCGATATTAAAAAAAATGTAATGAGGAATAAAGTACAATGATTTTTTTTTTGGCCCTTTTCTATATTTTGGGTGTAACATTGTTTGAGTTCTTTTAATTTTAGACTTTTATAATAATTAAATTTTATGTTTAATTGCTACATTCAAAACTTGAGTAATAAATTGAAGCTTTTCTATTCTAACTTGAACAAATAGGACATCATTGTAAAGTGTGGTTTGATTATTTCCTATCTAATTTGTTTCTTTGAAGATGATTAAAGGTAATTAAACAGGTAAATACTGCAAAGCTACTTGCATTGATAAGATTGGGTGGTTGATGGTTCATAACAAGAATCTTGAACTATCTTGTAAAAGTAGGCAAATCCTTGATAGGGAGATGAGTATATGCCTAAAATTGGACAAGGGACTAGTCTAGGATAGATCTTTCTCATAAAATTGGATGTAAGGTTCTGTAATATTTTCCAAGCATAATTTTAGTCACATAATTATTTTATAAGTTAGTTAAATCTACAAGGAAATTAGTAAAGTGGAAGAGGGTGCACCCACTTAGGTCTTGAAAAACCTAAAGAGTAGAGGATTTGATCTTTTTATGGTTAAACTTTTTTGGTGGCCAATATTGTATATTTGGAGTTCTAATTATAAGAGGTATGTTCCCAAGTTGCGGTTTTAAGAACCAACACATACTACATAGTCAATTTGCAATTTGAAGCATGAATTTGTAATGATTAATTGGTGGGTGATAACAAAGGGAAAGATACCAAAAATATGGAGAAGATATGCTCAAGATTTGAAATAAGTTGCTAGGTCCTTTTTTAAAGGGTTTGGGGTTGAATTCTAATTATGTTCAAACCCTTATCAAGGAACCCCTTCTTCAGCTAAGAATCAATAATTACCTACCTTTCCCTTTACTAGATTTGGTGCACAAATGTAAACCCAATTCAAATGGGAATGGTGAAATCCTCAATGAGATTTTACTCAAGTATTATTATTAATTTATAGAAAATCATCAACAAATTCAATCTTTTTTTCCAAAACATCACAATTGCATACTCCATATTACACATGATTTATTATACATACTTTTGAAGTTCAATTTTGTCTTTAGAAATTCAATCAAATTGAAGATCTTTAAAAATGTAACTCAATTCTATTGATTGATCTATTTTTCTATGTTGCTACTCCAATCCAATAGGAAACTATGCAGAAAGAAATGAGTTATGCATATTTCAACCATGGACAGACCACGAATATTGTGAGTGATCATTCATTCCTACTATAATTTAATAAATCTAGTGACTGACATTCACTAAGAATATCCTTTCACAATCTTCTTATTTCACTGAAATCATTTCCAAATATTTATTTCTAGAAAGAACTATGTTTCTTTCATATGTATGTATATTTATATTTTAAAAAAAACTAATAGTAAAATTCCATGACAGCAAGCTTCACATTAATTAATAAGATTTTAAATTATTTTTTGTAGATGTCAGAAAAACTATGACATTAAGCAAATTCTCATTGTTTTATGAGGACAAGGACCACAAAACTTATAATTACATTTGCAACTTTACACATTTCTAACCATGTACAATTTATTTTAAACCTTTCTAATAAATTCATACAACAATGATTGTCAGTATACCACCTCTCTTTCAAAATAACTAATATTATTTCATGTTCCCTTTATTATAGGGGTTGTTATTTGTGGTTCAATGTGTTCTTATGGAATCACAAATTCTTAAATATGTTTTATATCTATTTTACACCACAACTAATAAATGTACACACGCCTTTACTTTTATAATGCTATAACTTTCATTGTCACTCAAACAAGCACATAATTGCATCTGCCAACAGTATGCGTCTATGGTATTTTTCTTCCAAAAAGTTTATTTAACCATGATAACATTCAAAAAGAAACTTAATTTTTTGTTTTACTAAATAATGAATTTACGTCCAACACCATGTATAAAGTGTCTTTTAGTTCTATTTTTGCATACACTCCTACTAAACTTAACTGAATTTACGAAACTTACTTTCAAATATCTCTCAACACAACTATACCACTATCCAAGTTCTATAAAATCTATTATTTTTTCCGAATACCATTTATGAACAATTTTCCACATTACACAAGACAAAATATTTCTAACTACTCATCATTGGACGTACTCCTAGTTATAAAACTGACTTGAGAAAACCAACTCCCAACCAATACAAAACGGACTGACTTGGCATCTAATTAGTGACCCAAAATCAATAAAATAAGTTTAAAACACAATATATTGTGATTAATATATTTTGTATCTATTTTGCACCACAACCTATAAATGTACACACACCTTTACTTTTATAATGCTATAACTTTCATTGTCACTCAAGCAAGCACACAACTGCATCTGCCAACAGTATGCGTCTATGGTATTTTTCTTCCAAAATGTTTATTTAACCATGATAACATTCAAAATGAAACTTAAACCTTTTTTTTACTAAATAAATGAATTTGCATCCAACACCATGTATAAAGTGTCTTGTAGTTCTATTTTTGCGTACACTCCTACTAAACTTAACTGAATTTACGAAACTTACTTTCACATATCTCTCAACACAACTATATCACTATCCAAGTTCTATAAAATCTGTTATTTTTTCTGAATACCATTTATGAACAACTTTCCACATTGCACAAAACAAAATATTTCTAACTACTCATCATTGGACCTACTGCTAATTATAAAACTGACATGAGAAAACCAACTCCCAACCAATACAAAACGGACTGACTTGACATCTAATTAGTGACCCTAAATCAATAAAATAAGTTTAAAACACAATATATTGTAATTAATAGCACGATCCCTATAGCAGGGACCTTGGAGGCCTTCGTAATACTGACTGCAGGAGGTATAATTAAAGGTTGCCCTTGACTGAATACCTTTACATAAGAAGCGGCGACAATACTTGATGTTTGATATGCACTGGTAAAGTTGTTGCTCTTCTCCCTGCAAGTGCCTGAACCATCAACCATGATTGTAGATGCAATACAGTTGGGGTCCCTCAGGCAGTTCGTCCAACAATCAACATGGCCGAAGTAATATATCTCTAAATTTGTTTCTGACTGTAGTGGGTAAGACAACAACTTCGTATGATCCAATTGAACCATACTATGATTGTTGGGTTACTGTGCTATATCCTGCCGCCTCATGCATCCCTTAGTGCCATCATTTGGATCTGTGGACATTTAAGTGTAAACGCAGACCCCAAAATCTCCACACCATCCATAGAATTTGCACTGATCTTCCATAGCACTCCATCCCGGCCACCATCCGTCCATACGACCTCATAATTCCATGTTTTTTCGCAAAGTGATAGAAACCTTAAATTCAAATTCTATCTCCCAGATTGCTCTTCATCAGAAACAGAGGGAATAGATTAAACATCACACACTAAGTTTAATTTCTAGATCAAAAGTGTTAAATAGTCAAAGTTTACCTTTTGTTCCCAAGCTTAATTCTTCCCTTAGTATGTAATGTTTAAGAATGGTCCAAAGAACTTAAGACTTCCCCCTACCTTCACTGCTCCACCTGCTAGCATACCCTGCATTAGCATAGAAACATTAAATAATAATATTGGGATTGCCATGGTGGCTAACCGATTATGCAGTGTGCAATTCCAAGCAATCAATACTTGTCTTCTTTATATTGCTCTGATCGACTATACATGTCTATTGCTTCTCTTTTACTTCAGACTCCAGAGATTAACTATAAATATTTGTGCCTTCTCTTTCTATCTCTGGGATTAAGTTTGACTGAAGATATATTCTATCATCAAAACAAAACACGAGTCAAGGAGACATCATTGCAGTTGTGACTTGAAATCAACCAATACAAGTCTGATCCTCCTATCAGTATCAGTAGATTGACTCGACTGATTATTTTTGCTACAGTCAAAGCAAACCATATTGTTTATGTGAGTTTTTAAATTTAAAATACTATACGAATTAATTAAACATTTTCATCCGTAGAAAATTTGTGAAATTCACACTGCTCTAAACATTTAATAAAAATCTTTATAAATAATAATGCTCCTCTTATATACTAGAATAATAGACAAAATCCGACCCGAATCATCAACTGCTAGTAGACATCGTGGATGATTCAAGTCAGTAATAACATTGTCATTTACCTCTAAAATTCTAGCATTACTTGCCTCTATTTACCTTACGTATAAATAATTTATTTTCATTTTTAATATAATTTAATTTTTTAAATCAATAATATATATATATATCAAAGATGTTTTAGTATTTTATATTATATATCATTTCTGTGAGGCCTCATTCCAACCCATCATAGCATAGACATTCTCACTTGCATTTTGATATTCAGGTCCTTGATATGTTGACACTTATTTGATACTTAGACAGACAGTGGATTGTTTTATCTATTGATTTTGATATATTACCAGTGTTTTACATTTATGAGATGCATCAAGAACCTGATATTGTGTATGAAATGATCGAACACATATGGATGCAATTTTATAACATGTACTAGTCTATAATGTGATGCGGACATTAAATTAGATTATGATGATTTATGATATGTAGATAAATGATTATGGTGATTTATGATACACAGATAAATGTTAATTTGATTTTGATGATCTATGATATGTAAATAGTTGTTAATCTGATTATGATGGTTTATGATATGTAGATTTGATATTCTAACATCTTGGATGATTTATTTGAAATGATTAGGAAAAGGAATTTATTTTTAATTATGTTAATATGGCTTTCATAAAATTTAAAATTATGCATTTATTATATACATTTTATATGACTCCTTGGACTGCTGATGCTCGAGTTTGATGTGCAAGAAGTGGAACCATGGAATTTCTTGGAGGAAACAAGTTCCAAACCTATGTGAACATAGTTTAACCAAAGTGAATCTTTAGAAGATTCAAAAGCCTCATTATGAAAGTATTTGGTTTTGTAATTTAAGTTTTCTTGTATGAGGAAATGTTTAATCATAATTTAGATGCATTAAGGACATGTCATGGTGAAGTGTAATATATTTTAATGTGTCACTTAACACTTGTACTTGACAATGTGTTGATGACATGTCACCTAGAGTGTTGGTCACAGTCACTTAATCTTAGTCCTTTCCTTTTCTTCCAATTAATGTTCAAGTACACCCACTTGGGAGAGAGTGTTAGGATGGGTCATCATCGTGTTGATTTTCGAATTCAAGCTTGTCAGGGATATTAAGGGGCCTAATTGGGTTCCTAAAGTGTCATTTTATTGAAAATAAGCCACCCTAATGGTAGTATAACATATTAGGGGCCTAAACTCTACCATTTTAGTGATTAGCTAACTTAGGGGACCCCTTAAACAATGCCCTCTTGAACCAATTCGAAATTTGGGGTTTCCCCATGAGTGTACCCTCACCATCCCACTTGGTCAACTTTCTTATTTTGAAGGGGCAACAATGTAAGAAAGAGGAGGCTTGATGTTCCTACTAAAGAAAGGTGGTAGAGAGTCTTTTTAGAGGGGTGGTGACAAATTAGTGGGTGTTTACCCACTCTCTAAGTTTAGAGATAGTTTGGTTTTGGAGGGAGATTAAGGGAGCTCTACTACAACTATCATTGCCTTAGCTTGGACCAAGGTTGGTGTCTCAAAACATGCTTCTTTTCTTTCTTTCTTTTAGCATGGCAAAATAAATCTGCAAATGTGGAGGATTTGTCAATGAATCATGCATTGCATTGTGAATCTTACATTATGGACTTGACATGGTGTTGTGGAAATGTGAATGTGTTATGTACTCTTGAAGATTTTCTTTGGGTTTTGTTTTTTGCTTGATTTTCTTGTTTGAATGTGAGTGTCGAATGTGTTTCATGGGTGTGAAGACTTGGGGGTGATAAGTGGAAAATTGTGAAGAGAAAGCATGTATGTTGCAAGCCTTGCAGAGGCATTTTAATTTAATGTGTGTGAGTTGTATTGACATGGAAAATCTCTTCTTGGAAGAGCCCACCTTCACCCAATGTTCTTATGATTCCAATGGTGAATCAATGTGCAAGCCATAAGAGGGATTTGTTTTGTGTTATGTGTTTTATTCATGCAATGGAAACCGATGTATGTGTGTAACCCATTTGGATCTTCTTTCCCCTACTCGATGGGTGGCTTCATAGAAGCCTAGGATGGGAGGTGAGCCTCCATGGTTCCAAGTTTTGTGTTGTGTTACAGGTTTTGTGAAGATGGATCTCTTGGAGTTATTAGAGTTTATTCTTGGCAATGTGGAACCCAAGTGTGTGTATGGAGCTAGAAATCCTCTATGTCATCTCCAAATGTGTAGTGATATCAAGGCTTCATTATTATTTCATTGTGATGCAAAAGAGACTTGTTCATCAATGTATGTTGTTGAATATTGTGTAAGGATAATTTGAGAAATTGAACATGGTTACTTGTAAGAAAATATTTATTGTAAGTTTTTTATATTATGTGGTGTGATGTAATTTGGAGTATCATGCAATGAGACATTCCCTCTTATAGACCAATTGGTGAAGGTATTTCATATGGTTATGTTTCTTATGATATATTGATAGATGATTACATTATTGGTTTGTATGTTGTCAATTTTTTGATGGTCCTTTTATGTGTTACAAAATTCATAATTTTGGCTGCATGAAGATTGGTAGAATATGACTCATAAAGTGAAAATTAAATATGTAAATAGACTTCCATGGAATCCACCATAAGATGCAATAATTAATGTGTTAAGATTGATGTTAAAAATTGAAATATAAGCATCCTCTTTTAGCAAGAAGAACCATGGAGTATAAGACTTCATGATATAAAAGGCTTGAAAATGCATAAATTACTTTCTGGATTTTGTATGGGAGAGACAAATAAGTCTTCTCCCTAATACAGTCTAATATTTTAATACAATGAATATTCCTTGGATTCTTCCAAAAAGTTTCATGCAGGTCAATCCCCCTATCAAAATAATAATAATAATAATAAACTTGAGCTAAAACCAATGTACCTTAGACCCATATAAATCATGTGACCCTTAGGTCATCTTTTCTTGAAAACAATACATACATACATACATACATACATACATACCATTTACCATGCTAGATGGGACCCTTGACCACCCACTAGATAAAGGACTAAGTAGGAACATGACCCAAGGTCTAGGAATTCAAATGGGGTGAGTAGAGATTGGAGATTTGAATTAAGGAAGAAGTTGGGGTGGGGTACATGTAGTTTAGGATAGAAGTTAATGTTAGGACATAGAAGTTTGTTAAAGTTATGATTAGGGGATTATTTAAAATTAATATTTTATTGAATAATTGGGATTGTTGGGGAATGCATTTTAATGATTGAAGATATTAGGATTTAGGAAATTTCTTATTAAATAGGATTAGGAAAATATTTGAACTAAGGCAATTCAAGTTAAGAGTAATTGGTAATTAGATTATGAAGTATGAGTTAAGTATAAGGTAGAGGGTAGCTATGTTAGTAAATTATAAGTTAGTTTGTGAAATAGTGACTATATAGGAACTAAAAAAAAAGTGTAATTTAGTAATTAGATATAAATATATTTAGAATTTGCCCCCACTATGTATGTTAAGTAAGTGTTAAATTATATATATATATATATATATATATATATATATATATATATATATATATATATATATATATATATATATATATATATATATATATATATATATATATATATATATATATATATATATATATATATATATATATATATATATATATATATATATATATATATATATAATATGTTTAGTAATAATATTATTAAATGTTATTAATACATATAAATATATTAAATACAATATATTATTTTGTTTCTATTTAAAAATGAATAAATTGAGAGTATATAAATATAGTCTTAATATAAAATTCAACTCATCCTTCCATTTGCAAATTAGTGGAAAGTTTGTTAAACTTGTTAGTTAGTCAATATAGTCGAATGAGAATGAAAAGCTAGTAGTGGTTCCATAATAATGAAGGCATGTGTTAGAGGAGCAAGTTAAGATGGTTATTAAGGGTGGAAGATTCAGGATTCAATGATAGCCTTGTCTGATAGTAATTTTACATAATTAGTAAATAAAATAATTTTAAAAAATAATAATAATAATTAAATAAAATAAATAAAGGGATATGCATGACAAGTATATTTGAAATGAATGTCCTAGTAAATAATCTACACAATATCAAGATTTCATACATGAAACTAAAATATGAAAGAATGTGAAACATATATGACACATTATGGAGGGAAAAGATAATTTTAGGAATGCATTGTAATTGAGCACTAACAAAGATGGTAAATGATAGGGGGCAATATAATATTCAGCACTAACAAAGATGGTAAATGATAGGGGGCAATATAATATTCATGAAAATAATTAACTCTCTATATATAGTGTAGTGGTAATAGGTAACTTACTAACACTTTGTTGTAACCTTATAATGTCACATGTATACCTCCTATTCTAGCTCTTGCTCAACACTCTAGTTCATGTTCCAAGAAAAAAAAAATCGAAGTAAAATTCGATATGTTGACACCTAACTATAAAAAGAAACACACCCCTAGACTTTAACTTGAAAAACTAGCATCCTAACGCTAACATCTAAGGCCTGGTTAAAGTATCAACATAACTAGAAGTTGCTATGATATTACCTCCAACCCATGATTGAATTAATGATACCCTAGTATACTTTAGAAGCATGAATTTGTAAATCTCAAAACTCTTTGTAGTTTGATAGAATATATCAATTATACATAGCTACACGTGTATTATCCCTTGATGTATCTTTCAAAAAAAATAAAAAAATTGTTTGTTGTGTTTTGTTTCATAAATTTAGGACATGAAAATTTCAAACTAATGTCTTTTATAATGTTTATAAATAAAAGAATATTTTTATTTATTTTTAACTAATATACAAACTTTAATTTATATTACAACTTAAAACTAACTATAACAATGGCAAACCCTCATTCACCCTTCTCAAAACTATTGATCATGTATTTAACAATAACTTTTTAAAAGAAATTCATTATTGACTTAACTAAATTTGTAACTTTATTTGATCTTAAACCTCCTTTGACTCTTTATGATAAAGCTATTGGTACCAATAGATAAATCAAGAGAGTTCTTCCATTTATTAACGAATCACATAATACTATCAATTAAACCTCTTAACCATTTTTCTACTACTGCTTTAGTTATTACCTGAATATATTCTTCCTCTTTTAGATCCAAAAACATCATCAAAAATATTGAAGAAATGTTGAAACTCGACCAGTATCTATAGTGTATGTCATCCATTTGGAATAGGTCTTACATCACACTTTCTCAAAGTGTGACTTCAAAATAGCACATACGAAAGTCATTTGACGGTCAAGTGAGCCTGCGATTTTTATCATCCATTTTTCCAATTGATGCAGAGTGCAGCAAGAACTGTTTGTTTATAGATAGATATATCATTTTTCTATGGTCATCTAATTATGACGTGGTATTAGTCTCAAATTTTATGTAACACATGGGGGGATCATGATTGATCTTAATGTGAAGTGATTTCATCGGAATAGAAATCTTTTTATTCCTTTATTTATATACCAGATTACTTTTCTTCTGCTAGTTTAAAAAAATATTCTGTAAAAATACTAGGTTCCCTATATGTAGGCTAGGCTATGAAGGATTGTTGTCACTTAGGTTTGCACCCTTGTCCAAGGCCTATGTGCAAGGACAACCTAGTGAAACATGGAAACAACCTCCAAGCTGTGGGACTTGAACTGCGAGGTTGATTCTCTGGAGAAAGCCGGCTTCCTCTTACTATCAAGGCGCACCTATCTACTCTTGGAGAGGAAAAGGGAGAAGAAGAGCACAAAATCAAATCTACCTAGTCTAATCTAAGGAGGTGATGCACCAAAATAGAGTGTTCAGACTTCATTTCTTCCCATATATGCACTACAAAACCAAGACAACATTCAAAAGACATACACACCCAAGACTTATGTCAATCAATAACCACATACAGATCAGGAAACCAAATTGAATAACACAAGGAAAAGGATTTCACTTATATATTATCCAATAGGCCAAAAATAGACATAGTATGAAAGTCACAGATCTCAACAATACACCAATGAGAGGCAAGACAGATGCACATACACATCAATGGTTGAAGGAGATGATACAGAATGTTATACAACTCAGAGACATAGGGAATTTTACACTACAGACCTGCGAGCAGTAGTAGAGAAATCAGAAAAGGAGTCCCCCCTTGAAAAGATCACAAAATTTCCTTTATAGTTCAGGCATAACTGAGGATTTTTGCATTACATTTACTTCTCAACTACTGGCATTAACTTCTCACCCTAAAAATCCAATCAAAGATCTGGTGGTTTGAGTATCAAAAAATTTGATATTCCTCTGAGAAAGAGCCTAGAGAAGACAGAAATGGTACCATAACTGCACTCTGACCAAGTAGATGGATAGAGTGAGACAATGGAGTGTTTTTTCTATGTTTCGCATTCATTTTTGGTGGTCGAGATCGATCATGAAGATCAGATCGCACAACAAAATAGATCACCCTCATTTTTGGTTCATGAATCAGCGGGGGGTCAAAGAGTCACCCCAATTTCACAAGCCAACTGGGCCACGCGAACTAATCACTTCTTCTCGTTCTACCACCTGGGAAGTCCTCCATGGTTGACCGTCCTTATTGAACTAACTGCGCCACCCTTGAACTATCATTATTAACTGCGGCGATTACAACCTGACCGCGACGTTAACTGCCAGCCACTAATCGTCAACTTGGTCTGCCAGCAAGACACGTGTCATCAAGATGTTATGTCGCTATGGTAAAGATCGCACAACTCTACCATAGCAAGATAGCACCTTCCGTTGATCTGCTCTGATCTAACAATTGTGAAGACTCGTCATGCTCCATGCTGTCCTTACCCTGGGCCCATCATATCTGGCACCACCTCAGCAACCGCACCACACTTGAATAACACCTGGTAGTACCTGACTAACATACCCTAGTGAGACCTAGCCCCGCTGACACGTGGCGAAAGGGTGCCATGTTGCTATGGTAAAGATCGTGCAACTTCACCATGGCGACATGGCGCCTTCCGTCGATCTGATTTAATCCGATGGCAAGCAAGATATACTGCTCCTCAGTGCATCGATCAATAGAAACCGGCCACATACCAACCATCCGTATTTCCTGCGCCTCCAAACCTGGACCCACGAGGACACGTGTCCTCCAGGTGCCATGTCACTAACATAAAACTCGTGCGGCTTATCCATAGTGTGATGGCGCTTGCCATTGATCTCTGCAGATCCGACGGTGGAAATCTTAACCTTTGACTACACTAATCGCGCTAACTGTATTCTGACCTGACATACATGGCGGTTCCCCATTGGACTAACGAAGCACCACCTGGCAGACAAGGCACCAACCTAGAGGGTTCATACTGCCTCGACTCACTAAGTAGCTCTTCCTTGCAGATGTGGCATGTTCTGATTTGCTAGCATGGATCAAGGACCCTTCCAATTGGGCAATTGGAGTACGGAATGGGACCCAACTCATTTGCTTGAAGTTCCTGTCGCTAATCTTTTCTGTTGCCACAAACCTTGCCGTCGACATAGAGACTCACCATAGAATAACCTCCGACCAGCCGGGCGTTATGTTGGTATCAGAAAACTTGTGAGTTTTTTGATGGTGACATGGCGCCTTGCCACCATTTGAACTTTTTGGCTCATGAAAACTTACTGTCCATCATAAGACATTTCTGGTGACGCAACCTGCCCTTCAAACACCTTTTTTGTCGGGCGCTATGTCGCTATGAAGATTTTTTGGCCAACACACGATAGCGACATAGCGCCCACGGTGCCGTGAAACCGTTTTTGACCCACTGCTAACTTTTCTGACCCGTCGAAGAGTCTTGGATGAACTGCAAATTGGACCCACTGGACACGCGTCAACAGGACGCGATGTCACTAACATAAATCTCGCACAACTTCACCATAGCGAGACAACGCCCTCCATAGATCTTCCTCAGATCTAACGGTAGAGAACTTGCGAGCCGTAAAATATAACATAAGGCTTGGCATTAAAATAATACTAACTTTGGGAGTTAGCCGTTGGACGAGTTGAACATTTAAAATTTGAATCTTTGGCAGGTGAACAAAAGATAACATTTCTGGTGACTCACAGGGGACACAAGCCTACTATGTGTATGACCAGTGCTTGTGAACAATCCATTGGGCTATGGAGTCAAAAAATGGGTCTGTGCATACTGTGAAACCCTAACCCCTCCTGTGACAGATTAAAACATGAAAACCCTAGCTTTACAACTGCAACTGGAAACAAAAACAAAACTTCCTCTGCAACCTGAGACACCTCAAAATCTGCTACCTCACAGGGAGATGGTTGTGCTCGCGCACTTCTTGAAAAGCAAGAAACAACAGAAAAGAAACTAAACTACCTATATACAGGAATTCCTAAATTTTCACAAACAGGGCTTCAGATAGATCCCATTGACTGGAATGGGAAAAATCTCTCCATTGGGCCGGCTTAGCTGGAATGCATTAGCTTGTTTGCAACTAGCAATTAGATAGGGGCCATTCCATAGTGGGTCAAACTTGGAATGTCTTCCTGGTTTTGCTCGGTCTGAATCCCATTTGAGGAATAAATCTCCTTCTCTGAAGGTTCTAACCCTAGTCTTCTTATCAAAACTCCTTTTCATCTGCTGCTGATGTATCTCTAGGGTTTGCATAGCCTTATTTCTCTTTTCTTCTAATTCAATCAGCTCTACCATTCTTACTGACATGGCATTATCTTCAATCAATTCCAGCTGATGAGCCAACTAAAAGGATGGGAATTCCATTGAAATTGGGAGTCTGGCCTCCCTACCATATACCAGCACAAAAGGTGAATTCCCAACAGATCTCTTGGGTGTTATCCTATCAGCCCAGAGAGTAGTTCTTAATTTCTTATGCCAGACCCTCTAATTGTCTTCTATTGTCCTCTTCATGATCTTGATCAGATTCTTGTTGGAAGACTCAGCCAAACCATTACCCTGGGGATAATAATTTGATGATGTGCTCAGGTAGATATTGTGATTCATTGCCCATGCACAAATCTGGGTTCTAACAAAAGACCTAGTATTGTCCGAGATGATAGTAGAAGGAGCACTAAACCTAGATGCAATTCCATCAAGGAATTCAACAACTAATGGTTCTGTGGCATCCTTCAAGGCAACTACCTCTGTCCATCTAGTGAAATAATCAGTAGCAACCAAAATCCATTTATGACTTGCACTAGATGGAGGATTAATGGGGCCTATAAAATCCAACCCCCACTGGGTAAAGGGCTGATCCACCTGAATAGGACGAAGGGGGAGAGCTGCAAGCCTCTGTTTGCCTGAAAAGAAAGCACACTTCTCACATTTTCTCACATGTCCATAACAATCATGAAATAGAGATGGCCAATAATAACTAGCCCTCATGATCTTCATAGCGGTTGTTCTTGTAGAGAAATGGCCACCATTAGGGCCATCATGAAGTTCCTTAATCACCCTCTCAACCTGATCCCCTTCAATGCATCTCAACAGGGTCCCATTAAAATCCCTCTTGAATAGGATACCATCAATCACAACATCGAGAATGAACTGTAGTCTATATTGTCTTCTTTTGGCTCTATCCAATCCCTGAGGGTATCCATCCCCTGATAAGAAGCTCTTCATGTCATTTATCTAGCTCCTTGGACCATTAACATTTCCTTCCTCCTGCTGCTCTGTTACTACCATAGCAACCTCTTCATCTAAATCCTGGCTTGATAACATTTCTTTGCATAATCCTCTCCCTCTTACCATCTTGGTAATCTGAATATCAACATCATATTCCATTACCCTAGTGATGCATCCAGCTCTCTTTTCACTAATATCCTTGCTTAACAGGAAATCTTTTACACTGGCATGGGGCACCAACAAATGGATCTTATTGTGGGACAAGAGGTATTTGAATTTCTTCAAGGCTCTGATGACTACAAGGGCTTGCTTCTCTACATAATTGTACTTATCTTCATCTCCCTTGAGCCCTTCACTAAAGAAGGCTATGGGCTGATCCTCATCCTTGTCATTTGTTTGAGTCAAGACAACAGAGATACTTGACTCACCACCTAGAGTGTAGAGGATGAAATCTTTCTCAAAATTTGGGTTCATGAGAGTAGGGGCTGAGGCTATGGCTATCTTGATTTCTTCAAAACTCTCCTTCCCTTCCTTGGTCCATGAGAAGACCATACTTTTCTTAAGCATAGCTGTAAGAATTTTCACCATTGTAGCAAGATTAGGAATGAACCTTCTCACAAAATTTATTCTACCAAGGAAGCTTTGCAGCCCCTTCTTGTGTTTAGGAAGAGGAAGGGAAAGTATTGCCTTTGTTCTTTCTGGATCAATGGTCAGCCCATCCTCAGATACAATGTGTCCCAATAATTTTCCTTGGCTTGTAGCAAAGACACACTTGGCTGGATTAAGGGAAACCCCAAACTCTCTACATCTTAGAAATACCTATCTTAGATGATCAAAATGATCTTCTACATTTTTTGAATATACAGTTATATCATCAAGGTATACTAAGACAAACTTGTCAATTAATCTTTAGAAGGCCATCTCCATTGCCTTCTGAAATGTGGCACCTGCATTTGTTAGTCCAAATGGCATCTTGCAATAAGCATAGGTACCCCATTTAGTAGTGAATGATGTCTTATATCTGTCATATTCTTTAACCAACACTTGGTTATAACCAGAAAACCCATCAAGAAAAGAGAATCTCCTTGACCCACTGACCTTGGATAGAATTTGCTCCATGGAAGGGAAAGGATGGTGATTTTTAAGAGAAGCCTAATTAAGGTCTCTAAAGTCCACACACAGTTTGATTTCTCCATTTTTCATCCTTATAGGGACAAGGTTAGCTACCCATGACGAGTGTTTGATAGGAAATATTATATTAGCCTCTATCAACTTGGATAGTTCTTTTCTCATTAGAGGTTCAATCTTAGGATTTACTGGCCTCTGTTTTTTCCTTACTGGTTTAGCCTTATCAATTAAATCTATGGTATGCTGAAACAAACTAGGATCAAATCCTTTTAAGTCATCATATGTCCAAGAAAATACATCATTAAATTCTTGACATAAATGAATGAAGTTTTCTTGTTCAGTTTCAGAACATACCTTCCCCATATTCAAAAATTTTCCATCAGCAATTGTAACTGGGGCATAATCATCCTTTTCTGCAGCTAGATTCATCCCTTTGCCTCTTTTTTGATCATCAGGATTAAAGACACTCTCCAAGGTAATGAGACCCTTGGGCAACTTGTTAGAACTGAGGTGAATGATTTGATCACCATACTGGTCTTACAGTCTTGACTGGTTACTATCTGAGAATTCTGCCTCATTCTGCAAGAAACTCACAATTTGCTCATCAGAATCAAACACTTGCCAATGAGTGTTGTTGCCAGGGATAGCAGGCCTCACTACCACCTTTATTTGTTGCTTCTTTTCTTCCTCAAGTTTCCTTGGTACATCATAAGTTGCACCCACTGCTGCAAGTCTATTAGCATGTTTATTTTCTTTCCTAGGAATGCTCTGAATATTAAATGCATTGAAGCCCTCAAGAAAATCCCAGACTCTGTGTTTGTAAGACTTGAGCAGGCTATTTTTGGTGATATTGCGGTTTCTCATTTGGTTAACTATCAACTCACTATCCCCATATACTCTCAAGGCTTGAATGCCTCTCTTTTAGGCAAGTATGAGACCTTGAATCAAAGATTCATACTCGGCCACATTATTGGTGCAACTGAATTGGAGCCTAAAAGAGAAGTAGTATCTTATTTGTGCAGGAGAGATCAACATAACACCAGCCCCTGATCCATTTCTATTCCTTGAGCCATCAAAGTACATACTCCATGTTCCATTCATATCATCATTAGTCCCAATCAGATCAGGAACTTGAGCATCTTTCTCTATTATGCAATATGTACTAAGGCCTGTCTCAAGAGTCTCTATCATAGGCTCAAATTGATATGCATTTGCCCACTCATCCAAGAAGAAATCAAAAATCTCTGCTATGGAAGTGGCAGGCTCATTTACTATGTCATTTTCATCCATCTCTAGAATAGGGCAATTCATGTTGATGGGATTGGGGGTGTAGGATTCAGTGTGATGAAGGGCTTGAGGTTCTGCTCTACTTGTGGCATTGGCTCCATATCTAGTCTTAAATGACATATATGACCAATCAGCAGATATGAATCCACCAATTTGAGCAGTGAAGTCTCTTGAAAGATAGATGGCAAAATAGGGCTTGACTTCGACAACAGATATGTCTTGAATCATAGTGCAACCAGGGCATGCATGTAGGACCATCTCCACATTCCTAAGGATACCTATAGTTTTGATAGTACTACCATCTAATTGTAACACATCCCTAACAATGGGCTCATATTTCATTCCTAAAGCATCAGCAACACACGTAGGCATTACTGATCTACTAGCCCCTGAATCTATCATGCAATTGTGGACTAATTTGCCCCCTATAATCAAAGAAACATAGAATGGAGGAGGCCTAACCTTTTTATTTGTCTCCACATCCCCTGCTAGTTGTACTAGGCTTGTGGCACTCTCCATGATAGATGACCGATCCTTGGATTCAATCTTCTCTAATTCTTGCTGCAACATCCTCTTCTGCATTGGTATGGTAGCGACAACATCCCACATAGAAATATTCACATTGGTCTTCTTCATTTTCTCTACCACACTGAAAGGTGTATTAGGAACTTTGGTAGAAACTTTGGGAGCTGCACTTATAAGAGGTTGAGATGGGGCAACATAAGGATCACTTGCATCTTTCTTTCTAGAATCTTGCCTTTGCTGCTATGAAGTACTTGTTTCTTCATTTGCTGCATGTACATGAGGTTTAGCACTTGAAGCTGAGGCCTGCCTAGGAGAAGCACGGGTAGCATGTTCCATAGCTCTCTTCTTACTTCTAGTGTTATGAGCAATGGAATCCTGGTTTACATTACAATGCTCCCCAATCTGATGATTCATGAAAGAGCAATCATCACGTCCTTGAATATATGAGGCCTCCTTGGGATGATCCTCCTTGTATGATTGCTTTGTTGCAGGTTCTTGGTCAGTTAGGGCCAAATAAGATTCTGCCTTCTGGAAGATGCAATAGGTATAAGAATAGTTGCAGGAAGGACAAAAATCTTGATCTTGGGCCAAGTTATTTTTAGGGACTATAGCTCTGTTCTGATTTGAGCTTGAAGCAGACGCATGACTATTTTTCCTACCCTGATCAAAAGAGCTATTCCACTAATTAGGAGGCCTACCACCATTTGGAGCTTGATATTGCAATTGGGGAGGCTTGCCACCTTGAGCCTGCTGCCTTTCCAAGGCCACCAACTTGTTACACATTTTTTGTATCATAGAAAAACTATCCTCTAATCTCTTTCCTTGGTCCTTCAACTCCCTCCCATGCTCTTGCAACTTTTTATCCAGGGTCTTCTCTCTTTTATCAGTATTCAACACTAGACCTTGGAGCTTCTCTTTGAGTTCATCTATCCCATTTGAGGATGTAGAAGCTTGAGGGACCAGAGTAAGGGCTTGTGATGTAGAAGTTGTAGGAAGAGGGGCTATTGCTGGTTGGTGGTTGGGAACATCAAGAAAGAAAGGCATAGGGGGCCTTGGAGACAACTTTCCTCCTTGTATTAGGATGTTCTCAGCTTTTATAGCTATCTCATAAGCATTAGGCAAGGTATCTCCTCCCATAGTTTGGATTGTAGTGGCAATATCATTGTTAAAAGCTCTGAGGTAATGCAAGAAGGCATTACCAGGGGTAGGTTTCACTGTAGTAGGTATTCTATCCCATGTCTTTTGAAATCTATAGTTAAAATCAGTCATGCATTCATGGAGGGCCCTTTCTATAGTAGTCAGTTGCTCTAAAAGTGACAGATGGTCACTTCTATCATCAAAATGTTTGCATAATCATGATCCTAGTCCATCCCAATCAGTTATAGAACCATGAGCTAAGCCTCTATACCACTATAATGCTTTTCCTTTTAAAGATGAGGCTAGAAGTATGACAACAACGTCATCCTCTGTGATACCATGAATATTATAGACATTTGCTATTTCTTGGATATGCTCTAAGGGGGAGATGGAAGTTTCACTAGTAAAATCAGGTATACTTTTGAGTGCAGATACTGGTATATCATGTCTTTGGGCTAACAATAGAGGACTTCCACCATTAAAGGTGGCAAAAGCATGAACTCTTGGCTGTGCCATGTAAACAAGTGTTCTATTGATGAGTGTTGATGGCAATCTAGGCTGAGTTCGAACAGTAGGAGGAGTAGAGATAGATCTTATGGGTATATTAACTATTATTACACCCCTAACTGGTGATAATGAAGTTCTATTCCTCCTTTTTCTAGGATTTGAAAGGGAAAGCTCTTGATATTGAAATTTACCTCTAGAAGACGCCCTTGTTTCAACCTTGGGCATGTATTGCTGTAACTTTGGCCTGGAACCAGATTGTTGATGTTCAGAGTCGCCAAGTACTTTGAAGAATCAGCCTCTTGAAGGCTTGAATACTGAAGCCAACACTACCTCTTTAGCATTAATCTCTGGAAATCCTTCTTCTTGACACCAGTAGACTTTAAATTTTTTTGAAAGGTGTCCCACCAGGCATGCCAAAAATTGTTGTCACTTAGGTTTGCACCCTTGTCCAAGGCCTATGCACGAGGACAACCTAGTGAAACATGGAAACAACCTCCAAGCTGTGGGACTTGAACTGCGAGGTTGAGTCTCCAGAGAAGGCCGACTTCCTCTTACTATCAGGGCTCACCTATCTACTCTCAAAGAGGAAAAGGGAGAAGAAGAGCACAAAAGCAAATCTACCTAGTCTAATCTAAGGAGGTGATGCACCAAAATAGAGTGTTTAGACTTCATTTCTGCCCATATATGCACTACAAAACCAAGATAACATTCAAAAGACATACACACCCAGACTTATGTCAATCAATAACCACATACAGATCAGGAAACCAAACTGAATAACACAAGGAAAAGGATTTCACTTATATATTATCCAATAGGCCAAAAATAGACACAGTATGCAAGTCACAGATCTCAACAATACACCAATGAGAGGCAAGACGGATGCACATACACATTGATGGCTGAAGGAGATGATACAGAATGTTATATAGCTCAGACACACAGGGAATTTTACATTGCAAACTTGTGAGCAGTAGCAGAGAAATCAGAAAAGGAGTCCCCCCTTGAAAAGATCACAAAATTGCCTTTATAGTTCAGGCATAACTGAGGATTTTTGCATTACATTTACTTCTCAACTACTGGCATTAACTTCTCACCCTAAAAATCCAATCAAAGATCTGGTGGTTTGAGTATCAAAAAATCTGATATTCCTCTAAGAAAGAGCCTAGAGAAGATAGAAACGGTGCCATAACTATGCTCTGACCAGGTAGATGGATCGACTGAGACGGTGGAGTGTTTTTTCTATGTTTCACATTCATTTCTGGTGGTCAGGATTGATCATGAAGATCAAATCGCACAACAAAATAGATCACCCTCGTTTTTGGTTCATGAATCAGTGGGGGGTCAGAGAGTCAACCCAGTTTCACAAGCCAACTGGGCCACGCGGGCCAATCACTTCTTCTCGTTCTGCCACCTGGGAAGTCCTCCATGGTTGACCCTCCTTATTGAACTAACCGTGCCACCCTCGAACTGTCATTATTAACTACGACAATTACAACCTGACCACGACGTTAACTGCCAGCTGCTAACCATCAACTTGGTCTGCCAGCAAGACACGTGTCATCAAGACGTTATGTCACTATGGTAAAGATCGCACAACTCTACCATAGCGAGACAACACCTTCCATTGATCTACTCTGATCTGACGATCATGAAGACTCATCATGCTTCATGCTATCCTTACCCTGGGCCCATCATATCTGGTGCCACCTCAGCAACCGCACCAGACTTGAATGACACCTGGCAGTACCTGACTGACATACCCTAGTGAGACCTAGCCCCGCTGACACATGGTGAAAGGGTGCCATGTCGCTATGGTAAAGATCGTGCAACTTCACCAGGGCGACATGGCACCTTCCGTCGATCTGACTTAATCCGATGACAAGCAAGATATACTGCTCCTTAGTGCATCGATCAATAGAAATCGGCGACGTACCAACCATCCGTATTTCCTGCACATCCAAACCTGGACCCATGAGGACACGTGTCCTCCAAGCGCAATGGCACTAACATAAAACTCGTGCGGCTTATCCATAGTGTGATGGCGCCTGCCATTGATCTCTGTAGATTTTACGGTTGAAATCTTAACCTTTGACTGCACTGGCCACGCTGACTATATTTTGACTTGGCATACGTGGTTGTTCCCCATTGGACTAACGAAGCACCACCTGGCAGACAAGGCACCAACCTGGAGGGTTCGTACTGCCTCGACTCACTGAGTAGCTCTTCCTTGCAGATGTGGCATGTTCTGATTGGCTAGTGTGGATCAAGGACCCTTCCAACTAGGCAATCGGAGTACGAAATGGGACCCAACTCATTTGCCTGAAGTTCCTACCGCTGATCTTTTTCGTTGTCGCGAACCTTGCCACCGACACAGAGACTCACCATAGAACAACCTTTGACCGGCCGGGTGCTATGTCGCTATCAAAAAACCTGTGAGCTTTTTGATGGCGACATGGTGCCTTGCCGCCGTTTGAACTTTTCGGCTCATGAAAATTGACTGTCCACCGTAAGACATTTTCATTGACGCAACTTGCCTGCCGAACACCTTTTCCGTGGGGCGCTATGTTGCTATGAAGATTTTTCGGCCAACACATGATAGTGACCTAGCGCCCACGGTGCCATGAAACATTTTTCGACCCGGCGCTAACTTTTTCGACCCGCCGAAGAGTCTTGGACGACCTACAAACTGGACCCACCGGACATGCGTCAACAGGACACGATGTCACTAACATAAATGTCACACAACTTCACCATAGCGAGACATCACCCTCCGTAGATCTTCCTCAGATCTTATGGCAGAGAACTTGCGGGCCACAAAATATAACATAAGGCTTGGCATTAAAATAATGCTAACTTTGGGAATTAGCCGTTGGACGAGCCAAATGTTTAAAATTTGAATCTTTGGCGGGTGAACAAAAGATAACAAGGATCAAAATCGCTTGAAAGCTTTGAATGGTTATTTATTAACTTCCATATCAATGTTGGCAGATATAAATTTCTCCACTAGCCCATCGTTTCTCCACCGTCCACAGCCTACACTTCATCGTTAATAGTAGACAAGCAGCCACACATAGTTTCCTAGAGTTGTTTGACCTTGAGCCTCCAACTGTCATAGCTGCCCATATTCAATGAAAAATATTAATGTAATATTATGTCCAACTCCAGCCATCCAAACATACTATTATATTAATATTGTAATCTATAAATTGAGTGTATTTGTAATAGAATGACAAAGCTCATTTTGGATTTCTCTCATCTCTTCTAGTTTCTCTGTTATGTTATATTGTAATTTTCATCAATGTAGACATTGTGGAGACATGAGTTGGTGATGTGACAATAATATTTTATTTTCTTTGTTTGGGTTGCAAGCTAATCTTTGAACTATTAGAAAGGCATTGGTTATGGGTATATACCTATCTAATCTACTTTTATGGGTAGGCATTTGAGATTACATTAACACCTCCTTTTTTCTTCTCGCTCCCTTCAATATTCAATCCTTCAATTGCTCACATGCAACAAGACTAAATAGTCAAAAGTAAAATTGGAATAGAAATAGGTTACTCAAATTCTATCTATTTAGGTGGAATTGGAAATGTTCATTTTTGGGTTAAAATTGGAATACATATTTCTATTCTTAGTTTCAACTTGGTGCACCTAAATAGAGGATTTAAGATTTTTGGAATTTTCATATGCCTATTCTAGTCTAACTCTCGCTATCAAACAAAGTATCTGATGTGATGATAAATTTGATGTGTGAAAAATTTATCAACCTAACATTTTGTTATCTACAACAATTTATTCATAACTTTGATAGACTATTCATAGACAATTGAAAAATTAACTAATTTAGAATAGCTAAGTGACCAAAAAATCAATGCTAAATTCATTGGTTTACCCTATTTCAACTCTATTTGAAGAGGATTTTAGGATTGTATGAAAATATCGACAAAATAAATTTTTCAAGAGATCAGTTATTAATTTGCATTACATTGGGAGAGGTTGCCAATTTGAATGAAATTGTTTCACTTATAAATTTGCAATATATTTTGTAGTATTAATCTTTATTTCCTATCAAAATGTTATAGGAGTTAAAATATATGTTAATATTTATTTATAGCAATATTTATAGAAACATCAATGATATTTAATTTGATAATTTCAATCACATGCAATGCCAAAGTGTCATATGGGTTTCAAATTTTTTTAAAGAATTTGATGTCTCATTTGAAAATCTTTATGACTTTTTTGAAGAACCTAAAAATGAAGATAATGCATAACTTCAAAATAGATCATAATAGATCATCTATTTAATAAGGCAATAGGTGATTTTACTTTAAAAAGGGGGAATATGTGTAGTATTTTAGGTTAAGTGGAGATATTTTCTTAGTAGGAGGTTCTTTGTTTAAAGTATTTTGATATAATTTTTTTTTTAATGATCAGTTTACAAATAAGATTAATAATTTTTTAAAAAAAAAATTACTAGTAAATAAGTAGATATTTTCATATTAATTGTGAAAGAAAAATGTTTGATGATATTTTAGCTTGTCAATATGTATAACATATTTACAATAAGAAGAACAAATAAGATAGATAAATATAAGAAAATAATAATGTTGATATGAAAATAAAAGGTATCAAGGAAACATTGGTCTCCAAGAAACAATCAATCAATGCATTGCTTTTATAACAATTAATATAAAGAATAAATTCTCATAGTTAAATATTTTCTTAGGAGAAATGAGAGATTAACTTTTAAATTTTGGATTGAAATAGAAATCATAGTTTTGCAAGAGATAATCCTTGATTTCTTGATTGAAGTTTTTGATGCATGTGTATTTGATGTTTTCATTTTATGTGAATTTGAAATTTTTTATTTGTGTATATTTGAGAAAGTAAAGAGATACCCTACCATTCTATAGGCTATATGAAAATAAGATTCTCATTACCCATTCTCAAAAATCATCCTTCAAGTTTAGAACAAAATTCTTCCACAACCATCCTTGAGTTCCAACACTCATGTTGACTTATATAAAAGCCCAAAAATTCATAAAGAACTAATAACATCTCACATCCACTAACAAATATAGATACTCAAACATATAATCACCACTTATTATTGCCTCATTACAATAAATTTAATTTTTATCTAATGATAATAAATAATTCCATGTCACTAACCTCACATGAAGTAGTTATAAATCCATGTTGTCCTTTTACAAATGCTATGAAACCTTCAAGCATCTACTTTATCCCTAATTTAGGACTACTTAATTTTTTATGATTTCTTTTGGCTTTTAAAATTCAACCCTTTTTCCTCACCTATTTAATTATTGTGTTGGACTAGCTTAGAATTGTTAGAGACTTCTTCTATATTTAACTTTGTATTAAAAGAAATTGAGATTTACAAAGATACATTTTTATCTTTTTCAATAAGTCTTTATTGACATGTATTTTTTAAATTAAATTGTGAATTTCTTTAATGCTATATGCCTTGTTTCCTCTATGAAAAGCTTGATAAGGGCATAGTCATAATGATTGCAGATCATAGTCAAGTTTACCATAGCTCCCCTCCACTTCACCATAGTACTAACGAACTCACATGTCTTCTTTTGCTTACAATCATATCATAAGATAATTCTAGATTATAAAACATTTGAAAAAAAATCTTGAACTTACCTTGTTCTTACATAAGGAATATTTAATTTATCTATTGATAATAATACCACAGTCACAAACTTAGAAAAGATTTATATGGAGTCCTCTCAAATTATCGAGGCAACTATAAAGAACATAATCAACCACAACCACTAGTTTTGTAACTCTTGCGCATAATTAGCAGTTCATCTACATATTATTTTTGTCGATATTATCATCTGAAGATGTCTAATTTCGACTGCAAATAACAATTCCATTCCTTTTATATAATGATATACAAAGATTCATTTCAAAATAATATAATAAACACTTACAGAGTAAATAACAAATGATCAACTCGTCTACGCAAAAGCATTCACAATCATGGAGGCATAAGCCCAAATATGAATGTTTTTACATTCAAAATCATTTATTTACATCTTTCCGTTCTGAACTGTATCTCTCAATTCAAAATTTTCGTATACAGACATTCGCAACTGTATACATTCCTAATTGCTTACTTTAACTTCCTTCGGCTTACACTTGGGCAGCTTTTTCTGTCAAAACCATTGGCCAATGTATCTTTGGCGCATTATTGCTCTTTATATTACATCGTTTCAATCCTCTTGCATTCTCCATTACAGCCTTACATCTGCAATTTCACTGATATCCTGCTTGCACCATTTTGTGCAATGAACACCACTAATTTTACACATCATACGTAGACGAGAATGGAGCAAATTTGCTTAAATGTTACCGGAGAAGAGAAAATATCCACCTGCAAAACAATTCAAAAGATCCAATTGTTTATCAAGCCTTCTCAGATTTAAGTATATTCTTTAATATGTATTCCACTCATTATTCAGAACATATTTACCTCATCCGCGCCTCTGGTTTTATCCCTCATAAAGTCTCCCCGAGGCCTCACTTTAATCTCGCAATCCACCAAAATCTGCAGAAATTTCATGAATCCCACAAGAATTATTATTCAAAATCCCACAAAGTTACTCGATATCTACACGTGCCATTCACAGTAAACAACAAATCTGATGATAAGAACTATTAAGGAATAAAAACTAAACCAAGCGAAGTTTGAAACATATATGCCTTAAGTTTAGGTGAATTTATTCCAACAAATCTTAGTCCCGCTTCAACATCCCCAGTTATACGCATCTCAAGCCGATGATTTACTGTAATATCTCTCATAAGTTTCAAAGTGGGGTTCTGCTGAATATTAAGCCTTTTCACCACAAACTGAGCCTGAAGAGTTGTATTGCTGTGAGAAGGTTGATAAAAGGCTGGGATGGTGGCAAAGCCCATGGGTATTCCTCTGTACATCACAAAAAACTTTGAAGGCTTGTATTTGAGTCCCACCTTGTTGGGATTCATGGCAGTAAAAATCATGGTGATGTTCATGGTGAGATAGATTGCCATGTCTGAAAGAGTCGGAGGTTCGATGCTCAGGGACTCCATCTGAGCGTACTGTAAGGAAAATTCAGGCTTCTTGGGCTTCAAGACAAAGACGAAAAGAATGGCAATGACTGATATAATGATTAAGATTGCAAGGAGTACAGTTATAACGCAGCAGGTGCATCGCTTGCAGGAAATACGAGAAACATAGTTATTATCTGACTCTTGTTCTCTAAATGATCCTGCATAAGCACGATTGTACGGGGACAATTTCGAATC
Source organism: Cupressus sempervirens (assembly GCA_028749045.1). Taxonomy (NCBI): domain Eukaryota; kingdom Viridiplantae; phylum Streptophyta; class Pinopsida; order Cupressales; family Cupressaceae; genus Cupressus; species Cupressus sempervirens. The sequence goes on from CM053792.1 coordinate 830,946,510, forward strand.
CATTGATTGCATCTGTTGTTCCTTTTTAGGTCTTTTTTTCCCCCTCTTTCTGAATTTCGCATTGCATTCATTGGAAAGGTATTATTCTCTCGGGGATTTATTGCCATATTTTGTTTGATATGCAAGTTTTAAATACTTTACTTGAAAAAATAAGCAACTGGTTCTCCTCTAGGCTTTCTCTTCGTTTCCGACCAAGTATATTCATGTTCTCGAATGTTGGCAAAGTGTTCGAGTTAGCCGCCAGTATTTCGTTGTAAGGCTTTATTCCTTACGTCAAACGAGTGGAAATAGCAATGTTCGAGTCGAATTCACGCAGCACGCAGATTGGAATTTGGTGGAAAGCATTTGTTTGTGAGAAAGTAAATTACTTTTCGAAATTAACGAAGACTCTTGACGCTGTCCAACGCGTTCTTTTAGAACTAATGCTAAACTGCTAGTGCTAAGAAAGAATTTCGTAACGTATGGATAAAGTAAGAAAATAAAGCATTCGTCATGAATAAAGTAAGAACATAAGCATTATCTACTGTTTTTATCTATTGAATTGATTGAGTATGATAATATATTTTTAAATGTATTATGTGAAGTTTCATTCTTGGGTGATTTTGATCGATTCTATTGTTTCATTCTTGGGTGATTTTGATCGATTCTATTTTGTATTTTTGACAATTTAGACAAAATTTGACACATGTCTTTATTCACCATAATGTAATCTATCATTAAGAAATTACTTATGGTAAATTGGCTAAAAAAATAACTTTTGATATATATTATTTCTTATTCAGTATATTATAATTTGATTTTGAAAAGTGTCAATATATTCATATCTAATTGTTTCCTAAAAAAATGAGTCTTATTGTATGAGAAATATATTTTTATTCAAGTATATATTATTAAAATAAATTTTGTTAATGATATTATAAAATAATCTTAAGTAGTCTCATGTTGTGATAATATAAATTAAATGCAAATAAAAGGTCTTACCTTAAATTTGATTATGGCTGATAAATATTTAGTTATAAAAAATATGATTCTTATTAAATCCAAGCATTTCATGTGTAAATTGCTACTAAAATTAAAGAAAAACAAAACAACATTAACTAGTTAATTAAGTGTATAGACTAATTTGGACAATAAATTTAGAAGTGCAATATTACAATATTAAATGTTGAAATAGAAAAGAAAATGTTAGTGGGCCCTTGGTGTATTTGAATTTGAAAGGTTCTTAATGAGCCTACCAAAGATCAAGTGTTGTTGAGTGATGGTGGAGGGTCTCTTAGCTATACTTCATGGTCAATTAATGACTTTTGGAGTTTTGAGTCATTTTTGGATGTAATACTTGGCCATGATAGACCAAGTTTGAGCCAATTAAGGCCCCCTCTAAATGATTACTTAGCCCACATTTTCAAGTGATGAAAAAGTTACTCAAAATTATAATAGAACTACGGAATACAAGGGACTTGCAAACAAAATTCAAAGGCATGACACTAAAACCCTAGGGCAAAGAACATCATTGAAAACATATACCAATGAAAAACAAACTGCAAAAAAATTAACCAACATATTAAAAAAGAAAGCAGGGAATGAAATTACAACTAGAATTAAGACCATAGGTAATGTATTTTAGTTAAATCCTTCTAAGATAAGTTGTTTTTTGCAAAAGTCAATGATTGTTGGTTATGGCATAGAAGATTTTTTCATAAAATCTTTGATAACATAGTGAAGGTGAGTAATTCCAATGTGGTCAAAGATTTGACTAAGATTTTAAAACCTTCTAACATGATGTGTCAAGAGTATGCCACAGAAATGTAGAAAAGGAGTATATTTGAGGGCAAAGCATTTACTACTTTAGAAAATTAGAGATTATGCAAACATATTTGTGTGGACCTACATGTCTAAGGACATTCTATGGTGAGAATTGTTTTATCCTTTTCACTAATGATTACACTAGAATGATGTGAGGTTCTTTCTTAAGAGAGAAATGTGAAGCATTTGATAAGTTTAATATATTTAAAGTGAAATTTGAGAATGAATCCGGATTCAAGATAAATTGTTTGAGGTCTAACAAAGGTGGAGAATTTACATATAATAAATTTAATACATATTGTGATGATAATGGAATTTGTAGACAAACTTCAGCCCCTAAAATAGCACAACGAAATGGTTTAGCCAAAAAAAGAAACATAATAGTTTATGTGGTACAAACAGATCAATATTACTTGAAAGTAAAGTGGCACATGTATATTGGAGAGAAGAAGTGAATACTAAGGTATACACCTTGAACATAGTTTAGATAAGGCAAAGAATATGTAAAACACCTCATGAACGTTGATTTGGTCATACACCTATAGTAAAGTACTTTAGAATCTTTATAATAAAATATTATAGCAAAAGAGATGATGAAATAGGAATGTTTAATTCCAGAAGTGACAAAGGCATATTTATTGGATATTATTATTAGCCCCAAATGATAATGTAATTGATGATGCTATGAATGTATGTAAAAAAGTCATACTAATTGTTATGTTTTCATTGATGTCAATTCTTAGTTGGTTATACATTATGCTAACTCAGTAGAGTGCTATATCAATATGATTGATGAAAAGGATTTGATTGATGAAGATGATTTGAACAAAGTATGTTGAAAACAGAGTTAATATGTATTGTATTCAATGGGAACTTGAATTAGTTGAATAGTGGTAATGTAATGTTGGTTTGATTATTTAACAATCATGTAATATTGTAATGTAATGAGCTATACAAGCTATACCAAGTAAAGAAGGAAGATGGTATTTATCAAGTGACTACAGTGTTCACTGAGCATTTAGCTAAGCAAGTAAAGTTCAGTATTGCCTGAGAAAGTTTAGTATTGATTGGGTGTTTATTACTTGAGTGAAATGTTATGTTCAACAAGTAATAGTAAGAAGAATAAGTTTTTCAAGATGGAATTTGAGGTTGAATTTTGATGGAAATAAAGAATGTTCGAGAAGTTCAAAGGCAAGAGCCAAAGTTTGTTTGCAGATCAATGACTGGGACAATGCAAGGAAGATATAATGATAGAGATTGAAGAAGGATAAGGACAAGCACAAAACTCTCTCAAAGTTCTATTTTCTAAGTGGTTATGTCCAATGAATTTGAGATTGATGAGTATGAATAAGCGATAATAATTAGAAGAATCTAGAAGCACAAAGACTACTATTTAAGGAGAAGTTGAGAAAGGTTTTTTTTCGACGATGAGGTTACTACTCATTGGTGGAATTGTTGAAGGTGTAATACCCCAAAATTGGCTCATTGCCATGAAAACCAACTCTAGTCTATTTTGATCAATTCTAAAGTCTTATTTCATTAGACAATTCTGATATATGATTTCACTACTTGACTTAATGGTCAAATGTAGAAAAACCTAATCTATGTTAATCATGCTATTTATTTAATTCCTAAAGTATCAACTCAAATTAGCTACATTAAACCTATTGATTAAGACTTAATTTAATTTGAAGTGTTCATACTTTAATTAAATTGAATTATCTCCTAAGTCTAATGTACTAAGGAATTAAATTTATTTAACTTAATAATGCTCTCATTTTAATTATTGAATGTAATTAGAAGAATCTAGAACATAAAGACTACTATTTAAGGAGAAGTTGAGAAAAGTTTCTTTTTGATGATGAGGTTACTACTCATTGGTGGAATTGTTGAAGGTGTAATACCCCAAAATTGGCTCATTGCCATGAAAACCAACTCTAGTCTATTTTGATCAATTCTAAAGTCTTATTTCATTAGACAATTCTGATATATGATTTCACTACTTGACTTAATGGTCAAATGTAGAAAACCCTAATCTATGTTAATCATGCTATTTATTTAATTCCTAAAGTATCAACTTGAATTAGCTACATTAAACCTATTGATTAAGCTTTAATTTAATTTGAAGTGTTCATAATTTACTTTAATTTAATTATCTCCTAAGGCTAATGTACTAAGGAATTAAATTTATTTAACTTAATGATGCTCTCATTTTAATTATTGAATGTAATTATTCAATTAATGAGAATATGCATTTATTAGGTCATATCTCATCTTTATTAAATTAAATAACCTTCCAATTTTATCTCTCCAGTTTAGGAATGGGAATTCCAAGTGATCTACCTCTCAAATTAGAATTGGCTTAATCCACTTATTCTCAGACATGGGTGAATTCCAGTTAACTTTTCATTACACTTAGGATTTGAGTTAGTTAACCTCACCTACACTGGGAATTTTCCATCCTTACTGGATCTCTGCTTCAATCTTGACCATTGATTGGAGTTGATCTCAACTGTTGATTGATTTCAGGAATTCTATTTAAGAGTCTCGTATTTCCTCATTATAGAGGTTGGAATTTGAACTACATCAAAATACTATCGAATTACATACTCAATTACTCAATCTTGTCATAGCTTTTTGAATTTCTTAGCATTAATGTCATACTAGATTAAAGATGCATCCATCTAATTTAATTCTCTTTTACTTGTTATTAGATTAAACTACACATCATCTAGCTTAAATACACTTTCATATTATTGTATAAAATCCTTTGTATTAAAGGGTCTGGTTGCCTGCTTCTCAGTTTGAGAGAAAATAGGCAAAATCCCACTAGTTAGAAGACAACAAGTCATTCTGTTAGGTCTCTTGGATGGATAATTCTGTTCATTCTGGGATGATCTTATGGGTAAGGACCATGATGAATTGTATGTAAAGATCTGATGTCACATTTCAACATATACATTTCTAGTGCCAACTGTGGGGTAGAGAAAAACAAATTTTCTAGCCTCATTTATCTCATTTTCTAATATTTTTATTATTCTATCGTACCTATACATATAGACTTCCAAATTTTTGTGTGAAAAATCCCATTTTTGCACAAAGATTTGAAGATTTTGCCTACTTCTTTGCACTTTCTTGTGTGAAAAAGTGCCTCATTGTTCAGTTTCTTGCATGACACCTCAGTCTGTGTAAGAGTTTGCACAAATCTACGTAAAAGTTTGCATAGGATCTTGCAGCAACATATTGAAAATGTAAACTTTCAATGTTGTTTATCATTTCATTTCATTAATGTGTTGTCTCTGGAGCATCTTTATTTTAGATTTTTTATTTTTCTACAACATAACAATGGTCTAAAGGATGGTTGATGAAGATTCCTTTTATACAAACTCTCCAAACATGAACTGACTGTGTGTTTGCAGGATGTTGCCAAAGATACAATTATCAAAGATCAATTTTAAAACCCACAAAAAACATTATGTCTTTTTCTTGCTTTCCAAATATAGTCTAATTAGGGCTTGTGAACTTTGTAGGGTGCAAGATAGGGGAATAGGGAAGTATGCTTTTTACCACTTGGAGGTCATGACCAAGGCTAAATTAGAAACCTAGAAGCCTTTGAAAGATAGTATCTGAGGGAGGGAAGAAACTTAGTGGTTTTCTAGTGTGAATCCTCTTCTATGAAGGGATGATGATTTTCTTTTAGGGAATTAGAATCCTAAGAAAGAATAAGTCTAGATCGATTAAACTAAGTTGTTGATTAACGTGTTTTGTGTGTTTGGGTGAGGTAATAAGGTAGAGTATTCTTTTTCTCATTAAGGGAAATCAGAAACTCGAATCCTTAGACCCAAACCACCAGTTCGAGTCAACCCTTAGAGGGCCTACCAAAGTGATCCAACCTCTAGGAATGACCCAAGTGAGCACATTTATTTTTCTAGAGATTCCAACTCACTATAATAAAGAAGCTTTGTAGAGTGAAAGACTCCAAAGGAATATTAATTTCCTCTTCTTCATTCCTAATATTACATATCAAGAAGAGGGTCTATTTGTTGCACTGGCAAGTGCTGGCCCCAATCTTGCTAGTCAAGTGTGTGCACTTTTAGATGCTGGTATAGGCTGTTGGTCTCAACTCTACTTGTAGAGCCACTGGGGATTAATACAAATGGAAGCCAAGTAAAAACCTTTAGTTAGTTGTTACCTAGTTCACCTCCGAAAGGGGGCATAATCTTTGTGCGAGGAGGGGGAAGAATCTCTCCTATAGAACTCACCATAGGCATGCTACTAAGCATTGGAAGTTGGTAAATGCACTTGACCCCTACCACAAGGGTGTTCATTCAGCATATATATTATTGAGCCCTTTGAATACACCAAAGACACGGGCACCCCCTGGGGGGTGACATGGCTGGGTGAGGTGCACACATGTGCATAAGTTGTGGGACAAAGGTTTTGCCTTCTCTACCATTTTTGGTTCTAGGGATAAAGTTTGTTTGTTATCAAGTATTAAACATGTCCAAACCTATCTAAAAAAACTAAAAGTCAAGACTCCCCCATCCCTCTGAGTTGCTTTGTCCTTGGTTGGATTGTATTTGACTACTGCTTGATTCTCGTGTCTTTCTAAAAACCCACTGGTCTTGTTTGAAACCAAATGTTGTGTAGCAACTTGAAAACCAACCTTGCTATCTATTTGAAATGTGTTAAATCAACCAAAAATATGTCCAAAATAGTCCAAAACCTTCAAAGTGTCTTCAAAATCTAGTTTCAGTTGTCAGCCCGGTCTTTACTTTTGCCCTTAGTTTTTCAAAATTGCATGCGAGAATTGTTTTGTTTGGCACTTCCTTGCATGGCTCTACACAAGTCTTTGCATGATCCCATAAGACTTCATTCAAAATATTACCAAACTTGTCCTTTTTACGTCCTACCATTCTAGCACTTCCTCGTGTGGCCCCATATAGGTCTTTACATAAGAACTCTGGTCCAAAATTGTTGTTTTAAATATTTGCCTGGTCTTCTACACTTTCTTGCAAAGATCTATAAGAATCTTTGCACGACATCTTGCACCCAAACTATCAAAATTGTCTATTCAAACTACTGGACTCTTAATTTGGTCTGTTCCCTAGAATAGTTTACCTTTTTTTGTTTACAAATAGTCTACAATAGTGACATCTTGCTTAGCTGATGACTTGTGATCCACATTTCAACTAGTCTTGTCTCCCAGTTACCTTGTTCTTGTCCTTTAGTGCTAGTTGTGCTCTATGGCATGATAGTCATAATCTTTGGTTGTTCTAGCCCTTACTTAGACTACTCACACCTTGATATACTGCACTCTTATCTCACCTTTTTGAAACTACATTCTAGTGTGGTCCTTGTCTAAGTTTTTGTTTCCTGTCCTTTTCTATGATTGTGGCAACAAGAAGTGGAAACATGTGTTATCCCCTTAGAAGAGGTAAAGCTAGGGATCATGATTGTGGTAGAGGTCACATTCCAGTTTTTACATAGTCTATGTCCAATTCATCCAATGGGGGAGTCTTCATGATCACCATCACCTGGATATGTGTAGGATCATGGTCAACCAAACTATGGCCTTAAGTGGTAGTGAAAAACCAGCAAATCAGGGTTATGTAACCTTGACACATAATTATAAAGTGGTTATGGACTTTATATCAAAAAGTTGTAAGAAAATAATCTGTAGGAAATTGAATGTAGTTTATAAACTACTAGGTCTTATCTGGAGAAAAAAATAATTGATTGGTCAAAAGTTTGGATTTTAATGTAGTACTACGAAAATTTCAGGGCGAAAATAAAAAGTAGGTGTATGTCTAACCACCTTAACCAAAATCAAATGAGAATATTTTTTTAATATAATTTTAGATATAAAAAGTAGACTCATGCTTGGATGTGATGCATATTTTTGGGTATTATTATTCCAAATAAATAATTAAATATGAATTTTCTACTAAAGCTTTTTCAGAAAAAAAACTCCTATGTCTGACCACCTTAACTAGTAGAAAATTTTACCAAATTTATTTTTATTTTTATTTTTCTTATACTAGCTAAACCATAGAATGTGATGCAACTTTTAGATTTAAAAAATGTTATAAAGTTTAAAAGTTATAGCTATTTTTCAATCAGTATGTCAATCAGCACTTTACAATAATCTTCATTGAAAATTAACTAATAAATACTTATTGAACTCAGAATTTGACAGTAATTATATCGATGGAATCTCGAGAGTGATATAAAAAAATCCTTTTTGTTTCATTGAATTTTGATGAAAATAACATTGTCAAATGGCTACCCGAAGTCTGAGTGTCAGTGAAACCCTTCTCAAACACATTTTTTGGGTTGACCAAATAGGCTTGGTAAATGCCAAGCCTAATTGGATATCTTATCACTGCCAAGAATTTTCAGAACCAATTTGGAGGGAAATTTGACAAGGGAGATTTTTTTCAATTTTAAATTTGGAGGGAGAGAAATTTGAGAGAAAATAAATTTAAGAGGGAAACTTTAGACTATTTTAGAGGGAAATTTATTTTGGGAAAGTTTGGACATTAATATTATTATTATAATATATTATTATAATTATTATTATATTATAGTAATATGTATGATTATTGTTATTAAATATAATATAGTTATAAATATAATTACTAATTATAACTAAATATAATATAATAATATATATGATATATATTATTATTATTAAATATATATAGTAATATTATATGACTAAATTATTATATATAATAATATATATGGTTATAATTATTATTAAATCTATAATCTAGCAACATATATGATTATTATTGCTATATAATCTAATAATATATTATTATTATATTAAAATATATAATATTATATAATTATTAAATATAATATTGTCATAAAATGCACCATTTTGACGCATTTCATGACAACATATGACCCTAGGGCCCTTAGTGACCCCTTTCGACGCATTCCCAATGGGTCCATAGGGGTCCTAGGGGTCCCAGGGCTATACATTCTCATGGATTGTGTCAAAAAGAGTCATAGGTCATCCTATGACCCCCTTCAACCCATTTAATGATTCTAATATTTCCCTAGGTGTCCTAGGACCCTTAGGGACATATGTCATCATGGAATGTATCGAAAGGGGTCATAGGCCACCCTCTGACCTCCTTTGACTCATATAAATGATTCTAATATGTCCCTAGGGGTCCTATGACCCCTATGGACATATGTCATCATGGAATGTGTTGAAAGGAGTCATAAGTCATTCTATGACCCCCTTTGACCCATATAAACAATTCTAATATGTTTCCAGTGGTCCTAGGTTTCCTAGGAACATATGTCATCATGGAATGTGTCAAACGGACCTATGACCCCCTTCGACCCATATAAACAATTTTAATATGTCCTTAGGAGGACTAGAACCCTTAGAGACATATGTCATCATGAAATCTGTCGAAAGGGGTCATAGCTCATCCTATGACCCCTTTCAACCCATATAAACGATTCTAAAATGTCCCTAGGGGTCTAGGACCCCTAGGGACATATGTCATCATGGAATGTGTCAAAAGAGGTCATAGGTCATTCTATGACCCCATTCGATCCATATAAATGATTATAATATGTGCCTAGAGATCCTAGGACCCCTAAGGACATGTTGTCATGGAATGTGTCAAAAGTGATCATAGGTCATCCTATGACCCTCTTTGACCCATTTAAATGATTGTAATATGTCTTAAGGGATCCTAGGACCCCTAGAGACATATGTCGTCATAGAATGTGCTGAAAGGACCTATGACCCCCTTCGACTCACATAAACAATTATAATATATCCCTAGGGGTAGGACCCCTAGGGACATATGTCATTATGGAATGTGTTGAAAGAGGTCATAGGTCATCCTATGACCCCTTTTCACCCATATAAACAATTTTAACATGTCCCTAGGCATCCTAGGACCCCTAGAGACATATGTCATAATGGAATGTGTTGAAAGGGGTCATAGGTCATCTTATGACCTCTTTCAACCCATATAAATAATTTTAATATGTCCCTAGGGGTCCTAGGACCCCTATCGACATATATCATCATGGAATGTGTCGAAAGGGGTAATAGGTCATCCTGTGACCCCCTTCACCCCATATAAATGATTCTAACTAGGACCCCTAGCGACATATATCATCATGGAATGTGTCAAAAGGGATCAAAGGTAATCCTATGACCCCTTTTGACTCATATAAACACTTTTAAAGACACCTAAAAATCCTTTAAAAAATAAAGTATTTTTATTTTTTGAAAAAATACCTGATGACATCATCATTTATTAATTAATTATTTAATTAATTAATTAATTAATTTTTATGCCATTAAATCCCTTTATCTTAATTAAAAATATTTAATTAATAAATTGACCAAAAATCCTAAAATAAATAAAAAATTTATTTTTTGCCCAAAACTTGGCCAATTTCCTTAAGACCACTAACCTCTTCCAAAATCTTCTAATCCTTCTTTAATTTTGATTAAAGGCTAATCCCATCATTTCCTACCCCTAATCCCAACTCAAAATATTTAATTAAGATTAAATATTAATCCTCATGTTTATTATAAAAGTTTTAATAAATATCTCCTCAACCCAAACCCTTGAAATAAATAAAAATTTATTTATTTCCTAAAAATCTAATTTATCCTCATCCTAAGAAGTTCTAGACTCTTCTAGAAAGTCTTCATCCTCATCCTAGGAAATTCTAGACTATTCTAAGAAGTCTTTATCCTCATCCAAAGTCTAGACTCTTCTAGAAGATGTCTTTAAACCTAATCCTAATCCCCTCCTAACCTTGTCACATTCCCTAAACATGGGTTAAAACTTACTAACCCAAGCCAAAGTTAACAAATATCTCCTCCTTCACCCACCCTCATTAAATGCCATCCACTTGCCTATCCCTAAGCTAATCCTAAACCATCTTAATCCATCCTCTAATCATTTACACAAGCCTAAACAAGCTTAAAACCTTCCTAATCAAGTCCAAGTCGAAATTGCTCTCATCACCCTCAAAATATCTCAACCATAAAACTTTATGAAGTCCACTAGGTCATAAATGACTCTTACAAGCCCTTTTATTGCTCTTACAAGTCATTATGAGGGTCTTTATGAAGATTTTATCCCTTGAGCTTCCTTTGTTGACTCATCATTCCCCTTTCCTCCATCCTCTCACCATGTGACATGTGTCACTCCTTGATTGGTTGTAAGGAAGCACAATCCATGTGCTCTCCTCTCATGCAATCTAAGCCCTCCATGAGCTTTTTCCCATCCTTGCATCTTAGCCCTCAATCCCTCAAGCCTCTTGCCTATAAATTGGATCCTTGACCTTTTCAAAATAACACAATCCATGAAGTAAAGTCATAATGCCATTTTACATCAAAAACCATACACTCACACCCAAATTCCAACTCCATTTGAAGCCCTTTTTGAAGCATAAGCTTGAGCATACATCCTATCTATTTAGACAAAGCTACTCAACAAGAGAGCTTCTAATTGAGAGAGCCCATTAATGGCTCATATTCTCAATTGAGAGCTCATCTTAGTCTATCTTGAATTTTATGAATTTTGTTTAGTTTGTAGAAGCTTTATTTAAATTTGGTTTCTATTAGCATACTAACATTGCTCATATACATTTTGGCACGCCCGGTGGGACCCCGCATGGGTCATCTTCATTAGCTTTTTTAGTCATGTTTTGTATGTCATTTGCTGATTTTGGCTAATTTTACTTGTTTTTATGATTGGTAGGATTGTATAAATTGGTTTTGTAGGTCCACATGAGCATGAAGAAGACAAAGGAACTCATAATCTATCTCATAGTGTTTGCAGATTTTTCAAGCTTATAAGTGGACAAAGAACTTGAAATTCTTCTTCCTCTTCTTGTCTATATTCTTCTTATTCCATCTACTTCTTCTTCTTCTTCTTGTGGGAGATCTTGGCCATTTTTTTTTAAGGAAGCAAAATCATCCACACTTCTTTTTAGTGCTTAAAATGAACCCCCAAATCATACTTAAATCCATTGAAAAATTAAAAATTTGCAAAAAAAAAAAAAATCTTTTAACAAGTGAAACTAAACCAATCTAATCATTTGCATCCTTGCAAAATCAAGGTTTTAGATGCATTCATGCAAAATTAGGAACACTTCATTTTTGGGAATTTAAAAAGAACTTCAAGTTTCCATTTCAAAAGGTTCACAATCAACACTAAGTGCACACTAAAGTTCTTTTAAAAAAATCTCATGAAAACTAAGAGTCCTAAATGGTTGCCAAAAATTATCCTAAAAGCTTTGTTATTTGTTCCAAACAAATGTCTTATTGCAAAATCTTGAATATTCTTAGGTTTTTCATGCATCAAAACAATCTAGGAATATCATTTTTGGGCTTAAAATATGCAAACTAGAACACAAAATCTTGAATGAAAACCAAAGTCCAAAGAGTCATTTTCAGTTTTGAGTCCAAAACAATCTTGAATGATCTAAGGTTAAAACAAAGCACTTCAAAGTTCTTAAAACACCACACAAAATCTCAATCTTGAATGCTCAAAAGAAAACACTTGAATGTTTAACCACTTGTCTTTGAATGCATGTTGCTAAAATCACTCTTGAATGCCATGGATTAAAATCAAATTTTTCTTGAATGCATGATTAAAACAACAAATCCAATCTTGAATGCCAAGGATCAATTAACCATTGCAATATCAAACACTTCATTTGGAGCTTCTAAAATTGAACAAAACAAATCTCTTTTCCACATGCAATCTAGGTAAAGTTTGATTTTTGGACATTTAAGAAACTTTGTTAAGTTAAAATACAAATTTGCAAAAATCAATTTGAGTAGTTCCTTGGACTCACCTCTTTTCTAATCACCCATCAAATATTAACCATTGGTTGCAATCTCAACGCCATTTATGGACATGGGTCTACTTGAAAAAGGTGTTAAATGTTCCACAATCTAACTCACTCACTTGGTCTTTGAATGTTTGCTTTAACTTTATCAAAATTCTTAAATGATCAAAACTCTAGATTAAATCGATCACACTTCAAGTTTGGGCACTAAAATTGAACAACAACTGACGTGGAGAGCCTCCGAGCGCGCGCTTGAAATCGAATCTCACACACTTTTGTTTTGGGCTTAAAACAAACTCACACTCAATCTTGAATGCCTTAAAGAAAATTAATCGATACTTGACGTGGAGGGCCTCTGGGCGCGTGAGTTTGCTTTTGTTGACCCTAACTCTTCTTATTTTTTGCATTCTTCGATCGATTTACTTTTGTTGGCGCTTCAAGTTGGAATTGAACATTGTCTCTTAAACATGAGTGCTTGCAAAGTCTAGATTAGCACACATAAGAGTCAGTTGGTAAAAGAACAAGCATGTTTTTTAGCCCAAGGTCATCCAAGTATTCTCTCCCCTTGTCGTCTTTCGAAGCCATCTTGGGTGCATAAGATTAGGATCCACAACTTTATTTCTTTTTAGGAGGCCTGCTTGGGGATTTCATCACCCCTTGGATGACCTCAACTCTAGCGTTCTGGCGGAGTATAAGAATCGGGAGGTGAATCGAAAGAAACCTCTCTTGGGATCAAGATTTTGTCACTCGAGCTAAGCCTCAAGGAACTTTATACCCTTGAGAAGTGAAACAGGAGAAGTGGGTTACCGCTCCTCTCGGCTGTGTGACATCTTTTTGGTCTCATCTACGGATTTGGGCCTCACGTACCTTGGGTATATCGAGGACTCCTTAGCTAAACCAACTGTCAGCCTTGTAGACAACCATCTAGGATGTTAATGTGTTTGAGGTGACTGATCGAAACATTTGTAGAACATACACACTCTTTGGCGCAAGTATCACTTTCTGAGAATCAAAAACTTCTATCTGGTTGTTTCTATCTATTGCTTGATCTTTTATTTGTTGAATGAATGTTTGCCAAACTTGGTCAATCCTAGCTTAGGGCATACTTAGCGTAGTCACTGCCTATTCCAGAAGTTGAATGAGTTGAAGTAAAACAACCAAGATCTCTCAAAGCCAAGCAGATTCAGGAATTGATGTCAGAGCAACCCAAACCCAACAGAAGTTCCACAAAGTTAAACTCAAACCATCTCTAGCATACCAAGAACTTTCAGCCAAGAGAAAAGAAATAACACCAAGCCCACGAATTGCCAAACTCCACAAAGCAGAGGACAAAGCTACTGACGAAGCACTTCAAGAGGCCTAGTTAGAGCGCAACATCAAAGTTAGCCAACATCCAGGAGTTAATCCTGCTTATGCCTTACCAACTAGGCATGATTTCTATGATTAGACACCCTTGTTTCTCCACATCTTCTTGGATAAGCTTCACTTTAGAGTCATCTTTGTAAAAAAGCCAGCCATCTTAGGTTATCCCCTTAAGCATTATTAGCTCATCCATCTCATTTAGAATCAAACCATCTAGCCAACAATCAAAACCTCACATCCAAGCCTTCAAAATTGTTGTCACTTTTGCCAAAAGTTTGCCACTCCTAAAATCTTCCAAATCCATCAATCTCACCAAGGTTATCCCTTTGATAGAGCTTTTTCTAGGGTAATCTAGCTTTGTCACTTGTTATCCCTCATCACCTTGAGCTAAAGGTTGGGATCCAAAAGTGGTCAATCTCGTGTTCTTCCTAAAGGATTATCAGTCTATCCTTAAGTTGACACAATCACCACCAAGCTTGCACATAGGAAAGCAGACCTTTCATGCTTTGGCAACATATATTTGAAGTTAGAATCCCCAACCCAATCCTCCTTAGATTTTATCATATAGCTTTTCCTTAACCTAGGAAATCATTTGCATAGAGAACCCTTCCCCCTTTGGCATCCACCAGCATTTGTTGCATCCCATCCTTAGGAGCATTTTTCATGCCACCCGTCACTCGCTTGGCCAAGAAGAAAGAAAAAATGGAGCCCTATCATTTGGATCGAACAGCCTCACCCCCCTTGAGCACTCAGCCATCCTTCAGCCCAGAGAAAGCTATGCCATCACCTACTAACATTGAAGCTTTCATGAACCAACTAGGAAATGCAGTATTGGTAAACACCATTATAGACAAGAACAAAGAGACAATCATGGCTAATTTTTGAAGGGACAATGTAGGAACCTTTGATTTTGGAAGACCCCCTCCATTATCAGATCCATCTCACCCATTGTTTGGGCAGCTACCACCACCCATAGGCTCTTATGATCCAAATTATCCTCAATATATGCCAAAAGAAGAGCCTCCAACCAATCCATATGATCCAACAGACCCAAACATACCATCATCCACCCAAGTTGAAATCTCCATGCCGCAAGCCAACCCAGCCACCACCACTCCATCCTTGGTTCATACCTCTCCACTCCAAACCCCCTTTACCCAAGATAGCTCACTATTCACCCCCTTCACTATTGCTGCTGCTGCTCCCCAACCCAGCCTTCCAAATCCACTCATCTCCCAAATCAGTGCTAGCATCTTTGGCCAAGCTTAGCAATATACAATAGGGATGCCACCCATGGGGCTAAGTAATCAACCTTTCATCACCCCTAGCTTGTTCACTGCAGCTCAAAGCACAATCCCATCATTTCCATTAGGTCTTGGGAGCTCAATACCATTAGCCACAAATCTACAAGCTACTACCCTCACTCCACAAAGCTATCAAATCCCAAAAGCTACTACCAATTTTCTACCAAGCTCCCAAGTGACCCCAGCCCCTGCCACCACTCTACCAAGCTTCCAAATCCAACCACAAAGCTATCAAACCCCATCAGTTCCATTCCTAAGATTTCAATTCCCACCACCTCCACCACCAACTAATCCATTACCTCCAATTACCAACTACTTTTCAATGCCACTTCTAGGAGGTAATCCACCACCCCAGCCAACCACCAATTATTTGCAGATACCATCCCAAATGGGGGCACAACCCACATATATTGGTCAAACCCCACAAGCCCTCTGATCCTTTCCCCAAGCCTCTCAACCATCTTATACCTTACCTCCACAAAGCAATCCATTTATCCCATAGCCAGCTTATGTTCCTCAATCCCAACCTCAAATCCCATATCAACAGCAAGCCTCACAACACATGTAGCAATATGCGCCACCTCCCCCTCAGCAACCTGTCATCCACCATGCAGCTGCCCAAACAATGTACAATCCCTATCAAAAAATCCCTCATAGCCATCCATATTCAGTGGCCCCATCCAGCACATACCTACCTCAAGGCACTCCTACATTGGGGGCACCCCAGCCATCACCTATCAATTCAAAATGGGAGCAAATGAAGATAGCTCTGAAAGCCATCCAAGAAGGGAATGATCTGAAGACATTCAAGTTTGAGAATGTGTGTCCTTACCCATTTGACAGAGCCATTACCATGATACCATTTCCCAAACACTTTGAGGTACCCAAATTTGACAAATTCAGAGGAAAAGGAGACCCTGTCACACATATCAAAGAATTTTACATGCACTGCCAGGACGTAGCATACAATGATGTCTTCCTCTTGCGCCTTTTTCCCAAAAGCTTGGCTGGACCAGCTCTTGAATGGTTTTATAGAATCCCCTATGGCACAATTAAAAACTTTGCTGAATTATCTGAGGCATTTGTAGCCCAATATGCCCATCTTGTTGAAACAGAGCTATCAATAGTTGATCTTGTCCATACCAAGCAAAAAGGTGGAGAAAGCCTTGCTGAATACTTGCAAAGATGGCAAACCCTTACCACCCGCATATCCTGCACCTTGCCAGAATGCCATGTGGTGAAAATGTTTATTGATAATGCCCATCCTAGCTTGGCTCACCACATGACCATGAACTATTTGCAGACCTACAAAGATATCAAAGAGAAAGGAATGATCCTTGAGCAAGGACTCATTAAAGATGGTGTGGTCAAGATTTACAAGGAAGCCAACCAAAATCAATCACATTCCAATGACAAGTCTAGGTATTGGAACAAAAACAAGCAGGTTGCAACAGATGGCGTCACTGACACCAGACATGTGAATATTGTTGGTCCTTCTCACAACCAGTCCAACCCACCATATCAACCAAAAAATCAACAAGCTATCAACTACCAATAATAGAATAACCAAAGCTATCAAAACCACAATCCAAGACCCAACTTCCAAGGGTCTAGCAATCAGGCTAATGCCATCAATGTAGCTGCAGGACAAAAGCCTAGATTCCAACCTACACCTAGAAACTATACACCCCTTGGTGAGCCATTGGATGTCATTTTTGAGAAATTAGTCAAGGAAAACCTCATCAAATTTCCTCCTACCCAGAAAATTGACCCAAGCCAATCCAAAGCTGCATGGTACAAAGATAATGAGTACTGCAAATTTCATAGGGTAAAAGGTCACACTACCCTCAGATGCATGAAACTGAAAGACTATGTGCAGGACCTCATTGATCGGAAGGAAATCACTGTTGGTGCCCAAACCTCTCCCAATGCAGGCTTACAGATCTATCAAAATGCTTTTCCTCCACACCACAACCAAAATCTTGGAAAAGAACCTATCCAAACCAACAACAACAACACCAACAACCGTCAGCCAAACCAACAGCATGAGAAGAACAATGACCACACTTCATCCTATATAGACTATGGTAGCCTTATAGGTTGTATATCTGAGAAAGAGCCTTCCGTCAATGTTATCAATATCCAAGGACCAAACAATGAGTGTGCAATCACCACTCGAAGAGCGTGATTTAACATCGCAGGCCCACCTGTTACACCAACACCATCAGCTCCATCAAAAAGCCAGTACAATATCTTGGAACACCTTGGGAACATGCCAGCCCAAATCTCCATTTTATACCTTCTTCACACTAGTCCTGTGTACAAGAACATCCTTCACAATGGTCTCATAGAATCCCATGTCCCTTCTGATATCAATGCTACTGATTTTCGTAATCTTGTTGGACACCTCTCATCCTCATGTGCCCTATCATTCAAACCCACCGACATACCCGTGGTCGAGCCAGATCACACCCTTCCGCTTCACATAGCCGTCATGGTATCCAACTTTGCTGTGAAAAGAGTAATGATAGATAATGGACCAGCCTTGAATATTTGCACCCTAAATTCATAAAACAAGCTGGGTATACTGAGGCAGATATCATCAGTGAGGTTATCAGCATCAAAGCTTATGACAACTTGGAAAGAACCGCAGAAGGAACTATTTTGCTGCCAATCAAGGTTGGGCCAGTCATCCAAGAGACACTCTGCCATGTTATTGATCTAAACCTACCATTTAACATACTCCTTGGTCGCCCATGGATTCATTCCAGGAAAGCTGTTCCATCCACTTACCATCAGTGCATCAAATTTTTGCATCAAGGCACTGAGGTAACCATCCATGCCGATCCAGAACCCTTTGCTTACTACAATGCGGTTGAAGCTTCATATACAAACCATTGCCCTGGAATTGATATCGGCACATCCATCGCCAGCTCATCCCACACTTATAATGACCCAAAAACCATCCTCACCTCTACCCTGTCTACCGTGAAGATCAATAACCAAGGTTGTGGAGAGTATAGTCTGTCAGATGCATTTGCTATTGGGGCACTCCCACTTGATCCACATGCCCATGGATGACCGAGATATCACAAATCTAAGGAGATTCCACCTCCTCGATACAAACAGTTTGGCCCAACAACCTTTTTATCATAAAAAATCCCTCTTCATGAGGAGCTCACTCCAGATATCAAAAAATGGTTACATAAGGATGCACCTCAAAGAAATCAAGCATGCGTTGATCACTTCAGAAAAAAGTATCCCCAAGAACATAAGCTCATCACTGAAAAATGGAACTATCAAGGTGGTGGTCTAGGACCAGAAGAAAGAGGCATGCAGTGCCCCATCGATGCACACAAGTGGGAATCAAAGTCAGGTCTTGGCTTTGGCATACCCACAACTGGGGGCACCAATGAGAACGGTCACGCTTTTTTGAACATTCACCACAACCTTGTCAAAATCGAAGACATTCCTGAGGAAGTTGAAAAGAGAGCCTACGACGATATCCTAGACCAAATCTCCCTCGAGGGCTCTGTTCTCCAAGAACTATCCATCCACCTCATTGACCTACCACTCGCCCATCCACAACTCATAGATTGGGACCAACCAAGTGTCATACACATCGATGAGTTCACATTAGAGGAGGCACTTCTAAGATTCATGGGAGCTGAAACTCCTTATAAGAAAACAAAGCAAGATTTTGCCTATATCTACAAGCTAGATCCCAAGGGGTATTTTGGAGAAAATCCCCAACCTAGTTCCGATACACCCAAAACTAGAACTAAGGTGAATCTGAGACTAGCTAAGGCAACGAAGAGAACCCCTCAGCAAGAAAATCCAGAGCCACAAGAAGAACATGATGATTTAGCATTGCCTCCTCAAGATAATCGACTAGAGGTGTCTTCTATTCTAATTGAGGATACTCGAGAAGTCAACATTGGTTCTTCAGAGATCCCCAGACTTGTTCACATTGCTGCATCCCTATCACAAGACCAAGCTGATCTCCTCTTTGAAGTCTTAAGGGAAAACATTGGTCGATTTGCATGGTCATATCAGGACATGCCAGGGCTTGATCCAAAGCTTGTAGTTCATCATCTTGCAGTCGATCCAAAGATCAAGCCCGTCAGACAAAAGCTTAGAAAAATGCACCCCAAGGTGGCATTATTGGTCAAAGCTGAATTAGAAAGAATGTTAGCTGCTAAGGTTATCCAACCTATCGACTATTTAGAGTGGATCTCCAACATGGTCCTTGTCACTAAGCCTTCTGGTGACATCAGAATCTGCACTGATTTCAGAGATCTTAACAAAGCTTGTCCAAAAGATAATTTTCCCTTGCCCAACATAGATATGATTGTAGATCTTATAGCTAGACATGAAATTTTGTCCCTCATGGATGGATTTTCTGGGTATAATCAAATCAAGATTGCAGAAGAGGATCAGCATAAGACAACATTCACTACCCCTTGGGGAACCTTTTGCTACAACATGATTCCTTTTGGCCTAAAGAATGCTGGGGCTACCTATCAAAGAGCTATGACAGCCATTTTTCATGATCTCATCCATAACATTTTGGAGGATTATGTGGATGATATCTTGGTCAAGTCTCATACCTTCATGGATCATCTTGCTGACTTGGAGAAAGTCTTTGATAGGTTAGCCAAATATCATCTCATGCTGAATCCCAAGAAATGTGTCTTTGGGGTCACATCTGGAAAGCTTCTGGGTTTCATAGTTTCTAAATGAGGTATAGAGATCGACCCCAAGAAGGTCAAGGCTATCTTAAACATGCCTCCTCCCCAGACACTATGACAGCTTCGCTCTCTTCAAGGAAAGCTCCAATTTGTTTGGCGCTTCATCTCCCAGCTTGTAGATAAGTGTACACCATTTTCACATTTACTGAAGAAGGATGAGAACTTCAAGTGGGATCCTTTATGTCAGCACATCTTTGACCATCTCAAGTAGTATCTCATCAATCCCCCTATCTTGGTTCCACCAGTTCCTGGTTGTCCCCTAATTTTGTACATATCAGCAACACCTACTGCTCTAGGGGCACTTCGAGCACAGCTTGATGACTACAACAGAGAAAGAGCCATCTACTACATCAGTAGAACCCTAGTTGGTTATGAACTCAATTACACTCCTATGGAAAAAGCTTGTTTGGCAGTTGTTTTCTCAACTCAAAAGCTTCGCCATTACATGCTAAGTCATACCATCCAACTAGTCTCCAAGATTGACCCTCTAAAGTATATGCTCTCTAGAACAAAACTTACAGGCCATTTGGCCAAATAGGTTATGCTCCTTAGTGAATTTGACATCCAGTATGTGGATAGAAAGGCAATTAAAGGGCAAGCTATAGCAGATCACCTAGCTGATACACCTCTAATAGATGCTTATCCATTGATCACAGAATTTCTAGATGAGCATATCTGTCCAATTGAAGAACAACCCCCATGGAAACTTTATTTTGATGGCTCATACACATCTCATGGATAAGGGGCAGGAATATTCTTGGTCACACCTCAAGGAGATTACATTCCAAAAGCCTTCAAGCTACAATTCCCTAGCACCAACAATATAGCTGAATATGAGGCCCTCATAGCAGGATTAAAGATAGCTGTAGAATGGAACATTGCTGATCTACAAATCTTTGGTGATTCTCAGCTCATGATCAAGCAAGCCCTAAATGAATATCAAACCAAAGATTAAAAGCTATTACCCTACAAAGAGCTAGTTGATCAGCTAACCCAACATTTTACAAAGCTTCAGTTTACACAAGTGCCTCGAATACAGAAAAAAGCAGCAGATGCTATGGCTACTATAGGCTCACTCTTGGAAATTCCCCAAGCATCTACACAGTATGAGTTTTTAGTGGAGCAGCTCCTCACACCTGCCTATGCGAATGAGGATTCAAACCATGTTTGTATCTTGGTTGGTCCCCAATCCCCTTGGTACCATGAGATTCACGCTTACCTTAACGATGGTATCATATCCCCTCACCTCACACATACCCAATGCCAAAACCTCATCCAAAAATCATCCCGCTATGTTATCATAGCCAATACCCTATATCGTCAGGGTTATCACGATACTCTCTCTTGATGTTTAGACCAAAATGAGGCCGCGATGGTGTTAAAGGAAGTACACTCTGGACTTTGCGGTGCCCACATGAGTGGTATTGTCCTAGCACGAAAAATCCTTAGAGCAGGCTACTATTGGCCTACCATTGAAGAAGATTCTTGTGACTTTTTCAGGAAGTGTCTCCCATGTCAGCAGCATGCAAATCTTGTGCATGCTCCAGCACAGGATCTACAGCCTATTGCACCACCTTGGCCTTTCGCTTGTTGGGGCCTTGATCTAGTTGGAACTATCACACCCCTCTCATCTGATGGACATAAATGGATAATAACAGCTGAATACTATTTCACTAAATGGGTGGAAGCAGTCCCCCTAGTCTCAGCTACAGGAGTTCAGGTCTCCAAGTTCATCTTGTACCACATTGTTTGCCACTTCGGCATCCCATCCACCATCTTCACCGACCACGGAGGTAACTTTGAAAATATCAACATGGAAGAATTATGCACTTCCCTCCACATCCATCACCGCTTTTCTAGCCCATATTTCCCACAAGGTAATGGCCAGGTAGAGGCAACTAACAAAACCCTCCTCAAAATCCTAAAGAAAGTTGTCAATGATTCCGGTCGTGATTGGCACCTACAAATAAATCCAGCCCTATGGGCCTATCGAACTTCCTTTCATACATCCACAGGCACAACTCCATACTCCCTAGTCTATGGTGCCGAAGCGGTACTACGTATAGAGGTTGAACTTCCCTCCTTGCGCATATCTTTGCAAGGGCAAATATCAGATGAAGAATATAGAGTAGCTCGACTCACCCAGCTAGATCTCTTAGACGAGAAGCGACAACAAGCCTATGATCATCTCATAGTCTATCAAACTTGTCTCAAAAGGAATTTCAACAAGAAGGTGCTTCCATGACACTTTTAGCCAGGTGACATGGTCCTCAAAGAAAACATGAAAGTCCAAGCAGATCGAGAAAAGAAAGGCAAGTTTGAACCTACATGGCTTGGTCCTTATGTTGTCACTGCTTCCTTTGGCTCCGAAGCCTATCAGCTATCTACACCAGAAGGAGAACTCTTGAATGATCTTACTAACATCATTCATCTTAAGAAGTTCTATGCTTGAAGATCCTTGGTATACCTAGCTTTTGAAAAATACAAAAAAAAATATAGTAAAGAGAAATAAGCGTCCAATGGTGAAAACTTGGCAATTCAAGTGCCTTGGATAGGTACCTTGGTGAAAACCTGGTAATTCAGGCACCTTGTGTACTAAAGACCAATGCATTATCTATCACTATCCTATCCCTCATCCATTCACCCACCATCCCATAAGACACGTGCTTGTTCCCTTGGTGTTCCAACTAAATATCCAAAATCTAATGAAGCTTGTAAATACTTCCTGTACAGCTTGTAAATCTTGTACCAAAGCTTGTATTATACCTTGTAAATCTTGTACCATACCTTGTCTATCCGAATCTTGTCTAAGGTTTGTACCATATTCCAGCCTATAAATAATCCTGTATCCTAGTTTGTATACTATCACGTGCACACACAAAACCCCATTTTCACTTAAGCTTTTCGCAAACCATCTACCTCTCCACCTATCATCTATTATAGACATCCCATACTTCACAAACATTTCCATCTCACAAAAACCAAAACATGAAAAAAATTGTACATTTGTAACATATCTTGGTCCATCAGCTTGTACATCCTCTTTAGCTTAGTACCATTGTATCTATCCAGCGTTCATGTCAGTTCATCCTTGATCAGCATCTTGCACCCATCACACATCTTGGTTAGCTATTCCAACGCATCCTTTAGCTAGATTTCCTGTCACCAAAGTGTTATCTTTCTTAGTTCAACTTGCCAGATGCATCACTCATCCAAATCCACCAGCTTCGGTGCTCTCCGATAGGTCCTTGCAGGATATAGCTTTCTTCATGTCTGATCTTGGTCCGTTAGTACCTTGTCCTACCCATCTCGTTAGCAAATGGCTCTCTTTTGGATTTTCACTTTCTTTTGATTTGGGATCTTCCCTTTTGGGTTTTGAAGTATCTTTTCCAAGCAATCTCCTTGTTCCCTCCTCAAGGTTGCCACGATCTTCCATATCATGGTATGTTGTGAATGGGGCAATTAGAGCATAAGGTCTTGATCAGGTCTTTCGTTTGTTTTTCTTTTCTGCTTGTGGGTTCTCTAGTGTCATTTCCATGCTGCTTCCTCTAAGATTCATGTGTGATGCTGGGGCAATCCTTGCGTGTTTGTTTTGAGTTAGTTTGTCTGTCCTTTGGACGGTTGGTGAAAAGGCCTTGATGTTCTTGGTAACCTTGGCAATTAACCAATAGTCCTATAGCAAATCTAGTGCTCAACTACATGGTGGTACTTCTCTTTGAAGTATCCCCCCGCTCAAAAAGCTTCAATGGTTTTCCTTCATCTCCATTATCCCCCATCCATATCCAGCATCTGTCTCTCCTACCCCAGCTTATGCATCAGTATCTCTTTGAATCACTTATCACTCTTAGCTTTAGGGATCCATAATCCTAGTCTTAGGGATCCACCAATCCAAATCAATCCACCAAGCCTCATCTTTTGAGATCCACAATCCTAGTTCTAGGGATCTCCGAAACCCATCTTCCACCAATCTGACTCTTTGAAATCCTGTTGCATCAGCTTTATAATCCCCTCATCCATCTCTCTATCCTGGATTCCTTTTTATAGCGCTCTGCTCCTTCATCCTCCACCTTCCCTAAGATCTTAAGCTTGCTTCCTCTTGTGCCTCTGATTCTCCCTTTATCATTCTCCCATAGTAAGAGTTTGAGCTAATTAAACCTCTTGTCTTAATCCAATCTGAGTCTCCTTGCTCATCCCAGTTTCTTGTATTTTTCAAGAAGCCACTGAGCCTTGCTTTCTCTCCCCGCTGCCTTCTTGAGGGGGCATCTCACAGTCCATTCTCTCCTCTTCTGCTCTAGCCTTGGGCATCTTATTTTCTTATCTTTGATGCCATGCCACTTGCAACATCACATCAAAGAGGGGCAAAATGTAGACACCTAAAAATCCTTTAAAAAATAAAGTATTTTTATTTTTTGAAAAAATAACTGATGACATCATCATTAATTAATTAATTAATTAATTAATTTTTATGCCATTAAATCCCTTTATCTTAATTAAAAATATTTAATTAAGGAATCCCTCCCAAAAATGTTTAAATCTTATTTAAACATTATTTCCTTATTTATTAATTATTTAATTAATAAATTGACCAAAAATTCTAAAATAAATAAAAAATTTATTTTTTGCCCAAAACTTGGCCAATTTCTTTAAGACCACTATTCTCTTCCAAAATCTTCTAATCCTTCTTTAATTTTGATTAAAGGCTAATCCCATCATTTCCTACCCCTAATCCCAACTCAAAATATTTAATTAAGATTAAATATTAATCCTCATGTTTGTTAAAAAAGTTTTAATAAATATCTCCTCAACCCAAACCCTTGAAATAAATAAAAATTTATTTATTTCCTAAAAATCTAATTTATCCTCATCCTAAGAAGTTCTAGACTCTTCTAGAAAGTCTTCATCCTCATCCTAGGAAATTCTAGACTATTCTAGAAAGTCTTTATCCTCATCCAAAGTCTAGACTCTTCTAGAAGATGTCTTTAAACCTAATCCTAATCCCCTCCTAACCTTGTCACATTCCCTAAACATGGGTTAAAACTTACTAATCCAAGCCAAAGTTAACAAATATCTCCTCCTTCACCCACCCTCATTAAATGCCATCCACTTGCCTATCCCTAAGCTAATCCTAAACCATCCTAATCCATCCTCTAATCATTTGCACAAGCCTAAACAAGCTTAAAACCTTCCTAATCAAGTCCAAGTCAAAATTTCTCTCATCACCCTCAAAATATCTCAACCATAAAACTTTATGAAGTCCACTAGGTCATAAATGACTCTTACAAGCCCTTTTATTGCTCTTACAAGTCATTATGAGGGTCTTTATGAAGATTTTATCCCTTGAGCTTCCTTTGTTGACTCATCCTTCCCCTTTCCTCCATCCTCTCACCATGTGACATGTGTCACTCCTTGATTGGTTGTAAGGAAGCACAATCCATGTGCTCTCCTCTCATGCAATCTAAGCCCTCCATGAGCTTTTTCCCATCCTTGCATCTTAGCCCTCAATCCATCAAGCCTCTTGCCTATAAATTGGATCCTTCCCCTTTTCAAAATAACAAAATCCATGAAGTAAAGTCATAATACCATTTTGAGAAGCCATTTTACATCAAAAACCATACACTCACACCCAAATTCCAACTCCATTTGAAGCCCTTTTTGAAGCATAAGCTTGAGCATACATCTTATCTATTTAGACAAAGCTACTCAATAAGAGAGCTTCTCATTGAGAGAGCCCATTAATGGTTCATATTCTCAATTGAGAGCTCATCTTAGTCTATCTTGAAGTTTATGAATTTTGTTTAGTTTGTAAAAGCTTTATTTAAATTTGGTTTCTATTAGCATACTAACATTGCTCATATACAATAAACACTTTTAATATGTCCCTAGGGTTCCTAGGACCTCTAGAGACATATGTCATCATGGAATGTGTCGAAAGGGGGTCATAGGTCATCCTATGATCCCCTTCGACCCATATAAATGATTCTAATATGTCCCTAGGGGTCCTAGGACCCCTATGACATATGTCATCATGGAATGTGTTAAAAGGGGTCATAGGTCATCCTATGACCCCTTTCGACCCATATAAACAGTTATAACATGTCCCTAGGTGTCCTAGGACCCCTAAAGACATATATCATCATAGAATGTGTCGAAAGGACCTATGACCCCTTTCAACCCATATAAACATTTTCAATATGTCCCTAGGGGTCTTAGGACCCCTAGCAACATATGTCATCATGGAATGTGTCAAAAAGGGTCATAGGTCATCCTGTGACATCATTTGACTCATATAAATGATTCTAATATGTCCCTAAGGGTCTTAGGAACCCTAGAGACATATGTCATCATGGAATGTGTTGAAAGGGGTCATAGGTCATCCTATGACCCCCTTCAACCCATATAAAATATTCTAATATGTCCCTAGGGGTCCTAGGACCCCTAGGGACATATGTCATAATGGAATGTGATGAAAAACCCATATAAATGATTCTAATATGTAGGAAAATATGTCATCATGGAATGTCTCGAACAGGGTCATAGGTCATCTTATGAACCCCTTCGACCGATATAAACAACTTTAATATCTCCCTAGGTGTCATAGGACCCCTAGGGACATATGTCATCATGGAATGTGTCAAAAGGGGTCATAGGTCATTCTATGACCCCTTTCGACCCATATAAATGATTCTAATAAGTCCACATATGTCATAATGGAATGTGTCAAAAGGGGTCATAGGTCATCCTATGACCCCCTTCGACCCATATAAATGATTCTAATATGTCCCTAGGGGTCCTAGGACCCCTAGGGACATATGTTTTCATAAAATGTGTCGAAAGAGGTCATAGGTCATTTTATGACCCCCTTCAACCCATATAAATGATTTTAATATTCCCTAGGGGTCGTAGGACCCATAGGGACATATGTCATCATGGAACGTGTTGAAAGGAGTCATAGGTCATCCTCTGACCCCCTTGGACCCATATAAATGATTCTAATATGTGTCATCATGGAATGTGTCAAACGGGGGTCATAGGTTATCCTATGGCCCCCTTTGACCCATATAAACAATTCTAATATGTCCCTAGGGGTCCTAGGACACCTAGGGACATATGTTTTCATGGAATGTGTTAAAAGGGGTCATAGGTCATCCTATGACCCCTTCTAATTCATATAAACGATTCTAATATGTCACTAGGGTCATAGGGCCCCTAGGGACATATGTATGTGTCGAAAGGAGTCATAGAATGACCTATGACCCCATTCAACCCATATAAACAATTGCAATATGTCCCTAAGGGTCTTAGGAATCTTGGGGACATATGTCATCATAGAATGTGTCGAAAGGGGTCATAGGATGAGGTCATCCTATGACCCCCTTTGACCCATAAAAAAGATTCTAATACGTCCCTATGGGTCCTAGGACCTCTATGGACATATGTCATCATGGAATGTGTCGAAAGGGGTCATAGGTCATCCTATGACCCCCTTCGACCCATATAAATGATTGTAATATGTCCTTAGGGGTCCTAGGACCCCTAGAGACATATGTCATCATCAAATGTGTCAAAAGGGGTTATAGGTCATCCTATGACCCCCTTCAACCCATATAAACAATTCTAATATGTCCTTAGGGGTCCTAGGACCCCTAGAGACATATGTCATCATGGAATGTGTTGAAAAGGATCATAAGTTATTTTATGACCCCCTTCGACCCATATAAACAATTCTAATATGTCCTTAGGGTTCATAGGACCCTTAGGGACATATGTCATCATGGAATGTGTCGAAAGGGGTCATAGGTCATCCTATTACCCCCTTTGACCTATATAAACAATTCTAATATGTCCCTAGGTGTCCTAGGACCCCTAGGGACATATGTCATCTTGGAATGTGTCGAAAGGGGTCATAGGTCATCCTATGACCCCCTTCCACCCATATAAATGATTGTAATATGTCCCTAGGGGTCCTAGTACCACTAGAGACATATGTCATCATGGAATGTGTCATATGACCTATGACCTCATTCAACCCATATATTAAATTCTAGTATGTCCCTAGGGGTCCTAGGATCCCTAGGGACATGTCATCATGGAATGTGTCAAAATGGGTCATAGGTTGTCCTATGACCCCATTGGACTCATATAAAGTATTCTAATATGTCCCTAGGGGTCCTATGACCCTTAGGGACATATGTCGTCATGGAATGTGTCAAAAGGGCCTATGACCCCCTTCAACCCATATAAACAATAGTAATATGTCCCTAGGGGTCCTAGTACCCCTAGAGACATATGTCATCATGGAATGTGTCAAAAGGGGTCATAGGTCATCCTATGGCCTCCGTCAACCCATATAAATGATTCTAATACGTTGCTAGGGGTGTTAGGACCCCTAGGGACATGTTATCATGGAATGTGTCAAAAGGGGTCATAGGATGACCTATGGCCCCCTTCAACCCATATAAACAATTTTAATGTCCCTAGGGGTCATAGGACCCCTAGGGACATATGTCATCATGGAATGTGTCGAAAGGGGTCATAGGTCATCCTATGACCCCTTTCGACCCATATAAGCCATTTTAATATGTCCCTAGGGATTCTAGGACCCCTAAGACATATGTCATCATGGAATGTGTCAAAAGGGGTCATAAGTCATCCTATGACCCCTTTCAATCCATATAAATGATGCTAATATGTCCCTAGAGCTTCTAGGACCCCTAGGGATATATGTCATCATGGAATGTGTCGAAAGGGGTCATAGGTCATCCTATGACCCCATTCGACGCATATAAATGATTATAATATGTCCCTAGGGGTCCTAGGACCCATAGAGACATATGTCATCATGGAATGTGTCAAAAGGGGTCATAGGTCATCCTATAAGCCCCTTTGACCCATATAAAGAATTCTAATATGTTCCTAGGGGTCCTAAGACCCCTAAGGACATATGTCATCATGGAATGTGTTGAAAGGGGTCATAGGTCGTCTTGTGACCCCTTTTGACCCATATAAATGATTCTAATAGAAATAATATAGTAAAAATATAATAATAACATAATATATTATTATATATTAATAACATAGGTCATAATAATAATAATAATATAATATATATTATATTTATAGATTATAATAATAATAACAACATAATATATTATTATGTATTAATAGATTATATATTATATCTTTACGTTACATTATTATATATATTATATATTATGTAATATTATATTATTATATAATATATAAATTATATATTATATTATATATAATAGTTATGCTATTATATTATATATTTATAGATTATATATTATATCTTTACATATTTAATAACTCAAATTAGTCATATAACTCAAAAATTCATTTTGCCCTCCAATTTTTTTGCCGCCAGTATCAGATATCCAATAAGGCTTGGGCCTTACTTTCCAAATTTGGTACCTGGATAGGTGAAAAAAATTCAGAGTAGATTTTGAAGTGCTTTTAGACATCTTCAAACTCTATTTTTTTAACATCACCCCTTTTTGGCAGACCATGATCCTGCACATACCCACCTGTCAAATTACCTCACGTATAGAGAAAAATCTCTATAAACTTACATCAAACTAGGAACCCCTTGTATCAAGAGGATCTTGAAACTAACAAAGGTCCTACATCTCCAAACAATACAGCTGAATTCTTATTCAGAGGACCTTTCCAATCAAAACATACTTAAACCATTCACATTCCTACAATGGCTAATCACAAACCCAAACATGGTGAATACAACAGAAACCAAGACCAACCTAGGAATGAAAAAGAAAAAGACCATTCCACTGATGAGAAGTAGGAAGAGGTGGAAATACTTCCTGAACACATAGCAAAGTGTCTTAAAAATAAAAACTTTCAAAAGGTCATGGAAATCCTACTCAATAAAGAGAAAGAAAAATACTTTCTCAAACTTTCCCAAGAGGGAGCTAAGCTACCCCATCATTTCAATGTGAAAACTATCATCATGCTTGAAGAAGAAACTGAAACTTTCAATTTCCAAAAACAACTGAAAGTCATGCAAGACCAACTAGCTCAGATGATGCATGATAAAGACAAACCTACAAAAATGTACACCTTAGATGCTCTTTATCCATTCCCATTTGACAAGAGTATAGACATGCCTCCTTCTCCATGAGGAGTTGAGTTACCTAAGTACGATTAATAATTTGGAACTATTGATCCCCAAGATCATTTGTAGGAATTCAATTCCTTCTCTATGGAATTTATGCATAATCAGACATATCTCATGCATATTTTCTTAAGAAGTCTAGGTGGTTAGGCTATGGAGTGGTTTTCACACTTGCCTCTTGGTATCAAAATGTTTGATGAAAATTACCAACCTATTGGTCCAATAGTATTCTCACAACATTCAACACCCTGTCAACATTCAAGATTTGTGTAATTTTAAGCAAAAGGTTGGGGAACCTTCCTCACATTCCTTCAGAGGTGGAGACAACTTTATACTAAATATTCACGCAAAATTCCTGAAATAGAAAAGCTTGACATCTTCATTGATAATCTCCTGCCCGATTTTGAGCATAAAGTCCAACTTCAAGGTCCACACACCTTCAAGGACATGGTCACACAAGCTATCCACATAGAGAAATCCATAGTCAAGAAGGGCGAACTTACCCTTTAGAAAGAAACAAAACAAGGATCCACCTCTAACAAGGAGAAACCTAAGTACATCAATAAGAACCAAGAAATAGTACATGATGGGGTTGTTGACAACATCATTCCTAAACCTGCTAAGGTAGCCTTTAATCTCATAGATAGTCTCAATGCAACCAAGAATGTTGAGAAATTTCCTCCAAAAAATAAGACATCCAGAAATAAACTAAGAAACTCATGGGCTACATGCCCTAAACAAGAGTATACACCTCTTGGTGAACCTTTGGACATGGTTTAAAGACCTTGCTACAAAAAAAGCTGATTTCACCATTGGGCAACTCTCACCCCTATGACCCACAACCACACCCACCATGGTGGAAGAAAATCACATTTTTTGAGTACCACCAAAATATGGGATGCAAAACTAGCAACTGCATAAACTTGCATCACAAATTTTAGGACATGATTAATGATGGTGACATTGTGGTCGACGAACATAATGAGAACTTGGATCACAAGGCTTTCAAGGAGCCCTTCCCATCTTACGAAAAAGGAGAGAGCTCAAAACTAAAATCAAATAACACGGTCAACTATACATACTCTAATGACAACAATGTGATAAACATGGTTGAATCTATGGATTTTGAGTACTATGATGTTATTACCATCAAGGAAAGCAAGATAACAATAAACCCAAGACACCAATTTTCTTGAGGGGCCCTACTTCCCACATAGCTAACAATAAATCTTCACAATACTATGCCAATGTTGTTACATTTTATCATGCGAAGTTGGTACTTAAAGGCCTTGTGCCTTCTACTCTTGATCTTGAATAGCATAAAGATAAAACCCTTGCTAGTCCATCTGGAAAAGGTGAAAAACTCACAACAAATTTAGTAGCCACCAGCTATAGTGTCCTCGATCAATTAAAATGAACTAATATTCAAATCACAATCTTTGAGCTACTTAAAATCTCATCTACCCATAAGAAAATTCTTGACAAAGCTCTCACTAAGGCAAATGTTCCTCAAGATCTTGATCTTGAGTGATTTCAATCTACAGTAGGTCATATTACCTTGTCTTACTATATGTCCTTCTCTAAGGAGGATGATAATTCATTGAGCCACCCACACAATCAACCTCTACACATTAAGGTCATGATCCATTAGACACGTGTCTATTGGGTACTTACTGATAATGGAGCTGGGTTGAACATCATCTCTATTACTCTACTTAGACAATTAGACTATTTTGAGGAGTTTATCAATCCTCGTCGCAAGATCGCTATTAAAGTATATGATGAAGTTGAGTGAAATTCTTTAGATCTCATGGTGATACCTCTCCATGTTGATCCTTTAGAAAGGGCTATCAGTTGTTAAGTCCTTGACATCCCCTTGGCTTACAATATTCTGCTAGGAAGGCCATGGATACATGAGATGCACGTTTTTCCATCCACATACCATCAATGCATAAAATTCCCACTTCATGGCCCTGAAGTCACTATCCCTACAAGTACTAGCTATACCTACAATATGCTAAAAGCTGCTAAGAATTGTGTACTTTCTAATAGGGAATCTACTAATTATCATGATAACAAGCTGAAGCAAGTTGAGTAGTCATTCAAGCTAAAAGAAACTAGCATGGGTGAATACAACATAGAACTATTGCTATCAATTACATCTCTTCCTAAGTCTCTCCATCATTATGGGGGACCATCTAAGGCAAAGAATTCATTTGTGTTGACACCTCAAACCAAGTATAATGGTACCTTTGTCAAAGCTACAACCCCCTTAGAGGATGAATGTGAAAACAGAGGCATCATTGTGTGGCTTTACAAAGAGGAGACTCTGGTTGACCTCATAGAATAGGCTCATGAGATCACTCCTAAGAAATATGGCCCTAGACTTAGACTCATGAAGTGCTTTTTCTATAAGGGAGCTGGTCTTATTGGATGCAATAACAATGGTCTACTTGATCCTATCAAAGAAATAGAGATACATCTAGTCTAGGCTTTAATAAGATTCCCTTCCATTTATGGATTAACAAATTCATGCCAAATCCTATGAGTTCATCCAAAAATGAGTCACAAGCTGAGTCTGATGTTCAAGAAGATAATACTAATGATGAGGATCCTTATCCTTATCCTATTCCTCATGATCTCACAAAATTCTTTGTTGAACCTAATGACTTTGTGCCACACGTCAGTAATATGGATGGTACTACTGATTCTTTTGAGGACAATACTAATTCACATGATGCCCATTCAGAACAAGGAGAGTCTAGTCAGACATTACACATTGAGTACTTGTGCAAAAATCTAGATGATGAAGGAGAGTATGTCCCTATCACTATCGAGGAATTCTATGTTAGTCACCATGTAGCACTAATTCTAAGGAATATGAATTTGACTCCCTTTTAGAAGCAACTACAAATAAAGACATTGATCAAGTTCATGTCTATAAAAACCAACTTAAAGTAGGTGAAACGTCTAGGGTTAGGTCAGACAGGTCCAATCCAACTAGTGTCCTTGAGTCTTTGGTTGATGATGTTAGTACTAAAAGGCATTTGAACACACTTGTGCATGACTTCACTCTAAGTCTTGAATTGCTGGTCCAAGCATTTAATTATTATACTATGAACACAATCAAACCCACCATTACTCTTTCACTCACTTATCTTGAGCTTATAGACTAAAATTCTAATACATCTAATGAAGTCCCCACATTGCAAAATGACTATGCTCTTGCCTATTGCTTAAACATTATTGAACTAGTAACATCTTCCACTAGCGAACAAAGCATCAACATGATTGAAATTGACACCAAATATCTTAGTCATACAATCAAAAAGAAAAAAATAGAAGGTTTGATGGTGAAAACCACATTGTGGCAATGTTGAAACCTAAAAAAGTAAAAATAAAGGATGTATCCAAGGGTAAAAACCTCTCTAAGGCACTAGTGAATGAGATATTTGATGCACTTCCTAGTCATTTTCAGGAAAGATCATCAGTGTTGATAGAGCCAATACAGGCGATCAACTTGGGTACAAAAGAACATCCTCACATAATACATCTAGCACAGTCATTATCTCCCAAAGAAAAAGAGGAATTCATTGCTTTCTTCTGAGAAAAGAAGATAAACTTTACATGGACATATTCAGACATGCTAAGATTACATCTTGATCTTATTATGCATCACTTTTCTAGTGCACTAGGTGTTAAACTAGTTAAACAAAAACTTCAAAACTGGATCCTCATGTTGCATTGCTCATCAAAGTTGAATTGGAGAAGATTCTAAAAGCTAGTTTCATCTATGCTATTGATTATGTTGAATGGATATCCAACATTGTTCCAGTCTCCAAGCACAAAAAATCTATCAGAGTTTGTACAGACTTTTGGGATCTCAATTTAGCATGTCGTAAGGATGATTTTCCATTGCCTAACATTGACATGATAGTGGACATGACAATGAGATATGACATGTACTCACTCATGGATGGATTTCCTAGTTATAATTAGATCAAAATTGCACCAGAAGATCAAGAAAAGACTACTTTTACATGTGCATGGGGAACCTTTTGTTGGAATGTGATGCCATTTGGCTTGAAAAATGCTAGTGCTACATATCAGAGAGGAAGTCACTACAATTTTTAATGACATGATGCATAGGACTATGGAAGACTATGTGGATGATACCTTGGTCAAGAGCACAAAACACAATACTCACCTTCTAGATTTGGGACCTATTCTAGATAGCATGGAAAAATTTAGTCTAAGGCTTAATCCCAAGAAATGCGCATTTGGTGTCACATCAGGAAAATTACTAGGATAGATTGTGTCTGTGCAAGGAATTGAGGTGGATCCAGAAAAAGTTCAAGAAATTATGGATATGCCTCCACCTTGTAATATTAGTCAAATGAGAGCCTTTTAAGGAAGACTATAATCTATTCACAAATTCATCTCACAGCTAGTGGATAGATCACAACCTTTCACCAAGAATCTACATAAAGGTGCGAAGTATAACTAGAGTCAGGATTGCGAGCAAAGATTGATACAAATAAAATAATATCTTGCTAATCCACCAATCTTGATGCCTCCTATTTATGGGAAGTCATTGATTTTGTACATCTCTACCACAGAAACCTCTTTGTGTATCTTACTTTCCCAAGAAGACAATGATAACAAGGAAAAGGGGTATTTACTATCTAATTCATACTTTGATCTCTTATGAGATGAATTACAGTATCATCAAGAAAGCTTGCTTGGTGGTTGTCTTTGCTTCCCAAAAGTTGAGACATTACATGCTCACTCACACTACATGATTGGTGGCTAAAATTGATCCACTAAAGTACTTACTCAGTAAGGTAGATCTAACAGGGAGATTAACTAAGTGGGTCATGATACTAAGTGAGTTCAACATTCAATATGTTGAACAAAAAGCTATCAAGGGACAAGTGATAACGGATTAGCTAGCAGATGCACCTATGCAAAGTCTTCTCTTAGTGAACATCAATTTTCTTGATGAATCAATTGTGACACTCACACACCAAACATGGGTGATGTTCTTTGACAAGTCCTTTACATAACAAGTATCTGATGTCAGGTTACTCTTCATAACACTACAAAGGCATTCAATCCCCAAGGTGTATAAGATTCAATTTCCTTGTACAAACAACATTGCAGAGTACAAGGCTCTGATTAATGGCATGAAGGTTGTGACTAAATGGAGAGTGGATCGGTTGAACATCTTTGGGGACTCTCAGCTCATAATCAACTAGGTTAATGATGTGTATCAGACAAAGGATGATAAATTAATCCCTTACAGATGCATGGTTAATGATATGAAGAAATACTTTTCTCATATCAATTTTCAACAAATTTCTCAAGCAGACAATAAAGCGACTGATGCCATGGCTACTCTAGCTTCGTTGCTACAAATGATAGAAAATGATCTCTGACATGAGTTTTTGGTGGAAATGTTACTCTACCCCACCTATGATACCCCTGAATCTAGGATGATCTATTCTATTGTAGGACAAGACTCATCTCACTACCACCACATCTACTCTTATCTCTATGACCAATTTATTCCAGATAGTCCAACTCAGAATGAAAAATGTCACCTTATCTATAATACCTCATGGTATGTCATTATTACTGATGACTTGTTTAAGAGATGTCTCGATGGAACACTCCTTAGGTCTCTAGAACCCGAAGAGTCCAAACACGCATTAATTGACATTCATGAGAGCATTTGTGAGTCTCACTCAAACAACTTGACACTAGCTCATAAACTCATTAGAGTTGGTTACTACTAGCCAAATATAGAGCAAGAGGCAATCAAGTATGCCAAGTCCCACAAATAGTGCCAGCTCCATGGGAATCTGATTCATGCTCTAGCCAAGGAGTTGATTCCATCTACCACACTATGGCCATTTCAACAATGGGCCTTTGATCTTGTGGCTCAGATTCGCCCATCTTCTTCTAATTGACATAAGTTCATTATTACGGCTATAGACTACTTCACAAAGTGGGTTAAGCCAGTACCTCTCACAATAGAAAATGGAAAAACTGTGAATTTTTATTATTACAAACTACATCATATGCAAGTGTGGTGTACCATCCTCCATTATTACTAACAATGGAGGATATTTTGAAAAAAAAAACCTTAAGGAGTTATGCAAAAAGTTTAGAATAACACAACACTAATCTTCTATCTATTACCCCTAGGGTAATGGTTAAGTGAAGGCATCCAACAAGGCGATACTCAAGATCTTGCATCATACAGTTAGAAAATCTGGGAGGGACTGGCACCTCCAGATTAATCCAACTTTATGGGCATATAGAACAAGTATTAGAACTCCTACATGTATAATGCCCTTTGCTTTGGTTTATGGAGCAAATGTTGTGCTTCCAATTGAGGTTGAGATTCCTACTCTGAGAATCTCCATGAAGGGCTTCATCACTGATGATGACTACATAATATCTTGGCTTCAAGAGCTAGTGTTGTTAGATGAATGTCAACAAGTGGCATGTGATCATCTTCAAGCTTATCAGCAATGTATGTCCAAAAGTTACAATAAAAAAGTTAAGCCATGTAACTTCCAACTAGGTGATCTCATCCTGAGAGAAAACCCTAAGAATCAGCAAAAATGGGTCCAAAAAGGGAAGTTCAAACCAAACTGGCTTGGTCCTTACATAGTCACTATAGTGTTTGGATCTGGTGCTTACCAACTTTCTATAGTTGAGGGAGAGGTACTCAAGGAGCCCATTAACACTCTCCACCTAAAACAATTATATAGTTGATCTGATCTCAAAAGCTCTCTGTATATACTTAAATGTCCTAAAAAAAATCTAAAAATTGCAAAAGTCCTAAAAAAATTATTACCATGGGAAAAACCTAGCAGTGGGCACCTCAGTAATACCAAAAAAAATCTAAAAAAGGGTATGTGTTGGATCATGGTGTGCCAAAAAGTGGCAATATGAAAAAAGTAGAGTTTGAAGACATCTAAAAGCGCTTCAAAATCCACTCTAAATCTTTTTCACCTATCCAGGTACCAAACCTGGAAGCTAACGCCGAGCCTTATCGGATAGCCGATAATTAGTGGAATAATATTATAATAATATAATAATTATAATTATAATTATTATGATATAATATAATATTATTATTATATTATAATAATATAAAATTATTATATTATAATAGTATAATATATTATTTAATATATTATTATTATTATTATTATTATTATAATATTATAATCGTATAATATTATACTATAATAATAATATTATATTATAATAATATAATATAATACAATATAATAATATAATATAATAATAATATTATATTATAATATATAGTAATGTACTTTAGTATATATATAATATAATATAATAATAAAAATGTAAGATATTATATGTTAGCATTTATATATAATATTGCATATCGGATATCCAATATTGAAATGGATATTTGATATAATATAGGATATCTGATACTTGCACACAACATAAACTTAAAAACCACAGACCCGCGGGCCCATTATTATGTTATTTGTGGCCAGTTTTTTGCAAGTGTGATTGAATATACAATTGAATATCAGATATCAGATATTAAGGCATTTTTTCTCCAACTCATTTTAAACTTAAATTCAATAGATTTTAGGATGATTTTGTTTGTTTGAGTTGAATCTAGGGTTTTTTTGAAAAAAAAAGGTTAAACTTAAGGTTTTTTTTAAATATATATTACGTTTTGCAATTCAATAGGAATGGCTGATCAGAATGATGACAATGAGCCAAGAAATAATATTCCTTGTAACCCCCCACCAAATGATCAAGTACCCCCACAAAATTGTCCACCAAATGATCCTCTACCCCCTCAAAACCCTCCTCTAATTGAGGATTTGATAAATGAAAATCTCACCGAGTTGAGAGTTTTGCATAGAACATATAATAATTTACCCGCATTGGCTCCTATCTTATCCATGTTAAACACCATAGTGGATAACTTTGAAACCCTTATAAACAAACAAAATGCCACTCTTCATTGGTGTGATGAAATGCACAAGATGTTTGATGATGGTTTGGATTATGATGAGGTTGCGGCCCTCAACATAAGCAAAGACAATTTGGCTAGCCTTTTTGGGAACCTGAAAATGGGTTTACCAGTTGACCCAAAAAAATCTAAACTATCAATTAAATGGTGCATAAATGATGCCATACATGAAAACTTTTGGGATTGTTGGTGGATGGTCTTTGATATCCCTATACATGGCAATTTAGACATATCATTTTATTTCCTTAGAAAATTATATGCAAAATTTGTGTTGAAACTTAAAGTGAACTATTGGAGCATGAAGCCCAACATGGGTGTAGGACTAGGAGCTCCTTAGGATAGACCCTCTTCCCAGCGAAAGAAAACTGGCACTTTTGTCCCCCACACTAATATCTCCCCCCCTCCTTGAGTGCAGCATCTAGATATTATGATAGATGCTAGCTCTCATAATATCAGAGCCATTCATAGGCTCAGTAGCCTAATGATATCTCAGGCTAGGTCAGTCCTACCTCCTCGTGTTGATGATGCTGGTGCTAGTTCATCATTGGCTAGCTCATCAAATGTTTGTGCACACTTGCATTACATGCAAGAATATTTTCTTGGGTCCCATAGGTGATCTTCCTGAGTATCATTTTGTATTAGACGAGGATACACCAGACACACACGTAGAGGCTACAGACCCTGATGCGAGAGAGGAGGGGAATGCAGAGGCATGGACTCCTTCGGTGTCAGTACGTGTATATATATTTTTGTTATGACATATGCAATTTAAAGTTAATTTTTATAATAGAGTAATTTTAATTTTTAAGCCATATTGACTTTTATATGGATGTGATCTTCATTCATGTTTAGTTGATGAGTGAGGAGGAGCTCATAAAGATTGATGATGCCACGCTCTAAGCCATTTCATTTGTCCTTGAGACATCTATGGTACATTATGTTGTGTTCGCATTTTTTTTTCTATTTGATATTGTAGCATATATGGTTGCTAATCTTTCTTTTATCTTGCAGGTAGCACCTGTCTTGGTGGGACAAAGTGCAGGGGGTGAACCAGCATGCATTGACAAAGGACAGTTAATTAGGCACTTTCTATTTCATTAAATATTGATGCATTCTTGTAAAATTTTTGTGGTAATCCAATTTAATTACATTCTTTATTGTATATAGGGCATGGCTATTGGCGATGAGCCTATACAGATTCCATTTTGTAGACCATCAGGGATTTCCATTCGCACTGAGAGCCCCATTTTATGTATAAGTATCATTTATTTTTTATTATCCTTATCTTCATAAATAAATTCAAAATTGATTTTCATGATATTAACAACTACTATTTTGTATCTCATAGGAGACTCCTAGTGCACATGAGGTTCAACAGGAGAGTTATGTAGATTTGATGATGCGGCCACTCACTCTTGAGGAGGAGCCTACAATAGTAAGTTCTAGTTTGAATTCATGATTAAATATGTTATAAATTTAGCATGATATGAATTATAATGTTATAGTTTAAATTGTAGATTCATCTAACAAATGTATTTGAACATATATAGCCCACAATTAGAGAGGTACCAGCATTGCCGAGGGCATACGAGAGGACTCCTGATCGATGCAAGAGGTTGACAAGAGAGGTATTTATTATTAATTTTTGATAGTATAAATCTCCCTCACAAAAAAGATCATTATGAATTTGAGTAATTCAATGTTAGATATGTAGAATCATATAAATTTAGTAGTCTAACTTTGGGTTTTCCATTTTTTGTTTATGTAGGAGGCATTTGATCCACCTAGTGCAGTGAAGAGGCTACATTTTGATCATCCACCAGCACCCTAAGATAGTATAGTTGTCATAGGATGCATCATGAGAAATTTTAAGATGGCATATGCCACATTGTATATAGAAACATTGATATTATACACATTCTGACAACATGATCAGCCACATTTTGTATATGGATCTATGTATTTTGATATATATTTTTGTCATTTATGTACACAATGATACACATATTAATTTATTATCTATTATTGTTCAATTTATCATGGATCATGTGTTTTTTTTATGTTTATGGAATATCATTAATTTTGATTATGTTTATTATATTTGATTCAAATGCAATAATTTTTTAATAACATTTTAACAACCTTTATTATCGAATTTGGATGCAATGTATAATTTGAAGTACTATCATGACATAAGCACACTTGTTAACCTCTTACACAAGGTTTAGATAACCCCAAATCTGATTTTAAACTCCACCTTCAACCTTGAAACTAACTCTTGGTTTCAAATATAATCTCAACATAGTTAAGGACTCCACTCCTCAACCATGGATTCTATTCCCAACTACCAAGTCATTCATAGATTCATAATCTTTGATAACTAGCACTTCACTTTGTTACTATCCTCATACTACAACTTTTCAATTTCAACATAACTTCAAAATATCTCAACTTAAGAGACTTGATTAGATAGTTCATCGATAGCCCTCACGAGCTTTGAGTTATTTTAGGCCTCAACATCACTGTCCTATAGCATTCAATGCTTCATTGATAGCCCTCATGAGCTCTGAGTTATGACCCTCGAAATATCGACCTCAAAATGCACTTAGAGCACCTTGGAGACTCCTCGTTACGGGGTGGCCATGGATGATGGATGGTCTCCATGGCCAAAACAATGGTGTCACTAAGGTTCACCCGTCCATCCGAAGCTAATGGCACTGACAATTCGATGCCAAGATCAGCAGTTTCAAAGTTACGCTGTGTTGCACCTATGAATTGAGGCACACTTTGAGTTTTGGCATCGAGAGAGATCATTGTATCGAATGCAAATAGAATGTGATCTCTCAAAAATGAGATAGGTTATTTTAGTCTCAGCATCACCATCCTGTAGCATTCAATAGTTCATCGATAGCCCTCACGAGCTCTGAGTTATGACCCTCGAAAGATCAACCTCGAAAGACACTTAGAGCACCTTGGAGACTCCTCAGTACGGGGTGGCCATGAATGATGGATGGTCATTGTGGCTGGAAAAATGGTGTGATTAGGGTTCACCCACCCACCTAGAGCTAATGGCACTAATGATTCGATGTCAAGATTAGCGATTTCAAAGTTACGTTGTTGTGCACCCTTGAACTGAGGCACACTGCGAGTTTTGGCATTGAGCGAGATCGCTATGCCGAATGTAAATGGAATGTGATCTCTCAAAAATGAGATAGGTTATTTTAGGCATTAGAATCATCGTCCTGTAGCATTTGACAGTTCATCGATAGCTCCTCATGAGCTCTGAGTTATGACCCTCAAAATATTGACCTTGAAAGGCACTTAAAGCACCTTGGAGACTCCTCAGTACGAGGTGGCCATGGATGATGGATGGTCTCCATGGACAAAACAAGGGTGTGACTAGGGTTCACCCACCCACTTAGAGCTAATGGTGTTGACGATTTGATGCCAAGATCAGCGGTTTCAAAGTTACGCTATGGTGCACCTATGAACTAAGGCACACTACGAGTTTTGGCATCGAGCGAGATCATTGTGCCGAATCCAAATATAATGTGATATCTCAAAAATGATATAGGTTATTTTAGGTCTCAGCATCATTGTCCTGTAGCATTTGACAGTTCATCGATAGCCCTCACGAGGTCCAAGTTATGACTGTTGAAGGATCGACCTCGAAATGTACTTAGAGCACCTTGGAGACTCCTTAGTACGGGGTGGCCACAAATGATGGATGGTCTCTGTGGCCAAAACAAAGGTGTGACTAGGGTTCACCCGCCCATTCAGAGCTAATGGTGCTGATGATTCGATACCAAGATCAACAGTTTCAAAGTTACGCTATGGTGCACCTATGAACTGAGGCACACTGTGAGTTTTGGCATTGAGCAAGATTGTTGTGACGGATCTAAATGGAATGTGATCTCTCAAAAATGAGATAAGTTATTTTAGGCCTCAACATCACTATCCTGTAGCATTTGACAGTTCATCGATAGCCCTCATGAGCTCTGAGTTATGACCCTTGAAAGATCGACCTTGAAATGCACTTAGAGCACCTTGGAGACTCCTCAATACGGGGTGGCCACAAATGATGGATGGTCTCTGTGGTTGGAACAAGGGTGTCACTAGGGTTCACCCGCCCATATGGAACTAATGGTACTAATGATTCGATGCCAAGATTAGCAGTTTCAAAGTTACATTGTGGTGCACCTATGAACCGAGGCACACTGTGAGTTTTGGCATCAAGCAAGATCATTGTGCCAAACCCAAATGGAATGTGATCTCTCAAAAATGAGATAGGTTATTTTAGTCCTCAACATCACTATCCTATAGCATTTGATAGTTCATCAATAGCCCTCTTGAGATCTAAGTTATGACCCTCGAAAGATCGACCTTGAAATGCACTTAGAGCACCTTGGAGACTCCTTCATACGGGGTGGCCGCAAATGATGGATGGTCTCTATGGCTGAAACAAGGATGTCACTAGGGTTCACCCACCCACCAAGAGCTAATGACATTGAAAATTCAATGTCAAGATCAGCGGTGTCAAAGTTATGCTGTGGTGCACCTATGAACTGAGGCACACTATGAGTTTTGGCATCGAGCAAGATCATTGTGCTGAATGCAAACGAAATGTGATCTCTTGAAAATGAGATAGGTTATTTTAGGCCTCAACATCACTGTCTTGTAGCATTTGATAGTTCATCAATAGCCCTCACGAACTCTAAGTTATGACCCTCGAAAGATTGACCTCAAAACACACTGAGAGAACCTTGGGGACTCCTCGGTACGGGGTGGCCGCAGATGATGGATGGTCTCTGTGGTTAGAATAAGGGTGTCACTAGGGTTCACCCACCCACCCAAAGCTAATGGAACTGATGATTCGAATAGTACTAGCCATTAGGAGTTAGATTTTGAAAAGTTGTCAAGAAAATTGCAAAAGTTGCTAAGTGACTTTTTGCAATTTTTGCACTAAGACAAGTTTTATTGCAAATTTGATTGCAAATGGACTTTACAAACTCCTAGGGACCCTAATAATGTTCTAAACATCTAGACTTACCTAAAAAACATGGAATCTACCAAAAATCCACTTTATCGGACCAATTGATGGCCAAGGCTTATAGTTGCACCATGGGGTCTTGTGTCCATTATAAATGTGGCTGGTCACAGGGAGATCATTAGATATATCCCTAGACCTTATTACATCAAGAAAAGAAAAATTATTAGGTGCTTTGCACTAGTGTTACCTATATTTCATTAATGTTATTGGACTAAGAACTAGTTTTCCTCTTAGTTGGAAGGGTGGGCCTAAGGGTTCAACACTAATGGGTGATGTTGAACCACCTTGGTAATGACTAGTTCATTTGGGGAGGCTTGATACTACATGCAAATAAATTCTTATCTATTTTAATCTTGTTTCAAGGTGTGTGCCTAAGAGCTCAACATATTAAAATGATGTTAAATCACCATATTAATGAATAGCTCATTTGGAGATGGTAGCTAACCAAAGCTTAGAAGATTATTTTTATAGTATTGTAAAAGTTTTTGTGAGAACCTTGCTACTAAAAATTTAGAGTATATGCAATTTTTCCAATGATTCTAAGCATGGTAACCAATGGAGGAAGAGTTGGCATGGTTTTAATAATGCATGGTAACCATGATGAACCAACAAAAAGGAGAAACACTATGAACCATGATGCACTTGAACATAAAGATGATTATGGAGAGGATCAAATGCAACATGTTGCTTGAATCCCAAATGGTGGCAATATACAAGTGATGCAGAGGATAGGGTGATGGATCCAAGTAACAACCTAAAATGAGTAAATTTGTAACAATGTGCCAAGTGACCCTTCTAGGTCTTGATGGTCAAATCCCACAAATGGTAAACTCTAGGAGGTTTTAAGGCTTCAATGAGTTTTTTTTGACATATTCACCATGTTCCAACACTTATTTCAATTATTTTCAAGCCAAAATGCACAACATGCCAAAATGTTGTCTATGCAACTTTACAATTCTGTGATAGCAGCAAGACAAATAGGTGGATAACTTTTTTTTTTTTCAAAAGACTCCTTGAATAAATGGATTTTTTGGATATCCTTTATCCTTTCACAAAAAATATATAAGACTTTGATACCCTTCCTTTGGAAAATATCAATGAACTTTCACACTTCTCCCATTTTTTAACAATGTAGAAAAGATGCATTTACAAAGCAACCACTAGAAAGACTTAAGATCTGGACTCCACACTTTGCATAGGCTCATAAAATAACTTCAATTAGACAAATCCACTCTCAATTTCAATCTATGGGTTCCCTAACCCCAAAAGCCCCAATTCACCTTCTCAAAACCCTTATTCCTAGGGCATCACCAATCTCATATGTGCCAAGCCTTCTTGTACTAATTTAAAAATTAGACATCTATGTTTTATCACCATAAAAATGAGTCAACTCACAAACACTACCCTCTTTACGAAAAATTTCTTCCTATAGGACTATCCCCTCACTTTCAACCCTTATTTTCACTCTTTTATATTTGGTGGCCACCAATTATTCTGGTTAGTTGATCATTTCAAGGTTAGAAGACATTATACATGTTAGGACAATGGCATTCCATGAAGAACCAG
Organism: Cupressus sempervirens; assembly: GCA_028749045.1. Lineage (NCBI taxonomy): Eukaryota > Viridiplantae > Streptophyta > Pinopsida > Cupressales > Cupressaceae > Cupressus > Cupressus sempervirens. The sequence goes on from CM053792.1 coordinate 830,991,394, forward strand.
GTAAGAATTTCATGGAATGACCAATATTAGATGAAAAAACTATCAAAATGCTTATGAAAAGGACTGCTACAACCAACAATTAGCAAGTTAGATGGATAACCCTTCAAAAATGAAATCAAAACTTGGTCCTAAACTTCCTTACAGATCTTAGAAGATGTCTCAATGCATTAGAATATCATAAAGAACTCAAAAACTCCAAAGAACCTTCAAATTGCTATTAAAATCCAAGCTTTTTTATTCAAAATTCTGAATCAGTCCGTACATACTGCCCTTACAGTTTGTACCAACACTATTTATAAGTTTTAGGGGATGGTTAATAACCCCCTCAACCACCTCCAATCGATTTCACTTCCTATTCCTTCATAAAATTTAAACTATGGTGTTTCCCTCCAAAATGCTCATGTAGCCGTTACATTCAAGATTTGAATTTTCTAAAGCAATAAGCTAAATTTTAAGTGACTTATTGAATGTTTCAACTTAGAAATAACTTGAGATTATTATGAGACCTTATTAGGACCTATCTAATGACTCACTTACCCTATGCAAACCTAGACATTACTAAAATTTAAATCTCATGGTCCTTTACAACTTTTCAATATGAAAGTCTTTCAAAACATTATACAATATTATGACTCTTTATGCTTTCAAATGCCATGATCTAATTGTTCATCTGTACTCTCTAGATTTTTCTTATTTGATTAGTTTGATAAAAATAGTTTTAATAATCATAATGTCAGCTTTATGTCAAATAAGTAAAAAGCCAAACTTATAATAAGATATCCGCAAGCAATTATCTTTTTTTTTGGTGTTCCATTTTGTCCCTTTCCCTATATGCCACAATGTCTTCATTAGATATCTTCCTTTTTCATTTAGCCTTTCAACGATTGTTACTCCCCATTTAGATGACAATATCAGAGACCTAGGGTTATAGTTTCAAACTTTTTTCGATTGGTTGGGCCCCAAAATGCAACTTTTTGTAAAACTAGTAAAAAAAAACTGAAAAAATGATGTTGTTGGGTCTATAGGGACAGGGAATATGTTGTAAATTGATGTCAATAATATTGGATATTTGATATGCCCCCAGGGACATCTTGGAGGGAAAACTGAGTTTGTGAGCTGATAGTTTATAACTTATCAATTATTTGACTTATATATATATATATATATATATATATATATATATATATATATATATATATATATATATATATATATATATATATATATAATGTAACGTAAAGATATAACATATAATCTATTAATATATTATGTTATCCTCATTATAATCTAAAAATATAATATATATCCTATATTTTTATTGAACATGATAATGTAATATATATATATTATTATATATAATATATCATTATTGTTATGAGCTATGTTATTAAGATATAATAATATATTATCTTATTAGTATTATAATCTATAAATATAAAATATATGTCCCTAGGGGTCCTACGAGCCCTAGGGACATATTAGAATGCTTCATATGGGTCAAAGGGGGTCATAGGTTGACTTATGACCCCCTTCGACCCATTACATGATGACATATGTCCCTATGGGTCTTAGGACACTTATGGACATATTAGAATGCTTCAAATGGGTCAAAGGGGGTCATAGCTTGACCTATGACCCACTTCGAGACATTAAATGATGACATATGTCCCTAGGACCCCTAGGGACATATTAGAATCGTTATTATGGGTCAAAGTGGGTTATAGGTTGACCTATCACCCCCTTCGACCCATCAAATGACAACATATGTCCCTAGGGGTCCTAGGACCCCTAAGGACATATTAGAATCATTCTTGTGGGTCAAAGGAGGTCATAGGTTGACCTATGACCCCCTTCGACCCATTACATGATGACATATGTCCTTAGGGGTCCTAGGACCCCTAGGGACATATTACGATGCTTCATATGGATCAAAGGGGGTCATAGGTTGACCTATGACCCCCTTTGACTCATTCCATGATGACATATGGCCCTAGGGGTTCTAGGACCCCTAAAAAAATATTAGAACACTTCATATGGGTTAAAGGGGGTCATAGGTCAATCTACGACCCCCTTCGACCCATTAAATGATGACATATGTCCCTAGGGGTCTTAGGACCCCTAGGGACATATTACAATCATTCTTATGGGTTCTAGGACCCATAGGGACATATGTCATCATTTAATGGGTCGAAGGGGGTCATAGGTTGACCTATGACCCCCTTTGACCCATTACATGATGACATATGTCCCTATGGGTCCTAGGACCCTTAGGGACATATTAGAATTCTTCATATGGGTCAAAGAGGGTCATAGGTTGACCTATGACCCCCTTTGACCTATTAAATGAAGACATATTTCCCTAGGGGTCCTAGGACCCCTAGGGACATGTTAGAATCATTCTTGTGGGTCAAAGGGAGTCATAGGTTGACCTATGACCCCCTTCGACCCATTAAATGATGACATATGTCCCTAGGATCGATAAGGACATATTAGAATAATTCTTATGGGTCAAAGGGGGTCCTATGACCCACTTCAACCAATTGATCATGACATATGCCCCTAGGAGTCCTAGGACCCCTAGGGACATATTAGAATCGTTCTTATGGGTCGAAGGGGGTCATAGGTTGACATATGAGCCCCGTCAACTCATTACATGATAAAATATGTCCCTAGGGGTCTTAGGACCCCTAGGGACATATTATAATTGTTCTTATTGGTCAAAGGGGGTCATAGGTCCCCTTCGACACATTAAATGATGACATATGTCCCTAGGGATCCTAGGACCCCTAGGAACATATTAGAATCATTTTTATAGGTCAATGGGGATCATAGGTCGACCTATGACCCCCTTTGACCCATTATATGATGACATATGTCCCTAGGGGTTCTAGGACCCCTAGGGCTATATTAGAATGCTTCATATGGGTTAAAGGGGATCATAGGTTGACCTATGACACCCTTTGACCCATTACATGATGACATATGTCCTTAGGGGTCCTAAGACCCCTAAAGAGATATTAGAATGCTTCATATGAGTCAAAGGGGGTCGTAGGTTGACCTATGACCCCCTTCGACCCATTAAATGATGACATATGTCCCTAGGGGTCCTAGGACCCTAGGGACATATTAGAATCATTCTTATGGGTTAAAGGAGGCTATAGGTTGACCTATGACCCCCTTTGACCCATTACATGACAACATATGTCCTGAGGGATCCTAGAACCTCTAGGGACATATTAGAATCATTCTTGTAGGTCAAATGGGTTCATATGTTGACCTATGACTCCTTTCGACCCATTACATGATGACATATGTCCCTAGGGGTCCTAAGACCACTAGGGACATATTAGAATGCTTCATATGGGTGAAAGGGGGTCATAGGTTGACCTATGACCCCCTTCGACCCATTACATGATGACATATATCCCTATGAGTCCCAGAACCCCTAGGGACATATTAGAATGCTTCATATGGGTCAAAGAGTGTCATAGGTCGACCTATGACCCTCTTCGAGGCATTAAATGATGACATATGTCCCAAGGGGTCTTAGGAACCCTAAAGACATATTAGAATCATTCTTATGGGTCAAAGGGGGTCATGGGTTGACCAATAACCCCCTTCGACCCATTACATGATGACATATGTCCTTAGGGGTCCTAGGACCCCTAGGGACATATTAGAATGTTTCATATCGGTCCAAGGGAGTCATATATTGACCTATGAACCCGTTCAACCCATTAAATAATGACATATGTCCCTAGGGGTCTTAGGACATTTAGGGACATATTAGAATCATTATTGTGGGTCAAAGGGGGTCATAGGTTGACCTATGACCCCCTTTGACCCATGAAATGATGACATATATCCCTAGGACCCCTAGGAACATATTAGAATCATTTTTATGCGTCAGAGGGGGTCATGGGTTGACCTATGACCCCCTTCAACCTATTAAATGATGACATATGTCCCTAGGAACCCTAAGGACATATTAGAATCATTCTTATGGGTGAAAGGGGGTCATAGGTTGACCTATGACCCCCTTCGACCAATTAAATGATGACATATGTCCTTATGGGTCCTAGGACCCCTAGAGACATATTAAAATCATTCTTATGGGGCAAAGGGGGTCATAGGTTGACCTATAACCCCCTTTGACCCATTACAATATGTCCTGAGGGGTCCTAGGATCCCTAGGGACATAATAGAATTGTTCTTATTGGTCAAAGGGGGTCATAGGTTGATCTATGACCCCATTCGATCCATTACATCATGACATATGTCCTTAGGGGTCCTAGGACCCCTAAAGACATATTAGAATCATTCTTATTGGTCAAAGAGGATCATAGGTTGACCTATGGCCCCCTTCGACCAATTAAATGATGACATATGTCCCTAGGGGTCCTAAAACCCCTAGGGACATATTAGAATCTTTCTTATGGGTCAAAGGAGGTCATAGGTTGACCTATTACCCCCTTCAACCCATTACATGACTACATATGTCCCTAGGGGCCCTAGGAACCCTAGGGACATATTAGAATCATTCCATTTCATCAAAGGGTGTCATAGGTTGACCTATGACCCCTTTCGACCCATTAAATGATGACATATGTACCTAGGGGTCCTAGGACCCCTAAATACATATTAAAATTATTCTTGTCAGTCAAAGGGGGTCATAGGTAAACCTATGACCCCCTTTGAACCTTTACATGACAATGTAAAGGAGGTCATAGGTTGACCTATGACCCCCTTCGATCCATTACATGACAATATATGTCCCTAGGGGTCCTAGGACCCCTAGTGACATATTAGAATTATTCATATGGGTCAAAGGGGGTCGTAGGTTGACCTATGATCCCCTTCGACCCCTTACATGATAACATGTGTCCATAGGGGTCCTAAGACCCTTAGGGACATATCAAAATCATTCATATGGGTCAAAGGGGGTCATAGGTTGACCTATGACCGCCTTCAACCCATTAAATGATGACATATGTCCCTATGGGTCCTAGGACCCCTAGGGACATATCAGAATCATTCTTATGGGTCAAAGGGGGTCATAGGTTGACCTATGACCCCCTTCGACCCATTAAATGATGACATATGTTCCTAGGGGTCTTATGACCCCTATGGACATATTAGAATCATTCTTGTGGGTCAAAGGGGGTCATAGGTTGACCTATGGCCCCCTTCAACCCATTTAATGATGACATATGTCCCTAGTGGTCCTAGGACCCCTAGGGACATATTAGAATCGTTCTTATGGGTCAAAGGGGTTCATAGGTTGACCTATGACCCCCTTCAACTCATTACATGATGACATATGTCCTTAGTGGTCCTAGGACCCCTAGGGACATATTAGAATCATTCTTATGAGTCAAAGGGGTTCATAGGTTGACCTATGACCCCCTTTGACTCATTACATGATGACATATGTCCCTAGGGGTCCTAGTACCCCTAGGGACATATTAGAATCATTCTTATGGGTCAAAGGGGTCATAGGTTGATCTATGACCCCCTTCAACCCATTAAATGCCAACATATGTCAATAGGGGTCCTAGGACCTCTAGGGACATGTTAGAATCATTCTTATGGGTCAAAGGGGGTCATAGAGTGACCTATGACCCCCTTCGACCCATTTCATGTCAATATTATATTTAGTAATTATATTATATTATATATTTTAATATAATAATAATATATTATTAGATTATATGACAATAATAATCATATATGTTACTAGATTATAGATTTAATAATAATTACAATATATGTTATTATATAGAATAATTTTGTTATATAATACTGTTATATATATTTAATAATAATAATCATATATATATTAGTATAATGTAATAATAATTATAATATTAATGTTCACACAGCCACGAAATATATAATTTCTTCTAAAATTGTCTAAAGTTATAGTTTTATGTTCATTTCTGTTTAAATTGCTTTCCCTCCATATTTAAAATTGAAAAAGACTTGCCTTTTTAAATTTCCCACGAAATAGGCATGGGAAGTCACCGAGCCTAACTGGATATCTAATTAGCCCTGGTATTTACCAACCTTGCCTGTTCAACCCAAAAAATGTGTTTGAGGAGGGTTTTAGTGTCACTCAGACTTTGGGTGGCCATCTAACACTGTTATTTTGATCAAAATTGAATGAAACAAAAAGTGTTTTTTAATATCGCTCTTGAGATTCCATCGATATTATTTCTATCAAATTCTTGTTCGATAAGTATTTATTAGTTAATTATCAATGAAGATTATTGTAAAGTGCTGATTGACATACTAATTGAAAAATAGCTATAACTTTCAAATGGTATAACATTTTTTAAATCTAAAAGTTGCGTGACATTCTATGCTTCGCCTAGTATATGAAATTTTTTAAAAAAAATTAAATTTGGTAAAATTTTCTATTAGTGAAGGTTGTCAGACATGAGAGTTTTTTTTTCTGAAAATGTTTTGGTAGAAAATTCATATTTAATTATTTATTTGGAATAAAAATACTGAAAAATATGCATCATGTCCAGGCATGAGTCTACTTTTTATATCTATAATTATATTTAAAAAATATTATAATTTAATTTTGATTAAGGTGGTTAGACATACACCTACTTTTTATTTTTGCCCTAAAATTTTTGTAGTACAACATTAAAATCCAAACTTTTGACCAGTCAATTATTTTTTTCTCTTGATAAGGCCTAGTATTTTAGAAACTAAATTCAATTTCCTACAGATTATTTTCTTACAACTTTTTGATATAAAGTCCATAATCACTTTAAAATTATGTGTCAAGTTGACATAACCCTGATTTGTTGATTTTTCATTGCCACTTAAGGCCATAGTTTGGTACACCATGATCCTACACATACCCAAAAAGAGAAAAATACAAAAAATAATTGAAAAACAAGAAAAAGTGCCATTGGTGAAAACCTAGAAATAGGTATCATGGTAGCAAAAAAATAAAAAAATAAAAAAGTAGAATCTCTACCAAGAAGGTGAAAACTTGGTAAACAAGCACCTCTTTTTCCCAATGCTTCATCTTGTAGTGCATCTTTTGGCTTCTTGTACAGTTGCTTTGCTACTTTCACTTCCTACTTTAGTTTCCTACTTTTCACTCATGTATCCATGGATTGAATCTTGTTAGAACTCAGGGGCACCACCCTACAGTGTCATGGAATCTCTTTCATGATATTCACCAATTGTTCCAACTATGTCTGCCTACAATCACTAGTGTCACTCTTTTTTGAGATTCTCCTGATAGAATCTCTTTCGAGATAGTCACCTATTGTTCCAACTATGTCTGCCTACTATTGCTAGTGTCACTCTTTTTCAAGATTCTCCTCATAGAATCTCTTTCACAATAGTCACCAATTGTTCCAACTATGTCTGCCTACTGTCACTAGTGTTGCTCTTTGTTGTGATTCTCCTAATAGAATCTCTTTTGTGATAGTTTCCAGTTGTTCTAACTATGCCTTCCTACTATCACTAGCATCATAGCTGAGATTCCCCTCATAGGAGGCCTCTCTCACAACAGTCACTAGTGGTTCTCACTACGTTTTCCTATTGTCATTCATGTCAATTTTCAAGATTCTACTCATGGAGTCTCTCTTGCAACAGTCACTAGTATTTATCACTGCATCTGCCTACTATCATTTGTGTCACTTCTGAGATTCCCCTTTATGGAAGATCTCTCTCATATCAGTCACCGATTGTTCTGACTATGTGTGTCTACTATCACTTAGTTCCAACTCAGGTTCTTCACACTAAAGATTCCTCTTTGACTCAAGTGACCAATTATATATTTTTGACTATATCTATCTACGATCGTCACCCTAGTGAAGAGATTTCTTTCATCTATGTTCTAGACATTGACACTTGACATCAATCCTATAAGAAAAAAATACTGAACCCAAAAATGATGAATTTGTTTGGATGTATTGAGCTTTTCTTTGTTTCCTTTTCTTTTTCTTTATCATGTCTCTTTGATCAACTTGATGATGTCCTTTTTGACTATAGAAGCAAGGATTGGGGGCATGATCTTTTCTTTTCTTTCTATTTGTTTTTTAGTTCCAAATAATCTAAAGCATTCATATAAGATGGGTGTCCACTATAAGAGCTTCCATCTTGTATTGGATGGCCGGGTGTACCTCGACTCCTTTTATATGGATAAATTAGCAAGTTTGGTTCTTCTCCTAGCTTACTGGAGTGAACTCTCCATGCTACAGTAAATATCAATACTCATCATGCTAAGTGAATGTATGGGTCACTACGATTATATATAGCACACTTCTATCTCAGGTTACAAATGCAAGGGTCATTGTAGATAGAATACTTATTGATTACTTGGCATAAGAAGGATCTCTCGTGTGTCTATATGTAAGAAACATTCTAGTCATCCTAGCATTTATGCTTTGATGCTTATGTTATCTTGCTACATTAAAAGGGACAAATGTTCTGGTCATTCTGGCTTCTTGTGCCATGAATGCTTACATTTTATCGCTACATAATTAGAACATATGTCCTATTTATATTCCCATGATTGCAATGTGAATGGGAATTTTACAACATATATAGAGTTTTTTTATATGCTCAATGATGAAAATTGAAGAGGCTTGGCAACCATACCTAGGGTTGTATCTACCATAGGTTTGCATTGCATAATTCACTTGGCTACACAAATGATTCGATTGTAAATCTACTTCCATCCTTCATGATCCAGGATTGTTGGTCTCTTCATAGTATCATGTTTCTTCATAGTTTTACAAGTGTTTAGTTCTTTGGTTCATCCTCTCACTCCTCGATGGGATACATGTCACTATCAAGAAAAAACATGAAGCACTACATGAGATGTTAGCTCAATCACATTTGCATTCATCCATGATTTCATAATTCATCTTATCTACACTACATTTATAAATCAATCAAATATGCATCCATACATCATATCATCTTTGCATCTCATAATCCCAGCATAAACATCTCATATACAAAGACAGACAATGACATGTACAAGAAGTACTTGACTCAAAATCTCATATATATATTAGTATCGAAGAATGTGTCAGTACAAAAATGAGCACTACTTGAGCATTATTGATCAAAAAGATACCAAATGGTTTTGGCACACCATTTGAAGCATGGCCAAATCAAAATCTTGGAGACAAAATCAGTCTAACTCTCTCTAGCTCCCTCATCTCTTGGAGGAGGAGGAGGAGGCAGAGGCATATCTGGCTTGGCTAGTGGTCACGCACCTCCTAACTCCCACACATACTAAAAATATCAAGGTACTTACTAAGCCTCATCGGGCACAACTATAGAATAAGCAACAAAATAATAGCCTGCTGGGCCACCTATAATCAAACCTCATCCTACAGCTGCTCTACCCTCCACTCAACTGCTTGTAACTACTCTTGCAATCAAAGGATCTTACGATCCTACTTAACTATCTAATTGTCTCTCATGGCCACCTAAATTTATAGCTCTACTAACTACCAAGAGGCCTATCAAATTCACTCTCTAGACCTCCTCAATGCATCATGAGGCTCGACAATAGGCTAGTCCTGCATCTTCTCATCTAGCTACTCGGCCTGCAACTTGGCTAGTGCTTGCTCCTTAGTGTGGGGTCTTTGCTACTAGCTATACCTTGTCCCACTACCACCTAAACTAGGATCTAATGCCATCTACCAAGGGAGAATCTATATGTATTGTACCCAATGTCTCACCTACTATGGTGGTCCCTATGGTGGTACCTACTGGGAGATCTATTGGGCTATCTGATGGGGTCCCTGTGGTAGTGCCTGTTGTGGTCCCAGAGTTGCCATCCCCAATGGATCTATAAATCATGGGAAGGTATGGATAGAAAAATATGTTTGATAGGTAGGTGTCATCCTAGCATCTACTACTAGTAGCAAATAGTATCACTATGTCACAACTAAGTTGTGCACATCGATCATAGACCTCCTTGGATCTGGTCTTGATGAACACCCCCACTCTAAATCTTTGGCCAAGAAAGCATATGAGCAATACTCTTGTGAGATGTCTTGCAGCTACCCATATTGCCACCATACACATGTGATAGGGAATCTCTCAATGATCTAAGTCAAGAAACCTATCAGTCGCCACGATGCAAACATGTGACTTAGCTCCTAGGTAGCATCATCCCAATCCTTGGTCTCTCTCTAGGGCTGCCATACGATGGATACTAGGTCATCAAGATGTGCTCCTCACTACTCAATCTTCTCCAGACATGTCTGGGTTAGCTAGCCTCTATACCTACAAATGTATAGCTCTGTGGGTTGTTGCTCATCCTCAAAGATGGGCCTAGTAACTAGCAAGTGCTCCCACGCCTATATTTTCAACACATATACACCAGGAACCATACTCTTCTACTCATAGTACACAATCTTGTGCACCTTGTGGAAAATGTGCATGAGCATGCACTGTCTCCACCCAAATCTCTCTGAAGCATCCAACATCATCTGCAACATCTATCCCCAACCACACTCTAATTTGTGCTACCCTTTGTCTGGTACTAGGAAGCAACTAATAAAGATTGCCAACACTGAAGCCAATCTGTGTCTGGGGCCATATGTATGGACAAGCTCATCCCATGTGATGGCTCGCCCTATAGCTAAGGCTCACTTGAAGATGGCCTAGAGTGCCTCTATACCTACTCTTGGTACTGTTTCATATACTACCCTCAGCTTGTGGAAGGGTATGCATAGAATCACATATATATCCTTAGGGCTGATTGTCATCTCTCCCTATGGTAAGTGGAATGTGTTCATCTTCAAATGGAAATGCTCCACCAATGCAGTCAACAAGTCATGATTCACCAACATTGCTAGGATCCAACATAAATGGGATAATCCAAGATGGTCTATGTGAGCCATGTCAATGTCATCAAGACTTCGCAACAATGCTCCATAGGGCAGGTAGTGGGACTTGAATCTAATGTCATCAAAGATAACCTACACACATGACCAATGAGAACAAGAAAATGGTTATTTCTCAGTCAAACAGTACAATGAAACATCAAAAAATTGAACTTAAATGTTGTAATTGACACCAATTTCTCATGTGAGAAAGCACTTCCTCACGTGAGATTTCAGATCTTTGCATGAGAAAACATGTTCTCGCACTAAAAATGATGAAACACTAGACGACATGTACCCAATATCCTATTCATCTCATGTGAAAGGTGGGTGACTCTCTCGTGAGGAACCTCAACTGGGCACGTAAAGAAACATCAGGGTAGTGAGTCTTCGTGCAAAGAAACATTAGGTTTGCACAAAGAATGAGATCCTCATGTGAGGATTGACAAACCAAAAATTTTTAAATGCTAAAAATGTGTTTAAAATTCCTAGAAAAGCATGAAAAACTTAGCGCAAAGTAGGATTATCAACCACTCACTGAAGGTCCATAGTCTGCTAGATAGCTATGTTGTCGGGAGCACTCGAATCAAAGCATATGCATGGGAAATGCCATTTTTTCCTCAAAGCTCTCTTCTTCACTAAAGACAAAAGCACAAATGATTTGAAAATGACCTTTTGGGCCCTGTTGTCACTGAGGTTTGTACCCTTGTCCAAAGTTTTTACCTAAGGACAACCTTGTGAAACATGGAAACAACCTCCAAGCTATGGGACTTGAACTGTGAGGTTGAGTCTCTGGAGAACGCCAACTTCCTTTACTATCAAGGTGTACCTAACTACTCTTGGAGAGGAAAAGGGAGACGAAATGCATGAAAAGAAAATCTACCTATTCTAACCTAAGGGGGTGATGCACCAAAATAGAGTGTTCAAATCGATCTCTGCCCATACATGCACTATTGAACCATCATGACACCAAAGGATATACACATTCAAATTTGTTTTAACCTAGCAACCACATGCAGATTAGAAAACCTAGATGAATGACACAAGCAAGAGAAGATTCACTTATATATCATTCACAAGCCAAAAGAGATATAGTCATGTAGATCATAGATCTCTACAAAACACCAATGAGAGGAAAATATCTCTTGCACTTTCACATTAATGGCTAAAAGAGATAAAGAAGAATGTCATATAGTTCAGAGGCAAAGGGAATTTATAATGAAATTGGAGAGCAATAATAGAGAAGTTAGAGAAGAGTTGACTTGAACAAAATCTAAAAAAATTGCCTTTATAGCCCAAGCATAATTGAGATATCCTCTAACTAGTGTTACTCTACAACCACTGCCATTAAGTCTTACAAAGAATAATCATGTAGATCTAGGGAAAATCCAACCTTGCCATCGACTTAAGAAATTTGATCTTTGATGGAATAGGGCCTTGAAAAGATAGAAAACTGCCATTAAATAGTTCTGACCAGGTAGATGGATATGATTAAAGGTGGTGGAGTGCTCTCCTTCATTTACCAAGCACAACATTCACTTAGAAGTGGTTGAAATCAATAATGAAAATTGGATTGTGTGAGTAAACCTGATATCTTTTGTTTCTAGCTCATGAATTAGCAAGGTCAAATAGTCAACTAGATTTTGGCAGCAGGATGAGCCACATGGACCAATGATTTGATTCTATTTTTCCACCCCATGGAGTCTTTATGCATTTGACTATATCTTCTTTACCAACTATGCCACCTCCCAACTTAACCATGACTACCTCAAGACACCGTGACCTTAACTACCAACCTTTCTGTTAATACCTTGTCCAGGCCCATTGGGACATGTGTCATGAAGGGGCTTGCCTGCATTTTTTAAGAATTATGCACTTTCATATCACGGGAAAGCCCTAGCCCTTGATCCCTAAAGATCTGACGGTGAGTAAGATGCACTAAAGGGACTGGCCCACATTTTGCACCATCATCACCCTAGCCAATGAGAATTCAACTAACCGCCAACGTGTCATTAATCTATACACTCATTCCTGACTCATCACTAGTTTAGGGTCTACCCTGTGGCTTACACAAAAAACCTAGCCCCACAAAGACACGTAGTAGTGAATCACTATCTTGCTATACATATCCTTCGAGCAACTCCTCATGGCGAGATAACGACGATCGTCAATCTGAGACCAAATCAAAGATGAGAAACTGCATAAAGTACCCTGAACAAGTGGTGGGTCCCATATTCTCTATGTCACTATAGTTAGAGGTCGATCATTTCCTCATAGTGACATAATGAGAAATGTTGATCTGCCACCATTTGACAGCCCTAAAGGTACACCCAATCTGTCAGTGCATCAACCAATAGAAACATGGCCAACCTTGGCATCACTCAATGACTTATGGAACAAGCCTGGCCCCACAAGAACACATGTTGCTGAGTTTCTATCTTGCTATGCATAACCTTCGAGCAACTCCCCATAGCAAGATAGCGATGATCGTAGATCAAGACTAATTTGACGATCAAAAATCCTTGTGTGTTTACGAAAGGGGCATGGGTCTAGGATACTGATAACATCAAAAAATCTACACAACTAGTGGAACAAAACCTTATTTCAATCACATTCATGCTTCCACATCGCCTGTGGCTCCACCATGTTCACTTCATGGTGCCTCGCTATGTCGCTAACGGCAAGATGCCTGAGTTTTTTGATAGTGAGATAGCGAGTGCCAGGGAATTGTCAAAACTCGGTGCCAAAGAAAGAACAAGATAAACTACCATCACCATATTGACTACTTTCAACTAGGTCCCATGTTGCTATGTCACCGTGATTAGCCCCTGTGCAACTCACCATAGTGAGATAGCGACAAACATAGATCTTAGCAAGATCTAACGGTGCAAAAAGAATGCGGGCTAGTGGGAACAAACTTAGAAAATAAGGAAATACAATAAAGATTAAATTGTTCATTTTAAAATTTTTTTTTGTATTTCTTGGGGGCATTAAAATAACATAGAAGATGGGAAGTAGCCGTTGGGGTAGGCCTACATTTAAACTTTGAATTTTTTGGCAGGGGGCAAAATGAGTAACATTTTTGGCAACTTAGAGGGGATGCAAGCCAGCTATGCATGTGACCAGTGTCCTTATGTATCCATTGGGTTGTAGAGTTGCAAAATATTTGGATCAGTGCACTGCAAAACCCTAACCCTACCTTTGCGAGGGAAAACACTGAAAAAACATTGTCTCTGCAACTCTACAACCTTAAAAACTTCAAAACTGGCTATCTCACAGGGAGAAACTTGTGCTCATGCACTTCTTGGAAAGATGGAAAACAATAGAAAGAAAACTACACTACATATGTACATGAAACCTCAAGCCTTGTCAAAAACATGGTTTGAGATAGATCCCATTGACTGCGATAGGCAAAATTTCACCATCAAGCTTGCTTAGCTAAAAAGCATTGGCCTGCTTGCAACTGACAATCAGATAGGGACCACTCTACGGTGCATCAAATTTTGAGTGTCTCCCTAGTTTTTCCCTATCTGCATCCCATTTCAAAACTAAATCACCCTCTCTAAAGGTTCTGACCCTAGCCTTCTTGTCAAAGCTCCTTTTCACCCGCTACTGATGTGTTTCTAGGGTTTGCATGGCCTGACTTCTTTTCTCTTCCAACTCCATCAGCTTTGCCATTCTTACTGTTATGGTATCATCTTCAATTAGCTCTAGCTAATGAGCTAGCTCTAGGGATGGGAATTCTAATGAAATTGAAAGCCTTGCTTCTCTACCATATACCAACATAAATGGTGAATTTCCTATTGGCCTCTTAGGTGTTATTCTATCAGCCCATAGTGTAGTCCTTAACTTTTGATGCCAACACCTCTAGTTATCCTCTAGAGTTCTTTTTATGATCCTAATTAGGTTTTAATTGGATGAATCAGCCAACCCATTACCCTGAGGATAGTAGTTTGAGGATGTGCTTAAGTAGATATTATGATCAATTGCCCATGTACAAATCTAAGCTCCAACAAAAGATTTTGCATTATCTGAAATAGTAGTTGAAGGGGCACCAAACCTAGTCACAATTCCATCAAGGAACTCAATAACTAAAGATTATATGGCATCCTTCAATGCAACTACCTCTGTCCATTTGGTGAAGTAATCTATAGCAGCTAAAATCCATTTGTGACAAGAACTAGAACGAGGATTGATAGGGCCTATGAAATCTAATCCCCATTGAGCAAAAGGATGGTCCACCTGAATGGGATGAAGAGGAAGAGTTGCAAGCCTTTGCTTTCCAGAGAAGAAGGTACATTTTTCACACTTCTTCACATACTTATGAAAATCATGGAACAGGGATGGCCAATAGTAACCAGCTCTCATGATCTTCATTACAGTTTTCCTTACTGAGAAGTGACCACCATTAGGGCCATCATGAAGTTCTCTAATCATTCTTTCAGCCTGGTCCTTGCCAATGCACCTTAATAGGGTTCCATTAAAATCTTTCTTGAAAAGGATACCATCAACTATGACATAAGGAATTGACTGTAATCTATATTGTCTCCTTTTAGTTCTATCTAATCCTTGAGGATATCCATTGCCTAATAAGAAGTTCATCATATCGTCCATCCAGCTCCTTGGGTCATCATCTCTCTCTTCTTGTTGCTCTGTTAGTATCATGGCAACTTCCTCATTGGATTCCTAAGATGATATCATTTGTTTACAAAACCCTTTCCCTCTTACTAGCTTGGTGATCTAGATGTCAACATCATATTCTAGTACTTTAGTAATCCAGCAAGCTCTTTTCTCACCAATATCTTTTCTTAAAAGGAAATCCTTCACATTGGCATGGGGTACTAACAAATGAACTTTATTATGAGATAGGAGGTGTCTAAATTTCTTTAAAGCTCTAATGACTACAATGGTTTGCTTCTCTAGATAGCTATATTTTTCCTCATACTCTTTAAGCCCTTCACTAAAGAAGGCTATGAGCTGCTCTTCATCTTTATCATTTGTTTGAGTTAGGACAAAAAAAATACTTGACTCACCACCTAGGGTATAAAGGATGAAATCCTTTTCAAGGTTTGGATTCATGAGAGTAGGGGCTGAGGCTATGGCTACCTTGATCTCTTCAAAACTTTCTTTCCCTTCCTTGGTCCATGCAAAGACCATACTTTTCTTGAGCATAGCTATAAGGGGTTTTACCATGGTAGCAAGATTAGGGATAAATCTTCTCACAAAATTTATCCTACCAAGGAAACTTTGTAGCCCTTTCTTATGTTTAGGAAGCAGAAGAGAAAGTATTGCTTTTTTTCTTTCTGGATCAATAGTTAAACCATCCTTAGATACAATGTGTCCTAATAATTTTCCTTGATTGGTGGCAAAGACACACTTGCTTGTGTTAAGGGATACTCCAAACTCTCTACACCTTAAGAATACCTATCTTAAATGATCAAAATGATATTCCACATTCTTTGAATACAATGTTATATCATCAAGGTAAACTAATACAAACTTTTCAATCATTTTTTTGAAGGCCATCTCCATTGCCTTCTGAAATGTAGCACCTGCATTGGTTAGCCCAAATGGAATTTTACAATAAGTGTAGGCACCCCATTTGGTGGTAAATGTAGTCTTGTACCTATTAGACTCTTTGACCAGTACTTAATTGTCGCCAAAAAATCCATCAAGAAATCAAAACCTCTTTGAACCACTGACTTTGGACAAAATCTACTCCATGGAAGGGAGAGGATGGTGATCTTTAAGGGAAGCTTGGTTAAGGTCCCTAAAATCCACACACAGTCTAATTTCTCCATTCTTCTTCCTAACAGGGACAAGGTTTGCTACCCATGATGAGTGCTTGATGGGGAAAATTATATTGGCCTCAATCAATTTGGATAGCTCTTTTCTCATTAAGGGCTCAATCTTTGGATTCACTAGCCTCTGTTTTTGTCTTACTAGTTTGACATTATCAATTAAATCTATGGTATGCTGAAACAACCTTGGGTCAAAACCCTTTAAATCATCATATGTCCAGGTAAATATATCATTAAATTCTTGACATAGATGAATAAAAAAAAATTTCTCAGTCTCAGAACATACCTTCCCCATGTTTATGGATTTTCCATCAGCAATCATGACTGGAGTGTGATCATCTTGGTCGGTAGCTAAGTTCATGACTCTATCTCTTGCTTGGTCATCAGGATTGAAAACACTCTCTAAGGTAATGAGGCCCTTAGGCAATCTATTGGAACTTAGGTTAATGATTTGATCACCATACTAATCCTACAGTCTTGACCAGTTTCTGTCTGAAAATTCTACTTCATTTTGCAAGAAGCTTACAATTTGTTCATTAGATTCAAACACTTTCCAATGGATGTTGTTGTTAGGGATGGTAGGCCTTACTACCATCCTGATTTGTTGCTTCTTCTTTTCCTCAAGATCCCCTAGCACATCATAAGATGCACCTATTGTTGCAAGTCTATCAGCATGTCTATTTTCTCTTCTTGGGATGCTTTGAATATTAAATGCATTGAAACCTTCAAGCAGATCCCATACCCTATTTTTATAAGACTTGAGCAAACCATTCTTGGTGATATTCTAATTTCTCACTTGGTTAACCACCAACTCACTATCTCCGTATACACTTAAAGCTTGAATTCCACTTTTCTGAGCAAGTAGGAGACCTTGAATCAAAGATTCATACTTGGCCACATTATTAGCGCAATTGTATTGGAGCCTAAAGGAGAAGTAGTATCTTACTTCTGCAAGAGAAATCAACATCATGCCAGCCCTTGATCCATTCTTATTCCTTGAACCATCAAAGTACATGCTCCATACCCTACTTATATCTTCTTTAGTTTCCACAAGATTGGGAACTAGAGCACCTTTCTCTAATATACAATATGTACTAAGACCTATTTCAAGGGTTTCTATCATAGGATCAAATTGATATGCATTAGCCATTCATCTAAGAGAAAATTAGGTATCTCTACTAGGGAAGTGGTAGGCTCATTCATTATGTCATTCTCATCCATTTCTAGGATAGTGCAGTTCATGTTGATGAGATTAGGGGTGTAGGGCTCAATATGATGGAGGGCTAGAGGATCTACTCTAATTGAAGCTTTGGTTCCATATCTTGTTCTAAAAAATATATATGACCAATTAGAAGATATGTAACCACCTATTTGGGCAATGAAGTCTCTCGACAGGCAAATGGAAAAATGTGGCTTGACTTCAGCAACAGATATATCTTGAGTTATAGTACAACCAAGGCATGCATGTAGGGCCATTTCTACATTCCTAAGGATCCCTGTAGTCTTGACAGTACTACCATCCAATTTTAACACATCCTTAACAATGGGCTCATATTTCATTCCCAAAGTATCAGCAACACACCTAGGCATCATTGAACTGCTAGCCCCTTAATCAATCATGCAATTGTGGACTAGTTTATCCCCTATAATTAGAGAAACATAAAATGGAGGGGGTTTAAGCTTTTTATTTTTTTATTCCTCCCTTGATGGCTATACTAGGTTGGTGGCACTTTCCATGCTGGGTGGTTGATCCTTTGGTTCAACACTTTCCGATTCTTGTTGCAGCAACCTCTTTTGCATGGGTATAGTAGGAACAACATCCCATATTGAAATATTCACATTTTTCTTCTTCATTTTTTCTACCAAACTGAATGGCATAGTAGGTTCTTTGGTAGAATCCTTAGGAGCTGCATTTGTAGGAGGTTGAGATGGAACAACCCGAGGATCATTTACATTCCTTCTGCTAGTATCTTGCCTCTGCTGCTGAAAGGTGTTTGATTGATCATTTTCTGATTGATCATGAGGTATTGCATTTGAAGTTGAGGCCTGATTGGGAGGAGGAGGGGTAGCATCTTCAATAGCTCTTATTGTGCTCCTAGTGTTGTGAGCAATGGAATCTTGGTTTACATTACAATGTTCCTCTACCTGATGATTCATGAAGGAGCAATCACCCTATCCTTGCGTATATGAGGCCTCCTTAAATTGGTCCTCCTTGTATGATTGTCCTACTGCAGGCTCTTGGATGGTCAAAGCCAAATAAGATTCAGCTTTCTGATACATGCAACAAGCATAGGAGTAGTTACAAGAGGGAAAAAAATCCTGATCTTGGGCCATGTTGTTTTAAGGAATTATGGCCCTACTTTGATTTACATTTGAGGTTGAAGCATGGCTATTCTACCTATTCTGATCAAAAGAATTGTTCCCATAATTTTGATTTGAAGGCCTACCACTATTCATAGTTTGATGCTATAATTGATGAGCTTTACTACCTTGAGCTTGCTGTCTCTCCAAAGTCACCACCTTATTGCTCATTTTCAGCATCACAGAGAAACTATCCTCTAGCTTCTTCTCTTGACCTTGCAATCTTTTATCTATTTTCAACATCATAGATTACATCATCTCCTTGATTTCATCTATTCCATTTGAAGATGTGGAAGCTTGAGGGACTAGAGCAAGGGATTGTGATGTGGAAGTTGTGGGAAGAGGAGCCATTTTCGGTTGGTGGTTTGGAATATCAGGAAAGAAAGGCATGAGAGGCCTTGGGGCTAGCTTGCTTCCCTATATTAGGATGTTTTCTGACTTTATCGCTATATCATAAGCATTAGGAAAGGTATCTCCTCCCATAGTTTGGATTGTAGTGACAATGTCACTGTTAAGAGCTCTGAGGTAATGCAAGAAGGCATTACCAAGGGTAGGTTTTACTGAAGTAGGTATTGTATCCCATGTCTTTTGAAATCTATAGTTGAAATCAGTCATACATTCATGGGGGGCTCTTTTTATAGTAGTCAATTGTTCTAAAAGTGACAAATGGTCACTTTTGTCCTCAAAGTGTTTACATAGTCCTGCTCCTAATCCATCCCAATCTATTATAGAACCATGAGCCAAACCTCTATACCATTCTAGTGCTTTTCCTTTCAAGGATGAGGCTAGAATCCTAATTGCAACATCATCCCCTATAATACCATGGATATTATAGATATTTGCAATCTCTTAAATGTGTTCTAAGGGAGAGATAGAAGTTTCACCAGTAAATTCTGGTATACTCTTGAGTGTAGCTATTGGTATGTAATGTCTTTGAGCCAATAAAAGAGGACTCTCACCATTAAAGGTGGAAAAAGTATAAGCTCTAGGCTATGCCATAAAGACAACTGATCTATTTATATCTACTGATGGCAATCTAGGATGAGATCTAATAATAGGAGGAGTAGAAATAGATCTTGTAGGTGTATTTTTTATTGTTGCACTCCTAACTAGTGATAAAGATACTCTAGTCTTCCTTTTTCTAGGATTTGAAAATGAAAGCTCTTGGTACTGAAATTTACCTCTAGAAGATGCCCTTGTTTAAGCTTTGGGCATGAATTACTGCAACTTTGGTCTGGAACTAGATGTATTTACAGCTCAGAGTTGCTAAGCACTTGAAGAATAAGCCTCTTGAAGGCTTGAACACTGAAGCTAGTACTATCTCCTTGGTATTAATCTTGAGATCTTCCTTTTGACACCAGTAGACTTGAAATCTTCTGAAAAATGTTGTCACAAAGGTTTGCACCCTTGTCCAAATTTTTTACCTAAGGACAACCTTGTGAAACATAGAAACAACCTCCAAGCTGTGGGACTTGAACTGTGAGGTTGAGTCTCTAGAGTAGGCCAGCTTCCTTTACTATTAGGGTGTACCTAACTACTCTTGGAGAGGAAAAGGGAGAAGAAATGCATGAAAAGAAAATCTACCTATTCTAACCTAAGGGGGTGATGCACCAAAATAGAGTGTTCAAACCGATCTCTGCCCATACATGCACTATTGAACCATCACGACACCAAAGGATATATACATTCAAACTTGTTTAATCTAGCAACCACATGCAGATCAGAAAACCCAGATGAATGACATAAGGAAGAGAAGATTCACTTATATATCATTCATAGGCCAAAAGAGATATAGTCATGTAGATCAAAAATCTCTACAAAACACCAACGAGAGGCAAATAGTTCTTGCACTTTCACATTAATGGCTGAAAGAGATAAGGTAGAATGTCATATAGTTCAGAGGCAAAGGGAATTTACAGTGAAATTGCAAAGCAATAACAAAGAAGTTAGAGAAGAGTCATCCTGAAAAAAATCTACAAAAATTGCCTTTATAGCTCAAGCATAACTAAGATGTCCTCTAATTGAATTTACTCTACAACCACTACCATTAAGTCTTACAGAGAATAATCATGCAGATCTAGGAAAAATCCAACCTTGGCGCAAACTTAAGAAATCTGATCTTTGATGGAATAGCACCTTGAAAAGATAGAACGATGCCATTAAATAGTTCTAACCAAGTAGATGGATAGGATCAGAGGTGGTGGAGTGCTCTCCTTCATTTACCAAGCATAGCATTCACTTAAAAGTGGTTGAAATCAATCATGAAAATCGGATCGTGTGAGTAAACCCAATATCTTCTATTTTTGGCTCATGAATCAACACGATGAAATAGTCAACTAGACTTTGGCACTAGGATGGGCCACTTGAACCAATGATTTCATTCTATTTTACCACCCCATGGAGTCTTCATGCATTTGACTATATCTTCTTTACCAACTGTGCCACCTCCCAACTTAACTGCGACTGCCTCAGGAAACTGTGACCTTAACTGCAAATTTTTCTATTAATACCTTGGTCGGGCCCACTGGGACTTGTGTTTTGAAGGGGCTTGCCCACATTTTTTAATAATTATGCACTTTCATATCACGGGCAAGCGCCAACCCTTGATCCCTGAAGATCTAGCGGTGAGTAAGACACACTAAAGGGACTGGTCCACATTTTGCACCGTCATCACCCTAGCCAATGAGAAATCAACTAATTGCCAACATGTCATTAATATGTACACTCATTCTTGACACATCACTAGTTTGGGGTCCACCCTATGGCTTATGGAACAAACTTGGCCCCACAAAGACACACAGTGAGGAATCACTATCTCGCTATACATATCCTCCGAGCAACTCTTCATGGTAAGATAGTGACGACCGTCGATCTGAAACCAAATCAAAGATGAGAAACTACATAGAGTACCCTAAAGAATTGGTAGGTCCCATATTCTCTATGTCCTAATAGTTAAAGGTCGATCATTTCCTCATAGCGACATAACAAGAAATGTCGGTCTGCCACCATCTGACGGCCCTAAAGGTACACCCAATCTATTAGTGCACCGATAATAGAAACATGGCCCACCCTGGCATCACTCAGTGGCTTATGGAACAAGCCTAGGTCCACAAGAACACATGTTGTTGAGTTGCTATCTCACCATGCATAACCTTCAAGAAACTCCCCGTAGCAAGATAGTGACAATCGTAGATCAAGACTGATCTTATGATCAGAAATCCTTGTGTGTTTACGAAAGGGGCGTGGGTCTGGGGTATCAATGACATCAAAAAATTTGCACAACTAGTGGAACAAAAACCTATTTCAATCACATTCATCATTCCACATCGCCTGTGGCCCCACCATGTCCACGGTGCCTCGCTATGTTGCTAACAGCAAGATGCCTGAGTTTCTCGATAGTGAGATAGCAAGTGCCGGGGACTTGTCAAAACTCGATGCCAGAGTAAGAACAAGATAAACTATCATTTCCATATTGACTACTTTCAATTGGGTCCCATGTCTCAATGTCACCGTGAGTAACCCCCATGCAACTCGCCATAGTGAGATAGCGACAAACATAGATCTTAGCAAGATCCAACAGTGCAGAAAGAATGCGGGCTAGCAGGAACAAGCTTAGAAAATAAGGAAATACAATAAAGATTAAATCGTTCATTTTAAAAAAATGTGTATTTCCTGAGGGCATTAAAATAACATAGAAGATGGGAAGTAGCCGTTGGGGTAGGCATGCATTTAAACTTTGAATTTTTTGGTGGGGGCCAAAATGAGTAATAGGCCCTTATATAGGTTTTGACCTAATTTTTCAAAGTGCTCCAATTTCTATGAAAATCACATACGTGGCTAATTTGACTACTTTGAATCTATTTTTGGGATTGAATTTGTAATATGACACACTTAAGTAGCTCAAAAACACATTAAAATTTTGGAGCCAACACAATCGAACACTTGTGCAATCCAAATTTTTCTGATATTTTGTGGATCTTAGAATCTTTTCAACTCAAAATTTCTTTAAAATTTTCTAAAAGTTTTGGAAAAATTCAACTCAAGTCAAGTGGTCAAATCTAGTCAACTTTTGGTCAAACTTGGCCTTTTGGACCTCAAAATCACTCTAAATTGACTCCAAATTTTCTTCTGGTCATTTTGGCCTCTTTTATAATCGTTTCAATCATAGATTTCTTCCATATCTCTTAATATATTGCTTTACATCATATTTTTGGTTTGTCATCTTTTGATTTCACTCTCGAGGGAGCTGAATGATTACATCATTGGACTTTAATTTCAAATCAATTTGAATCTTCATCACTTGGGGCATCTTGTTCCCATCTTATGTCTTCATTACTAGGGGCATCTCATCACTCGGGGCATTTTGTTCCCCTCTTCTTGGCATTTTTGTCATCTATTTCATCTTCTGATTAGCTAACCAATCTTATAACATTTCTAGTTAGAGTTTGATGGACAGGTATTAGGACAATCTAAACCCCGACTCTTGAGGATCAAGCTTCATTCTGAGGATGATTCTATGACTTGTGATTGGATCTTGTTATCTTTTATGGACTATTATTCAAATATTCTATATGGACTCTGGGGGATTAAGCTCCTTTCTAGAGATAATTCCAATTCTTGATAAGGATTAAGCTTTGTTCTGGAGATAGTCCTAACTTTTGTTAAGAATTAAGCCTCATTTTGGGTTCTTATTGTTTATCACTATTTAATGGATCAGTATCAAGATAGTCTAAACTCAAACTCCTGAGGATCAAGCCTTGTTTTGAAGATGATTCTATGAATTGTGATTGATCTTGTCATCTCTTAACAAACAGGTACGAGGATAGTCTAAATCCTGACTCTTGATAATTGAGTCTCATTCTGGGAATAGTTCTATGAAATCTGACAATCTTTTTGTTATCAATATTAGTATCTAGGTGTTCTATCTGTATACCTAAAGGTTAGGCTTAATTCTAGAGAAAACCTTTAAAATGCTTATCAATTCAACTATCTAGGTGTTCTACTTGGATTCCTTAAGACTGAGCTTCGTTCTAGAGATAGTCTTCAAAAGCTTATCAATTGGTTTTCATGGAATCAATGTCAGAACCAATCTTATTTCTTAATCTGTACATCATGCTTTCTGATTTTTTAAAAATTGAATGTGTTGCTCGCGCATTCATTCAAAGAGGGGCAAATGTAATATCCCAAAATTGGCTCATTGTCATGACAACCAATTCTGGTCTATTTTGATCAATTCTAAAGTCCTATTTCATTAGGTGATTCTAATTTTTGATTTTTCTACCTGAATTAATGGTCAAATGAAAAAAACCCTAATATGTATCAATCATGCTATTTATTTAATTCCTAAAGTATCAACTTGAATTAGCTACATTAAACCTATTGATTAAGACTTAATTTAATTTGAAGTGTTTATACTTTAATTAAATTGAATTATCTCCTAAGTCTAACATACTAAGGAATTAAATTTATTTAGTTTAATAATGCTCTCATTTTAATTATTGAATGTAATTATTCAACTAATGAGAATATGCATTTATGAGGTCATATCTCATCTTTATTAAATTAAACAACCTTCCAATTTCATCTCTCTAGTTCAAGAATGAGAATTCCAAGTGGTCTACCTCTCAAATTGGAATTGGCTTAATCCACTTATTCTCACGCTTGGGAAAATATCAATTAACTTTTCATTACAGTTAGGATCTGAGTTAGTTAACTCACCTACACTGGGAATTTTCTATCCTTACTAGATCTTTGTTTCAATCCTGATCATCGATTGGAGTTGATCTCAACCAATGATTGGTTTCAGTAATTCTATTTAAGAGTCTCCTAATTCTTCATTATAAAGGTTGGAATTTGAATTGCATCAAAATACTATCAAATTGCATACTCAATTACTCAATCTTGTCATAAATTTTTGAATTGCTTAGCATTAATGTCATACTAGATTAAAGATACATCCATCTAGTTTAATTCTCTTTTACTTGTTATTAGATTAAATTGCACATCATCTAGCTTAAATACACTTTCATATTATTGTATAAAATCCTTCATATTAAAGGGTCTAGTTGTTTGCTTCTTGATCTGAGAGTGAATAGACAAAATCTCTCTAGTTAGAAGGCAACAGGTTGTTCTGTGAAGTCTCTCAGATGGATAATTTAATGT
The DNA here is from genome assembly GCA_028749045.1 of Cupressus sempervirens. Taxonomy (NCBI): domain Eukaryota; kingdom Viridiplantae; phylum Streptophyta; class Pinopsida; order Cupressales; family Cupressaceae; genus Cupressus; species Cupressus sempervirens. The sequence goes on from CM053792.1 coordinate 831,016,598, forward strand.
TCATTCTAGGATGATCTTATGGGTAAGGACAATGTTGAAGTGTATGTGAATATCTGAGGTCACATTTCCACATATATAGAAGGAAGGAGATCAAAGTTCAAAGTTGTTGAAAGAAGAAGAGCCAAGTGAACGGATGAGAGAAAAGAGAAGATCAAAGTAGTGTTAGCCCCAACTAAAATTGCAGGTAGTGATGCTATGAATGTATGCAAGAGATTCATATCAATTGTTGTATTATTATTGACATAAAATTCTTAATTGTCTAGACATTATGCTACCTCAAAAAAGTACCATATCATTTAGATTGATGTAGAGGATTTGAAGAAAGTATGATGAAGACAAAAGTGTTATGTAAGATATTCAATCGGTACTAAATGAGATGAACAATAATAATGTAATATTGGTTTGATTACTTTACAATACTATAACATCTAGGGTTAAATTACGACTACAATTTGTGACAGTGGTGTGATTTGTGGTGATTTTTATGTTTTTCTTGCAATTTTTCCCAATGCCAATGCAATACCAATTTTGGTTTCATAATTGCAATGTAGGTGTGATTATAAACAAAAAAAAGAAAACACGACATATCCCATTCCCCATTTGTTTTGATTGTGGAGAGATTTGAATGTTGTCATGTCCTTGTGATTAGTGCATTTCATTTCCATGCCCTTGCTTTATGATTTCATTGCTATGATCTCTTCATTTTATTGATGTTCCCTTGCTCTATGATTTTATTGTTGTGATCTCTACATTTGGTTGTCATGCACTTGCTCTACAATTTCATTGTCATGTCATGCCGTTGTGGTCTTCATGCCCTTGCTCTATGATTTTCTTCAAGGGAGAAGAGTTACTTATGTAAATGTTATTTTCATTTCCTTGTAAACATGTATGCCTTTGTATTTCCTTCTAAAAATATATCTCTTTATATATACAGAGAGATATTTTTTAAGGTGCTTATTACATATTAGCTCACAATAGAAAAAATGATGCATCTATATACATATTCTAGAATCCAAATAATAAAACAATAAAACTCACTCAACCAATGTGAAGTGAGTTACCTCAAGATCCTACACAAAAATAATGCAAACCATGAGAACTGGGGAGAGTTTACAAGAAATTTTACAAAAACATATCATAGTAGATATTTTTAGAAAGAAACAATCCATAACCTAGTTAAATTGGTTTAGTTTCTGATTAGCTAGCTTGATTACGAGTTCCTATAGAATTGTCATCAGATTAGGTACAATAAAATGAACAAATCATTTTTTCCTAGCTACCAAGATCAAATACAATTTTTCAAGGTGATAAAATTGCATATGCAGATGGATCACTTGCATACAAGGCATGAAATGCATTCCCCAACTCATATCAAATGGTTGGATATAAAGGCTACTTGCATTGGCTTAATAATGGAAGCCAAGGATGTAACCATGCATGTATGGCATAATCTCCCTGTGAGGATCCCAAGTATCTATTGTTGTTATTAATTTGGTCATCACTATATAATCTAGATTGTTATGAAGTATTGAAGCCTATAGTAACTTCTCCCATGTCTCCAAAAAATGTAGCATAGACTCAGGGCCCCTTGGCTCCAAGGAATTTTTAGCTCTTATTCTCACTACTGGAAGAATAACTTCAGTGAAGAGTTGAGTGTAAGGAGTTGAAGAAGCAAGTTATATGAGGCTTGTTTCATTGCAGAAGCCTCTTTCACAATGACATTTCCTCTAAACCATGCAAAGAATGTTGAAGTGGTTTCTAGCCTTGTTATAAATAATGGAAAAGAAAATAAAGATGGAATACATAACAAATTACACAACTTGTAGTCTTTATATATACACAGAGATCTTTTTTAAGGTGCTTATTACATATTAGCACAATAGAAAAATTGATCCAGTTGCATACATATTTTAGAATCTAAATAATAAGACAATAAAACTCACTCAACCTGTGCTAAGTGACTTAGCTCAAGATCTTACACAAAAATAATGTAGACTAAGAAAAATGGGTAGAGTTCACAAGAAATTTTACAAAAACATATCATAGCTGATATTTTTACAAAGGAACAAGCCATTTTTACAAGCTAGAGTTGTCCTTGCACCAAAATATTGACCTATTAATGCCCGATACAACCAATAGGATTATAGAACATAGGAGGTAGTTAAGCCATGTCAAGAATCTCAAAGGGGAAGGTTGATGATTAGTTCAAAAATTCTTTCCTCAGCATTACTCGAGGAGATTTGAACCTATGACCAAGCTCTAATACACTTATTACAAGCTAAAGTTGTTGTTGTACCAAAAGATCAACCTATTAATGCTTGATACAACCACAATACTTATAGAACACAAGAGGTAGCTAAGCCATGTCATGAATCTCAAAGGGGAAGGCCGACAGTTAGTCCAACAACCATAAATGAGTTAAATTAGTATAGTTATTGATTAGTTGGGTTGATTACAAATTCCTATAGAACTATCATTAGATTAGGTACAATAAAATGAATAAGTAGTTGTTCCCAGCTAGTAGGATCAAATACAATTTTCCAAGGTGATAGAATTGCTTATGCAAATGCATCACTTGCATTCTAGGCATGAACTAATGAAAGATGTAGAAGAACCAAATGAGGAATCATGTGAACAACTCCCTAAATGTTCAAGAAAACAAGAAGGAAAAAACAAGAAGAAGAATGGAGGGAGTGACGACTAGCTACAAACAAGAGGAATGAAGAGGAAGGCAATAGAGGACAAGGGTCCACCTCAAAAGAAGCATAGGCCAAAAGGAAAGATGGCTTCACAAGTTGTGATTGAATTAGAGACAACAAGGAATTTAAGTTTAGGGTACTCACCCTTATGTCCAAGTAAGAAAATGATGGATTCCCCTTCTAATGAAAGTAACAAACAACATATTGAGAGACATTTTGTGGTCGACATTGAGGCCCTTTCAAATGATGATCAAATAGGGCCCTAAGGCACAAATGTCTTGGACATTAATTTGAGCACCCAACATTTTGATTAAGGAATTCAAATTCATGAGGATGAACTAGGTGAGATCACCTCCCTAACATGGCTATCAAAGAGAATGTTATGGGGAAAAATAATAATAGCCCAACTCATTAGGAAATAACAACGTAGATCTAATATTTACCTTTGGATTTGGTTTTCTTTGTGCAATCTTATTTCATTTCTAAGGTTAATTTCTAGATAGGGGTTCCATTCCCCCATCTTTTCCATATTTTTATGTGTTGGTGTAAATGTCATAATAGATTCATAAAGGTTGGACTTGCAAGACTATAACTAGTCAATTTTTTGGGAAAATTCTCTAGGGAACAGAATGCCTAGCCTATTTTGTTTCCTAAAATAGAATGTGCAAGGCATTTGGCTACACTTAGAAAAAAATAAAATTTAATATAAAGGTTAAGATTTCCAGCTTTTCAATTATGGTGATTACAAGTTTTTGTTTGTTTTTGTTAGTGTGTATTTTCCAAAACTTCTTAATTAAGTTTATTTTTATTAGTTGGCTTGCATTATTGTTTTAAATTCTCCCAATCCATTTTATCCCTTATCATAAAATTGTTGCATTTGGTGCTTGAGTTTAACTTGAGCCTTCTAAGGCATCTTTCTTTTTATCATAAAAGAAAAGGTGGAAACATCTCTTTCATACCAAATAGACATCCCTTCCTATCTTTCTTTAATGTAAATTTGCATTGTTGCTAAAATTATTTGAACATTTTCTTTCTCACTAGAAGAATAACTTCAGTGAAGAGTTGAGTGTAAGGAGTTAAAGTAGCAAGTTTTTCTTTTGTATAAATGTCATAATCATGAGGCGCATTCCCTTGCAAAACCTCTACCACAATGACATAACCTCTAAACCATGCAAAGGATGTTGAAGTAATTCCCAACCTTGAAATAATTTTATAAGAAATGGAAAAGAAAATGAAGACGCAATACATGACAAATTACACAACTTGTAGTCCTCCTAATATTTGGATTGTATATTCTCAAAAAGACTTGCAAGTGATTCCAATGTCATAGTACCTACTACAACACTTTCATGGATTCCATCAAATGCTCCCATAATATCCTCTATGTGGTCTAGTTGTCGTATCTACCATGCAATCTCTTTATGAAGCCACTCCTTCTCCTTTTGGTATATTTCCACAGACTCTCTCCCGTGCCTTAAATTTTGATCAAGCTTCTAAATATCTTCCTTTACCATATCTAAAATAAACTTCACATTTTGTTGTAACTTTGTTATAGGTGTTTGATCCTTGATAACTTTCATTTCAGTATTCAAGTTTCTAAGATTGATCAAGACCCTCACTTCTAGACCTCTCATGTCAAGCACTTTTTGCACTGTTTCAACACCATGTTCTTACTTCTAAGATAACAGTTCTTCAGTTGCATCTTCTTGTATAACATTAATTTTTTTGAACAATTTTAAATTCTTATAAAATTCATTCTTATTTTCTATTACCATTAATGAGCTTCCCTTAAATAAAATCAAAATGAAGAGGCATAAATACACCAAAGTTTTCTTTCAAAATCATATGTGCATATATAAACATTAAGTACATGTCCAATATTTTTGCAGATATACATAGTAATTACACCAAATTTTTCTTTCAAAACCATATGTGTAGATATAAACATTAAGTACAATATGTCCAATATTTTTTTAGATATACACATTAATTACACCAAATTGTGCAGATATAAACATTAAGTACAACATGTCCAAGGAAAAGAAAGAAGTGGATCGGGATCAAGAGTTAATCAATGATGCTTGTAATGCAAATGATTCTTCTACTAATCATGATGATGATGGTTCTACTTATCAAGATAATGAGGATGGCGATGATGATGATGATGATGATGACAACAACAACGATGATGATGATGATGATGACAACAACGATGATGACCACAATAATAGTGGTGATGATGTCGACAACTACCATGATAGTGGTGGTGACAATGTTGACGATGACCACGATAGTGTTGGTGATGATGTCAATGAGAATAATGATCCTAATGATGAGATGGATGAAGAATAATATCAATGACTAGGGGGCTTGATTAGCTAACATTGGAGGGGGATTTGATTATCATTGAGAAGAATGAAATATACAGTTATGTGATCAATTCCTATGCTATTCAATATCCATTTCTTGATAGATGAATTGTTAATTTGATTAACTTGTCATGTACCTTTTACTATATATTTATAATTCATATGTGATGCTAATCTAGGATAACTTTAAGAAGCCCCTCTCTAGAAAAATATATAAAATGTAGGCGAATTCAACATTTATTATGAAGGAAACTTTTCATATCGAGGGTGATTTTTCTATTCAAGGCTAATTAATTAATAATTAGTCAATTGCCTACATTTATTTTTTATCAAAATTTAATAATAATTGTGGCTAATTAATTTTTTTTTTTTGCATGCAAATAAATGTAGGCAATTTTTTTGGTCATAAACATTTTTGTAATGTAAGAGGTGAATTAATTGTTATATAACACAAAATATTAATATAGTTGGCTAATTCGTTAGTTGCTACAGAGACATTTTTTAATTTTATAGTGAATTTACAAAGTCATGGGTGTGTAATGACCCATATGCCAAGCGTATGATGCCCAATGTACTTGTAGTCTATCATTCCGTTAAGATTAAATTAATAAATTGTCATTTCTTATTGCCAACTTGGTCAATGTTATTATGCATGTTATCATTGTTATCATGAAAGGAATTGATATAGACCATTGATGTAAGATAGATCAATGGCCTAAACTCTATTTCGTGACTACTTTTAAACGTTATAACATAAACTCTAAATCTTCCTAAAATCAAGGCACATGTCCCAAAGTCCAAAATATAAAATAGTTGGCTAAACTAGGGTAGTTGGAGACATGTGTTGGTAAAATGATAGGTGATGCTCAGCCCCAGGGAATATATTATTATATGGTAAGGGTGAAATGACATTATCCAATAAGAAGAAATTAGGTGAAGGTTGTCAAATAGTTTAAAATAATTATGTCCTAAATGTATATTACATTGGTGATTGTACCAAGATTTGGGACCAATTATGAGTAAACTAATCAGTGATTAGCCTGGGATTTGGACACAAATTATTTAATATCTTGGCAACCTATTTGACCCCGTATGTAGGTTTTATTTGTCAAATTGTGATTTTCCAAAGATATAGAATATCCATTTGGCGAAGATTTGCCACTAAAAAAATCACAGATGCTAATATTTGAGGTAATTTTGAGTATATGTATCATGAATTTTTTAGCTAACATAAAATAATTAATTTATTATTGTAGAAACCCGAAGCCCTTTCATGAGCATCCCACACAATCTGATGGATCATTAGGTATAAGTTAGTACACCCATAGAGATTAGTGTCTTTTATGATTTGTAAAATATCTTTCTCATTTCCACCTATCTCTCTTATTCTATGGAATGTAGGTACCAATGAATAGGTAACTGTAAGATTTTTCTTCCTTGAGCAAGGAAAATGTAGGAATGGAAGAAGAAAGTGAGACATTTAGTATGTCTAAATCAAGGAGATCAACTCAAGGTCAAAAAATTAGAAAGAAATTCAATAAGCACATGAAATTTTTCCTTGCTCAAGGGGGGTCATGTTCTTATGATGATGAGAGTGAAGGTGACACTGATGTGCCCTTTAGGTACAAACATCTACAAAAACAATGGGTCCTTGATGAACTTCCTCCAATAAGCACTGATTTTTGTATTAGAGAGAGGATATATCACATAGCACCATTCCCATTACATGGTTTGGGCTTGTTTTCTATGGATGGCATTAAGGTCTCTTACAAAAACATTGTTAAATTGATGGAGTATGTCTGACCTTGCTATGATTACAATAGTTGGATGTAGATTGTTAGATATAAAAAAATAATGTTTAGGTATGTACTCATAGAAAATTATATACAACAAAAAGTTAGTGAACAAAAGTAAAATAGTAGTTATGTACATTGATGGAAGTCCAAAAGCATCAAGGAATATTGTAGGTTTTAAAAATAGTACACAACCTACGTCAACTAAGAAGTGACCCAATTTCATATTCGAGGCACACAAGGGAAATTGTGTATTTGTATGTGTAATAAAATCAATACATGGAGGCAAAGAGTTTCTTATTTATTAAAATTTGAATCACATGGATACAAAAAAAGACACTATCATGGGCAAGGTGGTATGTACTATGCACATTTAAAATCAACTCCAATCAATGAATCCAACACACCATTAAATTTTAATATTTTTTTGCTAACTTAGAATAATAACACGTGTTTTGACATGTCGAAATGATTTTTTTTGAAATACAAGGCTATAGTATGGATCAACAACCATAAGATATGCACGATGGTGATGTTTCTTCTTCCCAATAGGTAAAAGTCATTGTTTTTGTACAAATTAGATATAGGAAATATGTTAATACATATTTTTTATTATGTTTTATTCTTCACTATTATTTTGGATTGATGTTAAATATAGAGATAATATTATTTCTCTTACAAATGAGTGTTGCTCAAGAAAAGGGAAAGGAAAAAGTAGTCCATGAGAACAAGGAGCCACACAATGAACTAGATGAATTTATTATTGATTTTGTGTCAGTTGTTGATCCTATGGCTATAGTGCAAAAGGTGCTTCGTGCTATAGGAAGAAGGTTAATGCAATTGTCATCAACTCGACCTCAAACTTCTAAAATACAATAAGTGGAGGGTAGGTTCATGTACCTAGTTCAAACATATATATAGTAAGAATTAATGTAGTTTTTAATTATAATAAAAGTTGAATAACAGTTTTTATAGTATACTCTTTTATTTATGTCATTAAATAAATGCATATATGTTATTTTTATAGAGGATGATGAGGACATAAAAGGGTGATGCCCCAGAGGATGATACTTTAGGTAGTTCAAGTACATCACATGTTCTATCCTACACTTGTGTTTTTCTCGAGCAATATTTTTTAATATCTCTAACAATCTCATTTTTGAGCTCCTACCATTGATCCTTTGTTAAGTACACTTCCTACTACAATGAACAGAACTGAAGAGGCACTATGAACTACAAATTTGGCAATAGTAGCACAACAACAGATGCAGAAGTAGCGCCTATTGGTAAGTATATTCCTCTTTTTCTCTCAATTTTTTTATGTGTTTATTTCACTTGAACTATTATTTGTTAGGGGATATTTTGTAATATTAGATTCATTTTATACAAGAGGCAATGATGACATCCCTAGGTGTACTTGTGTTAGATGTATGGGAACAATAAAGAATTGTGATCAATTTCTCATTAGCAATGAAGATGGTCTTCCCCTAAAAGTAAGCCAAATTCTAGGTACTTTAAAGATTGATGCTTTCTTTTACTGTACAATCTTATACTAATAATAAAATTCACTAGCCTCCTATGCAATCCCTTGCAATAACTACTAATCCCATTATTATTTTACAGAGAATAATCTATTTTATGAAAAACTTAATTATGAATGTTTGCATATATTTGGGTCGACCATACACACAGGGTATCATATTTTGATTTCATTGCTAGATCATGTTTTCTTTGATCAATTTCTTTAAGTAAATTATAAGGTAGCTTCAATTCATTTATGAATCTAACAATTTTTTTCTTTTCTTAAAAGGTGGAATTTGAAAACTAAAGAGTTAAAGGATAAATTGATTGATGTCATGACAACACTTTTTGGACCCAACATCTTTCAAAGACTTAGGGTCCTTTATATAATGGACCAAGATTTGAAGTATATTAGGTATAACTAAAAGACCCAAATGAAAAAGAACCCTTGTTATGAGTGGCCTTCCTATAATCCTATTATTGAGTGGAAGAATCTTAAAATTGATGCCACTGAGAAAAAAGTAATAGATGATGGAGAAATGGTACCACCCGAGGAAAGAAGGTATGTCATAATATTAAGAATAAAATTATATAATAATCAATCTAAATACTTATGTGCTCTAACATATTTCAAACTTCACATAGGTTGCTTGACACATCAAAGGCAACCAAAGTAAGAAAATAGAAGCATTGGCAGCTCAAGCTCGACTCCGATGGATTTTCAAAACTTGTTGCACGAATTGTAACTATAAGTAAATGAAAAATTATATAAAAATATTTATAAATTGTAAGTTACAATTTGGTCTTGATGAAATTGATTACAAAAAATTTAATGATACCAAGTAAAAATGCAGGCCATGGAGTTTTAAAAACCAACTTCTCAAGAGGATAAGAAATTAGGCTACACAAAAGGCTATATAGTCGGGGCTAAATGATTTCAAGAAATGAGTGTGCAAGGTTCTTCTGCTAGATCTATTGATGAGGTAAACAAGTCAATTGATTTTTATTTCAAATTGAATAATTTAGCAATTATTGTATTTAAGATTAAGTTCCAAAAATATAAGTTGTTATATTTGTTTTAAGTAAGTTTAAAACTTTAAAGTGAGTATATTTAAATGTAGTAAAATGAATAATTAACATTTCTTAGTATTTGTCTTGTATTTATATGTATATATGTTGACAATTGGCTATATGTAGTGATGTAATTGTTGTCATTAATGGTAACACATGATGTACATAATTGTGGTAAACTTTGGAAATAAAGATACTTGACTTCTGGTACTTAGAAAATGTCTAAGTATGAAATTGGTTTACAACAATACATTGTTTTATTTGTAAAATGTTTCTAACGTCATATTATGACTAGCAAAGTTTGATGGAGATAGTATACATGTTGATGATGATGTGTATAACCTCAAACATCAATATGGATAGTACAAAAAGGAAATATTCACGTTTTACCAATGAAACATAATAGCGGAATTAAAGGTAAAAGAATTATTTTTTTTACAAAATAATTACTTGACCAATTAGGGCCAACATCCTAGATTTTTACTCTAAGTTGGAAAAGTATATTATGATCTTTGTCAACCTAGCAACAATTTGTGAAAAGGAATGGAATTTATGAAAAGGAAATCTTGCTAAAGGAAAAGTGCAATTGTATTGTAATAAGTGATATGAAAACCTTTTGTGAAGCGATATATGCAAAGTTTTTGAGAATCTAATTTTGTGATCCAAGATTGAGTTGAGATCAAAGATCAATCAAGAAAGAAGTTACAACACCTATATACCTAAGGACTAATTACTTATTTGGGCAATGAGCTCTTCTTGACAGTGTTTGAATCTCCTAACAGGGATCCAAAGTCCTCTAATAGGGACTCTTTATACTTAATTTTCTCATTGACTCCTAATGATTTACATCCTCTAACAAGGAACATATATATCAGTATATTATCTAGTGGGTATCATCTCCACAGGGGTTTTCCCTTGGCTAGGGTTTCCCTAATTAACAAAATATGGATTATGAGTTCTCTTTATGCATTGTTATTATTTGTGTTTAGCATTACTTGTTTACTTTCTTATGCATGGTACAAAGTAAAATTAATAATATCCACTTAGCAAAAAAAAGTTTGTAGAATACTAATTCACCTCCCCCTCTTAGTATTCCCTATTTCTAACAATTGGTATCATAATACAGTTACTCAGAAGAGGCTTAACAACTTGAGTAAGATCCCTATGGATATGGAATAGTTGATGAAGAACCCTAAAGAGTAACTTGAAAAAATTGATCTGGTTACTAAGTAAAGAGATAATCTAAAAGATAGATATGAAGACTCAAAAGTATACATTGGACAATTTAAGGACAAGATTAAACATATCAAATCCAAGCTTGAATCTACTGAATCTACTGATGATGATGATTATTCAAAACTAAAGACAAAATACAAGATCTTGAAGCATGAATTGGAAATTACCAATTTAAAGTTGAGTTTGAGGAATGATCTTAGGGTAATTGCACCAAGTTGTGGTGCTAAAAGGGGGGTATAAGTGG